>OY978527.1:57269992-57819992 GCA_963854835.1 Megamerina dolium | reverse complement strand
TTCCAGCACTCTTACACCGAACATAGTTTTCGCCATTTGTTGGACATCGAAAATCACAGCAATTTGCTATATTACGATAGTAGTGTTATTGATGTGTCGGTCAAAATTTAAATATAACGAAAACACTAGTTCAGACAAGTCTGAGTACAAAGCATTTGCAAGGAAAATACTTTTGTCGCAACTGCCGGCATGAGGACGAGGAGGTGCAAGAGAGACACTTCTAAGCTAACATCCATTTACATTATGGTTATTGCTTTCTTTTTAGTAAAATCCCTGGGGATCTCTGTACAAGCGTGTGAAACTTTTTGGATCTCCCAGAAGATTGGTTTTAACCTATACTTTGAAATAAATTGATGGAAATCAAAAAGGCATCCGAAATTACCCCATCTTCCCCTATATATTGAAGGCTGGGAATACTGCCAGCACAACCTGCATAGATTTTTTGATTTAACCCTTTGTATTTTAATACAAAGGAACTTAAGGAACTTCTTCCTGGATTGTAAGAGAAATTTCACCAGTCTCCAGTTAGGTTTTCTCCTAAAGTTTTTCGTCGAACTGCATGATTCTAGTTCAGACAATTTTCTTTTATGGGTGGAACCCTCAAAATCGTTGATTCATCGCAGGAATATCGCAGAGCTGACGCCGAAATTAGTTCTGACTTAGTTGTCGAATATGGACTCATACAAGCTGACAGATAACCGTTAAAAAGTAGGATTGTGAAAACGTGTTTGAAAATATTATTTGAAAAGCTAATTTCAAAGGAAAATTGACTTTGTTTAATCACATATTCAACTAATCGAATAATAATAATCCGTGTTTTAATTAATCTAAAAATTGTGCAACGATGAAATTGATTAATTGGAATTTTGATTACTCAGAATTTTTTATTAAACATATAATTGAAAAATAATCTATAAATAGTGTAAACGATTAATCAATTATTAATCGAAATTTTGAATAAACATAATTTTTAATCAAACTGTTAATCTAAAAATTAATGAAATTGATTAATCCGAATTTTTCATTAAACAATTAATTAAAAAAAATAAATTAAAAAATTATGTAATCGATAAAATTGATTAATCATTATTTTTAATCAAACTGTTAATCTAAAAATTTATGAAATTCATTAATCACAATTTTAGATTAAACAATGAATAGCACAGGTTTAGTTCGTATAGTTATTGTTTATTCTTCCTTTTCAAATAAAAAATATATATATCTGTATTATTGGAAAACTTTGTAAAATTACTCATTTAAAATTAAAATAAAAAGAGCGACTCATACACATATTGAGACCGTTATATTAAATATGATCATAAATAATATCAACCTGCCTGGTATTAGTGGCATTAGTAAGATGTTGGTATATCTATACACAAGCACATTTCAAATTTATCTTTATAAATAATATGATGTGTAAAAATAAGTTCCAGCCAAAGTCATAAAGCCAGAAAAACACCAACAGCATTAATACATAATATATACCTACTATAAGTATATAAGTAGATAGTTAGGTAGGTAGGTATACCTACATAAGTATATAAGTACGCATATCCACAGGTAAAATGGTATAAAAATAATAATAATAATAATAATAATAATAATAATAAAAAAACGAAAATATGCGCCAGAAACCTGAGATATACATATATACAATATATTTATTAGGCAATACGTTACGTTAGATCAACGAAACATTCTGTTGTAAGCAGCAAGTAGAACAGCACACAGCAGCACTACACTACATAATAGCAGTTGTAGCACCAAGTGCAAACAGCGGTTATAACGAAAGCGATGACTATGACGATGACAATAGCAGCTGACACATGAAAGAAAAAAACGAAGCAACATTATCGCTTTCCTCTAATGAAATTATATGTGCGTGTCGTCGAAAATTGTCTATACCCCGGTGGAGATATAGTGATGATGGAGGGTGCTGTAAAAATTTGTTAGTATTTTTGCAGACACATTCAAGCGAATTACTGTACTATACCTTATATATATATATATATATATATATATATATATATATATATATATATATATATATGTGTGTGTGTGTGTGTGTGTGTGTGTGTGTACAAGTTTACGAGGTGAAAACAACACCTTGAACACCAACATCATGGGCTCGATGTCATAATCCTAGGCCAAAATAGCGAAGACGAAGGAAAAAACAAAAAACGTTAAGCTGTCAGCCATGGGGAATTGATTTTCCATTTTGCTCACATAATAATTAACTAATGCACAGTCTATTTAGAGCCATTTACTTATGCATAAATATGCACATGTATTGAAATTGTGTATGCTTTTAAAATATGTAGCTTAAATGTGACCAACGAATAACGAAAGAACTAGGAGATTTTCAAATATTTATTTTTGGATATATTTAATTTCATGCATCTTTGATAATTGATGCTTTAGAGAGCATAATGCATGAATTTTGATGAATGTAATTGGAGAAACAAGAACGTAAAGAAAAGATCAAATTTATTCAACAATGCCTAATGTAATTAAATAATAAAAATATTACATTACGATTGCTATGCATTTTGAAAAAATACACTCACATTGAAAAACAAAATATTTCTGCCAAAATGTGACTTGATACCTTTTCTTTAATAAGAGCAACGGCCTACTAAAAATTTTGTCAAGCGTGTGTCAGTCAGCGCAGGCTGACTTCAGCAACACTATATTATTTGTAAAATTTGACACTTAAAAAAACTCGTTATAGAGAATTTACAGATTTGACAGTCATTGAAAGAAGACAAAGATGGTGTTTTTTGATTGTTATGGGGAAATCTTGAACTTCATGTGTTAATAAAACATTATTCTTGAAGAAAAAAAAAACGAATATCTGGACTTAAAAAGTATTGTAACGAGTATCGATGGTTGCTTACCCATCACTAATTGTGAATGACACAAATATTGGCAGCATCGAAACGAATGTCAACAAAAAGAAATAGGCGATAACCAGAACAAACCAACCAGAAAGAAAGAGATGAATCTCGACTACGATAAAAGAAGATTCTGGATTGTTTCCACATACTATAAATAGGGCTAGTTGTTGACAAATGAAATCAATTGAATCCCGAAAGTGATCGCTCAAACATTGATACAGTATCAGAGACAAAAGATGCAAGTACATTAAAGAGTTATTGTAAATAGAGTTGATTAAATAAATTGTTGCTGTATATAGTTGTACAAAATAAGTGTTGCAATTATTATTGACAGAATCCAGTGGTCGAACAAAAATTAAACGTTCACAAAATAAAAACGTAACAATATTATTGATATTCCTCACCATCGCATGAAATGCTACAGAAGCATTTTGTGTGATCACCACCGAAGATATGATTAATAAAATTATTATTATTTTAGAATACCATCGATTAAAATTGATTTGAATAGCTAGCAGGGTAAACATTGTAAATATTGGGTATAAGAAAGCTATTTGTGAGATGAGTGTCACATTTATCCAACCTTGATTGTGAATTTGGAAGCAAATAACTATCATATGATATTTACCCTATTCCTAAGATTTAGCGCCTTGCAACTTCCTTCTATTTCAAAATATACAAAGTAGCTTGGATGTTGAAGCCTTGTATAAAGATGGAGTCCATTGTTGAGTTGAATTAATCAACAAATTACTGCCACATTCACCTTATTCTGTAGATTAAGAGCGCTTCAACTTCTTTTTATTTTCAAACATGAAAAAATAAAAGCTGAGAGGTAAAAAATATGAGTCCAAGGTAAAGATTCTTGCCGAAAAAATAGGCTCATTGAAAATCATATTATTCACAAGCCTTAAAAAAGTTGAAACAAGGTTGGTAATCCAAGAGTAACTTGCTAAAAAGGAGATTAAGTTGAAAATTAAATTACGTATATAATAGTAAATCGATGATCGGTCGATTGTTATGGCCACATAAGAAGAAGAATATAATTGTTGTTAAATAAATTCTATTATCGGACTCATCAGTCTGCTCTTGTATAATATGGCAATTTTATTTATTTCATATGATCTTGAAATTTGCTCAAAAATTGAAGCTGGCTGACCATCCGAAACATCACCGACGCAGTCTTTGGGCCCTTGAGGCCCATTTCTAGCCCAATGACATTGTGATTTTGTCGACAAGTGGGCGACGTTTGAAATAAAAATCTTTTCGATATAAAAGTTTATTCTTTCTCCGTGGATCGAACTCACAACCTACGACTCAGAGGGCCAATGCGGTAACTACCGAGCTGTGATAGCCACACAAATCGCGTAGTGCCACTTCCAGGTACTTTCTGACCGGCTTTTTCAAGAAATACCGACCGCTAATTACATCAATCCATAAACCACACCAATATGTAGTTTTGTTTGGATGTAATGGCAGCTCTTGAACCTCTACGGCTTGTTCTTCAGCCCAAATACATCAAATTTGCCGTAGCCAATGCTTTTCATGATAAAATGTCCAGCAATACTGATCAAAAATACCATGACAGTTTGACAGTTCGACAGTTTAATCTGTCATAAACTCGGTACTGGAAAATGTACCTTTATATAAATCACTCTATATTTTGTAATCTTGTGATTGTGACGTGGATGCGCATACCAAAAGTACCATATCATTTATGTACTTCTATAAAGGAATCAATTCGTCAATTTAGGAATGTAGTATAATAACGCCGATTTTGGTAATTTTGTCCACTGTCTCAATTGCTCAATACCAAAAGGATAAAACAGAAAAAGAACTCTCAAGCCATTAATTGCCGTATTATGTAAATGGGTACGCGTTGAATCACTTTGATTTGCATGAATTTTGGACAGAACAAAAACAAAACGTTGGCAAATCAGTGAGTGAGTGACTCGTCACACCACGTTCATATTTCAACTGTACAAAAAGAGATTTGCATGAAAATAGCATCAAGAAAGTAATGATTTTTAAATTTACTGTGTCTCTGGGGATTTTGCCATCGGAGGCAAACAATTTAACATAAGTTTTGTTAAACGATATCAGATTTTTCCAGTTAAAACTTACTTTTTTTAAGGAAAATGTTTAAAAATCAATTAAAAATTAAATCGAATGATTTCAAAATCATGAAATGCATACATAAAATGATGTTCATGTTGAATTTATGCATTCAGCCACCTATAAATATCACGTATATATGTATATAATAATCCTTTTAATCGATCATAAAAGTTTATATTGTATATTCGGAAATCGCTTCATGTTCGCCAAAAGTAAACAAAATGTATATTACAAAATATAGACATAAATGTGAGCATACATTGTGTAAACATATATGTACGTGCTCATACATATGCACCTACCTACCTACAATATGTAAATCATCATCATAATCGTCATAATCATCATACGCTAGATAAATTTGCAAGAAGAAAACAAATAATAAAAAAAAAAAATACCAAACTAAACTCAATTTCAATTTCATTATTATACGACGAGTACATGTACGAGTAGGTAGTACATATGGTATGTACATATTTTCTTTTCGCCAATCTGCTATGTTTCACTTCATACATATGTATTTTTGTTAGATTTAAAAATAGTTAGTTCCACATGCGTTTCATACATATGAAACGACGCACACAAATACACACATGCGAATACATTCATCATACGAATACACAATTACGCTGTGAGCTCAATGATGCTCTTGATTTTGGAAGATTTCCAGCACTACTACTACTCGTACCACCACCAACAGCAACAACAACAATAATGGCAAAATCAACAGATTCGACGGCAGCCGCCAGTCCTTTCAGCTTTATCTACTTCAGTTGGCTTCAATGATACGACATAACGATGTCTGCCGCTTGCTTGCGTCTTTGCTGTCGCCCATTTCTATGTTCTATCCCACCCAGCCATTGGATGCTACGTACACTACTTCGCTTTTGCTGTGTCTATTTATGACTATTTTTCTTTTTTATTTGGTTAACATGTGGCATGTGTGGTGTAATTTGATGTTTGTGTCGATTTCGAAATAGAGATTTTTCACCAGTCTGTCAACAAATAAATTGTAGTATGAGATCGCATGACAGTGTATGTATGTCATAGGGTTGTCCAACTCGGTTAATCGAAGCCGGGTAACCGGTTTTTTTTTATTTCATTTAAAAATTTTTATTTCTACTCGAATAACTGAAAATTTTGAATGATTCAATTTTGAAATAAATTTGCATAAATCAAATAGAGTGATTCATTTGAAGATACCTTTTGCAGTAGGGATCTTATGACAGTTCCAGCTGTCAAACTGTCAAAATGGTCAGTATTATTTGACATTTCATCATGGTAAGATTTAGCCGGGCACAGCGTCTAGAAATTATACGAACAATGTGTTTCGAATGCTTAATCAGCCTAGCGAACTCACAATTCGCTTTGTTATTGAAAAATTTAAAACCCAATTTTCACTACACGCGCCCACATAGATCATCTAGTAAATAAAACAGATCGGCGCCAGCTGAGAGTGTATGCGATAACTGATTTATATCTGCCTGACAGCTTGACATGTCGTATGCAAAAACTTGGCGTCTCTTAAAATTCAACTCCTGCCGGTATTGAATTCAACCTGACGAATCATAGCCGTCTGTCTTTGTGCTGGAAAATATCCAATGTTTTCTCTCGGGACCATTTCTGGCAGCACTCAGCCATTAACATACTCCGTGTGCTGCGTTTTAGGTACATTTCAATATGTTTGAAATCTGCATGATTTCCAAAGTAATCTAAATAGATGCTCTGGTGCTTGAGAGTCAAGAGAGTTGCTTCTTAGTATACCAGTGGTGAGGGCCTCAAACCTGATACGAGGGAAAGCTGGGCAGACGGGTAGGAAGTAGTCCATTGTCTCATCATCCATTCCATGTAACTTGTCTATAGAAAAGAGCCCGTAGGCGTTAGGCTGACTAATGTTCTGTAGTTAAAACAGACAAAAACTGCTGTACTTGAGGTAAGAGCAAACCGAAGGGGTCCAAGAGCCGCCATTGAACCCAGACAAAACAACGATTAGGTGTGGTTTGCCAGCAAGTGGAATAATCCACGCTTCGGATCGATGAATTGGTCCGTAGATCGTGTCATCTCACCTTTAGACTTTTTGCTTTGTGGCTTGTGGCCCATAATCCAACATTGATAACATTGAATTTTTGTATTTTTTTTAAGTGGTTCTAAATTTTTCACCTACTAAACACTTCGAGAAGTCTTTTATGACATTAACCAACAATTTCGTAGTATCTGTATGAAAACTGAAAAACTGATCTCAATTTAATATTGAAGATCAAATAAAAATGTTGCATTCATTTTTGGTTTAACGCATTTTTCAAGACGAGAGGCCAAAAGTGGTAATTTCTACTACTCGTATTCCAAAAACCGGTTATTATAATTTACCAAATACTATTTGTAAGTAATCGATAATCGGTATTGTTGAAAAGTTCAAACAATTGACAAGCCTAGTATGCAATAAACTCATACATAGCCGTATAAATACACATTTATTGCCATGCATAATAAGAAACAGGTGAATATGTAAAAATAAATAAAATCCTACTTATATGAAGCAACAAATAGTACACATATATGCAAGTTGGAAATGAACCGAGTCAAAGGAGTAGTGAAATTATTTTGGGCACACTTCATTACGCATAAAACGATGTGGATAGTAAAAGAGAAAATAATATGCAAAACATATGCACATACAAAGAAAAAATTGTTGTTAACAATTTTATGGACTCATAAATGCTCCACACTGAGTAAAGCAATTGTAAAGTAATCATGTTACGAGTATGTTTATGTATATCTGTGTGTTTACATATAAGTTACCATATATCATGTGTGAAATGTTGCATATATAAAAAATGAATTATGTTATTCTTTTATTCTGCAATAGTAGCAACATATTCTCTTTCATTTTTGAAGGTAATTAAAAATATTTTTAATGAGAATATTTGCTTTTGTACTTTACATGATTTGTCTGTTTGTCTATTGCTAGTTGCTACTACTGAATTTGGCAAGTTGGCAAACAACAAATAGTTGTCGTCAGATAGAAAAATAATTATATTTACCTACATTACACAAACTAATATACATACATACTCGTTGGATGTGGAAATTTATGAGCACAAACAACAGAGAGGGAGTGAGAAAGAAAGCTTGGGGATTGGGGTTTTTATGATGATACAAAAACGAATTTCATAATTATTATGCAATATTCATATGAGGATAAAAGTTAATTTATTAGCATGTATACTATGCTTTTAACTGCTCCAAAAAAATACTAAATCCATTCTTGGACAAATTGATAATGTCCAAATGGCAGAATATGCATAAATCAACGTTAATGTAATCTACACCATAAGCAAGTAAAATGATATATATAATTTATATAACTTAAGGTCGCCGTCAAATGTATGTGAGAAAAATTATTTGCGCAAATTCTAGTTCTCTTTATGCTAAAAATATGCGATTTAATAAAAAATTAAAAAATAGTTTCTTTTCAACATTTTCTTATTATTTAAACATAACATCTCACCTCCAGAGGGATTAAGTCTGATGCCGGCCCCCATTAATTTCACCTCTCCAACATTTCATCGAAACATACCTACTTACTAACATCTTCGCCTATTCAGAGGACTCCCCTACAAGAGAGATATTTTATAAACTCCGCTCCCAAAGCTTCCAGTAGAAGTTCCTACTGTGGTGAAATGAATGATCAATTAAAATTCATTTTGTCTTTTTAATATTTTTGTCAAATGCTCTTAACCCTTAACTCCAGCCCTTACGGGGGGCTGCTCTACAAAATTACAATTTTCAAAAAGTACGCTCTAGCACTCTAACACAGCACTCAAACGGTGTCCCTAGAGGGATGAAGTATTATTTCTACCAAACATACTAACCCCTTAGCTCCAGCCCTTAACGGGGCGCCTATACCATATGAATGGGAAAAAGAGTGAAAATCGACAAATAACTACATAGCTATCTACAAATCGCCTCTCGGACAGCGAAATGTAACTCCTAGGAATATATGTATCCACATACCTCCACTACTTACGGTTGCTAATTACAGAAAATGAACGCCAAAATAGCGAAAAGTCAAGAAATATCGACAGCAACGAAAAGAAAAAGGTGTCTAGGAATCTATTTTAGAGGAATAAAATGTATGGCTAAAGACCATTAATTTATCTTCCTAACATCTCGCACTAGATAAAGAATTGTGGCAGGCGTCTCATTAGAACAACATAAAATGGTAAATTTTGAACGATACACAATTATTTGTTTGATAGAAATCCTCGTAAAAATAAGGAAAACCAACCGTTTAAGGCGAATCATTCTTTACCATTATAATATGAGCGAGTTCTCACAAATCGAGGGAAATAAACGGGCATTTGAGCAATCAAAACGTCTAATTGAGTCGTCCACGCTCTGATTTGACATCTGACATTTGACCTGACTTTTTTATTGTCGCATATCAGAAATAAATTGAGTACTTATGTAGGTAGGATGTGGGGTAGAAAAGAGATTTATCTACTACTGGATTCCCATCAAAGGGAATATCGGTTAAATTATTTTCGTTAAGCTGAGAAGACTTACAATTTTTATCTAGTTACTTTACAGGTCATTGCAACCTAATGCATCACTTATGCAAATTAGGTTTCTCCGACACTATCGATTCTATGAAATGAATATTGAAAGCTCGGAGCATTCCCTGCGAGTGTCCAGCACATAGCAGACAAGGGCTTCACCACTTAGGTGGTATTGTCATGCCTCCACGTAAACTTTAAACCATAATAAACCACAGATAGTGTTAAAATTCATAAAAATTCTCAATTAAAATGCAAGGCCTTGAACAATAGATCTCCATTAAGCATAGTACATCGTGGCTGCTTCTAATAATAATAATAAGAATACTGTTTTCAGAACGCCCAAATAAACTGTTGATACATTTTCCAGGCAAATAAAATATCAAAAATACTAGAATTCCGGCTAAAAAGAATATATATAAAATTAGGAAATGACAACATTTTCTCATACTCGTGCAAAATTTTAAAATTGGCGCTTATGACATTATGACCGCAAAACCTTCAAATATATGCTATAGCTACATTATATTGTGTGCGCCTTCGTCTAAGCTTAAACGATCAAATTTATAATTAATTTTTGAAATTGAAATAATCAAGATGCATTTGTTGTTGTTGTTTTTTTTTGTATTAGCGATAAATTCATTTGCTTTAAAGTGAAATTGTACAAATACAATATAATGGAAAATATACTCAAGTTGGCACTCGTAAATAACCAATAATATGAGAAAATTAACAATAAATATGAACGAAAGAAAAAAAAAACTTTTCTGATAGGCAATTTAATTGCTGCGGCTGTGGTGAGCAATTTCAAATACAATATTTAAGTGGAAAAGCATTTAAGCGAAAATTATGCGTAGGTGCGAAAATATCGAGAATATAAAATAATTGAAAATAAACGTTTCTTTGTAACATGGAAACAATTTTTTTTCTTTGCTCCTCTTTTCCCATATAAATTTATATTTTGTTCCATCTAAAATTTATACAATGCCTTTAAATTCAATCATTTCTTCCGATTAACCAAGCATGATGCAGTAAATTATTAAAATTTAAAATAAATATTATTACTTTAAAAATTTTGTGTTCATTATTATGATTTTGCCTTTAAAAGTTGATATTGTTTCAAAACTTGAACAAGTTTTTACGTAATATAATATACAATACCACCTTGGTCAAAAAGTTCTCGGAATAACCACCGTGTGGCGCTCCCATTGTTCCAATTTGAGTTCTGTTTTTTTTTTTTTTTTTTTTGTAAAGTTGGTACATTTATTGTTGATATTTCCTCTAAATCTTAGCGTCATAGCTTGACATTTGCAAAAGTTACGTAGCCAAGAGTAGATCATTCTCAGTGCTTACTTCTGAAACGCGATCCCCGTAATGGTTTTTTAACTCGATTGAACAGAAAGAAGTCACAGGGAGCCAAATCAGGTGAATTCGGTGGCTGTTGGACAGTGCCATCATTTTTCGTCAAAAAATTACGAATAATGATGGCACTGTGCGACGGTGCGTTATCATGGTGCAAAATCCACGAGTTTTCTGCCCACAATTCTGGTCTCTTTCCGTCGTACTCATAAGCCCACGACTCGTCTCCAGTAATGATCCTTTTGATGAATGTGGGATCGGATTTAGCCTCGCAAATCATGTCTTTTGCGACGTCAAGACGGTCAACTTTTTTGCATGTATTTGATTGAAAATTGTAAAAAAATCTCCAACACATAGATTAGCTATGACGCTAAGATTTAGAGCGAATATCAACAACAGATGTACCAACTTAACAAAAAAAAAAAACAGAACTCAAATTGGAACTATGAGAGCGCCACACGGTGGTTATTCCGGGAACTTTTTGATCAAGGTGGTATATGATCAAATATATTTTAGAATATACATAAAACACATTGCATGTCATTACAATATTTTTGTTCTGAAATTTGTTCTGTATACACACACACACACACATACACAGAGAGTATGGATATGCTACAAATACGAAATGCAATTTACAATCAAATTGAAAATTCGTGTTTACATGAACAATTTCTTTATTGTATCGAGGCAAATGGAGTACAATGATGAGGCAGAAACAGGTACACAGACAGGCAGGCATAAAATACAATACATCATTTCAATACTTTTACTTTTTATTTTGTTTTAAATTGGATTAAACAATACAACAAAAGTCATAGAGGCAAAGAGTGAGAGAAAGTGAGAGAAAGTGGCCTTTTACGCATACATTATTAATTCAATCAAGAACTTTTAATGTTTTTATGTCATTCAAAATAGTGTCTGTGTATTGCCAACTTAATGCGTGTTTGCTGCTGAGCGTTTGTCTAACAAGTGTTCTCAAAGGGACATTCACAAAATTAACAGCATCTATGTAGTTACTCCCTAAACGTTTCATTGTTCTTGCTTTCCGACGTCAATGTCCAGGGTCAAATATAACAATACACATAATACACATATGACTGACATGATGACAGTGTTACGTGTCAGTGTGATAATAGAGGATTGTTTATGGAGGTCATCATTTAAATGTACATACCTAACTAGTATGGCCACAATGGACCTCTACCTCCAGTTCCCTTGTCAATTTAACAGTTTGCCCAAAGTAACAATAGTGACTGCAGTATTTTTGAAATTTTTTTGTATTTATTTAAGCGTACGCCTTTTATGTCATATATTCTATTGCGACATTTTCAAAAGTAGCATAACTTTTGTATTGTTTCGTCTCGTTTTTTTTGTTTGTTTATTATTCATTTGTTTAATTTCATTATTCGCCATTGTTGTTGTTGCTTCTTTTGAAAGTTCTGTTCGTTTTAATTTCAATTTTTGTTGTTATTGTTTTTATATGTTTATTGTAATATCAAATTGCAAAAGTTTTTGTGTTTAGTCATGCTCAACACTGTTTACATACACTAATAAATGCATACGTATAACAATATTAAGGTGATTCGAGTTGGATGTAGCAAAATTTCGCCCAACCCTGATCAGCGAAAAACATAAAATTTTGATGATTTCAAGTATTGTTCGCAAGAAAACAAAAGATTTCAATATAAAGCATCAATTTATAGGGGGCTCCCCTATAAGGTAGAGGCAGGGAGTCAGTAGGTTCGAAGGAAATGTTGGTGAGGAAAAATTCATTGGGATCACTCATACATTTCACCTCTGTATGAGCGATTCCTTGGTAGCTTTGATGATATTTTGCGATTTTTAACTATTTTTACGTCCATTTGTAAGGGAACGCCATACAAGGTGAAGATACGGGGTAAATATGTTAGGAGGAAATGTTGGTGAGGCAAAATTAACAGAGGTCGGTCACATATTTCACCACTTTATGAGCGAATCCTTGGTAGCTATGATGATATTTTGCGATTTTTAACTATTTTTACGTCCATTTGTAAGGGAACACCATACGAGGTGAAGATGCGAGGTAAATATGTTAGGAGGAAATGTTGGTAAGGAAAAATTAATAGAGGTCGGTCATATATTTCACTGCTGTGGGAGCGATTTTTGAGGTCGATTTTCAGATATTTTTACGTCCATTATATAGAGCGGACTCCCGAGAGTTAAAGACACGGAATAAGTATGTTTGCAAACAATTTTAGGGAGGAAAAATTAAACGAAGTCTGTCATACATTTCATCGCTATAGGGGCGATTCCTAAGCAGCTATTGTCAGAATATGGTTTTCAGGTATTTTACGTCCATTTGATATGGAGTAGATATGTTTGGCAGAAATCTTGGGGAGCAAAAATTAATGGGAATCAATCATATATTTTACCGCTGTAGGAATGATTCCTGGCCAGAGCTACTGGGTAGATCGACGGATTTTCATGTATTTTTACGTCATTTTGAAGGGGTGCTCAACTAAAAGGTAAAGAAATAGGGCAAGTCATACACATCACCGCTCTAGGAGAGATTCCTAGGCAGCTATTTTGATTATATGTCGATTTTCAAGCAATTTTGTGTTTATTTAGTATGGTACACCATTTAAGAAGTGCAGCTTTTTCTATCGGAAATCGGATTTGGAATTTCTTTTTAATTCCGTGTTCAAACAATGCTGGAAATTATCTTGAGCCACCTTAATTCATATATATATATATATAGATATACATAAGGTCACTAGTTTTTTTAATACACTTACAGAATGAACTACGGAGTGTGACGGTGTTTGTGTATCGGTTTAGCATAGAATTACTTTTTATTTTAATTTTCGATTTTTCGCTTCAATTTTTTACACGCAATATGTACAGTACACTATCCAATACATATATATGAACTAGAACCAAAGTTGCCAGATTCAAATTTGATCCCATATGGATTTTGAAAATAAAAATAGCTAGATTTTTCTGAATTCCAACACATTATGTGCCCATAATTTTGAGTAATTGGGTATCACCTCACAAGAAATCACTGTCTAAACAGATTAATCCAATAAGAGAAGTTGTGTTATACGAAATATTAAGTAGAATTGGATAAGTTAGCGCCTAAATCCTTGAAAGCTTTCATTGACAAATATGTAAGCGAGTATATATACTTATTACTTTTATCTTTAGTCATTTTAATTCTGATTACATATGTATAAGAATGTATAGATAAGAATATGTTCGTACAGAAATATATATGTGTATTAAATGCACAACGATATAAAACTACATATTTTCCATTTGTATTACAATCTTGTTACTTTAGTTATTTATTGCTGCTATTTTTTTGTTATTCTTTTCATATCTATAATTGTTACAGTTGTTTTTTGCGCAATCATTATTTTTTGTTATTGTTTTAATTTGTCTCTATTTTGTCACTCCATACGGTAGGCGCTTGGTTATCGCAAATTGTGATGTGCTCTTTAGTCACTCCGATAATTCTACGATATTTACATTGAGGCGGTAAAATTTTACACTGATTGGATCAGCGAAAACGCTAAATTTTTATTGTTTCAAGCACTTTTTGCAAAGGAAGCGTACAAAATTCCTGATATGTTCCCGTCTAACTTTTAGTTTCAACCGTGTCTATAGGGGAGCCCCGAAGAAATGGAGTTGGAGGGTAAGTACAATATGTTTGGAAGAAATTTTGAGAAGAAATAGAGCCTGTTATATATTTTCCCGCTCTAGAGGCAATTCTGGTCGTTATGAGGTTATTTGTCGATTTTCATATGATTTTTTGCTAATTTTGTATAGGAGACACTTTAAGGGGCAGTGATAGAAGATAAGTATGTTCTGAAGAAATGTTTAGAAAGAAAAATTATTTGGAGTTAGTCAAACATTACACCATCATAGAAGCAATTCTGGTCCAGTTATGAGGTTATTTGTCGATTTTCAGATGATTTTTCACTCATTTTATATGGAAGTCCCTTTAAGGGGTAGAGATAGGAGATAAGTATGTTCGAAGGAAATGCTTAGGAAGAAAAATGAATAGATGTAAGTTATATATTTCACCGCTTTAGAGGCGAAGTTTTTTGTTTTCAGTTATATTGTATGGGACTTCCCTTAAGAGATAGAGATAGGGGTTAAGTATGTTTGGAAGAAATGTTGAGGAGGAAAAATTAATGAGAATGAGTCAAATATTTTATTGTTCTAAATCCGATTCCGACTCAGTTACGTGATTTTTTTCTCGATTTTTAAGGTATTTATTTGATCGTTTTGTATGGAAATTCCCTTAGCGAATGGAGATAGAGGGATAAATACGTTCGGAGGGGGTCAGTCATAAAATTTACCACTTTAGATGCGATTCTAAAATTTTATTTTTGCTTTCTAGGGGGAAAAAATTATTGAAATTATTCAAATTTTATAATTTTCGTTCAGTCAAACCGTTTAAAGATCGAACTTATACATTTAAAGCATTAACGATATCATAGTAGGGAAATGGACAATATCCTGAAAATGGTCGCATTTGCTTATATGGATGATCCTTGGAATCACAGATTTCGTTCAAATTTTGTCTCACCATTTAATATAATAATTCTAAGTATCGCTTTAAATTCCATTACTACTTATTGAATACATCAGTAATTTATAAATAAATTCTATCATAATATGTACTTGTGCATGCTGGTATATGCATTATTGCGTATGCTAATCAAATAAATATGTAAATAACAAAGTTCATTCATCTATAATTATGGATATTACCGCACTTTGTCAGAATAAAAAAACAAAAGCAAAAAATTTATGTGGATTTTGAATCTGTCAACAAAGGCAAAGGCAAAGCAAACCATGTAGTTTGTAGGTATGTACCTTATAACCATGTATATATACTATATGAGCTCTTTATTTAGTTCTTTTTTTTTTTTTTGCAAAACAAAATGATACTGGTCGAGACAACAATGACTTTGATCAAAAACGAGCAGTATGTATTGATGACACTACGATAAAGAAGGAAACACCCTTTATACAATGCAAGACGTCGTATGCATATATTTTCATACTCATTCTTACATTGTCTCCAAATGTACAGACTATATAATAAAAGCACATCCATAAGTATGACATGACATAGACGACAGAAGCGAAAAAAACCACAAAGACAATGATGACGACGACGACACTTCGTCGCTGATGGCAATCATTTCAATATTCATACTATAAGTAAGTAATTCTGAACATGAGAATTAAATTAAAAAGAAATAAAATCAAATTGATACGTCTTGCACACTAGATAAGTACCTAAATAGAGAGATACTATTGCTATATGTACATAAGAATCTATTGGATGATTATCAACAATAAGATTCGATTGAATAAATATCTATTATACGTGTGTAAAAATGAATTTCAATTTAATTTAATTTATTAATAAATGAAGAAGTGTGTCCATTCACTTCAAGTACATATGTAGGGTCTATATGGTCTATATGTATAGTGAAGTAGTGAATGTTGATGTCATTCAATGGCAATGTTATCTGTTGGCACAAAGAAACATTCATTGCAATGGATTGCACTTCAAAATACATAAGCCGAATAAACGACTATTAACTAAGATTTTCAAGATTGCATAATTCTGCAAAACTAAAGGCAGATGTTAGAAGGGATAAGAATAATTTTCGACAATTTCCTTAAAAAAGTTAAAGGAAGTTGTCCCTCATCAACAACATTGCCTATTTTATTAAAAATATGAAACAACATTGTGTTTCCATACATTTATATTGCAAAAATATTAATTAATTAAATTAAGTGACAGTAGTTATAATCTAAGAACGCCTATTTTTCAATATTTTCGCTTTTGTATGAGAGGTAAGAGTAGTTTTCAACCGATTCCTGTCATTTTCCAACTCATACATGCTTTAACAAAATTAATCATATATACAAAATTTCAGCATGATAGCTTTGTATTTTCATGTTCAAAGTGTGAAAAAATCCCATAAAGAAACATTATTTTGTATGAACGAGGATTTCGTCCGATTTTATTGAATCTAAAACACATATATTAACTAGGAAATATCGTATGCACCGTGTTTCAGCTTGATAACCTTTTATTTTCGTGCGAAAAATCCGCAAAAATTAATTCACTCAAAATTCTGCTGGATCACTTTATATTTTAGTGTACAAAGTGCGACACAATACAAACAGAAACATTATTTTGTATGGGAGGTAGATGTGTATCAAATTTCAGATTGATAACTTTATATTTTCATAAACAAAAACATATTTTTGTACGAGAGGTATGTGTGATTTTTATCCGATTACTAACATTTTCATACTCGTCTATTCATTAACAAAATATAGTCGTATATACCAAATTTCATCATGATAGCTCTGTATCTTGTGTGTAAAAATATACTTTAACATGCATATTTAAAAATTATACCACACTAACTACTTATATCTATAATAAATTGATAAAATATTAAATTAGATACTTCTGATTATACTTTATGTAAATATAAAAACGATATGCTTTCAAGTACGTATACAAAAGTATACCAAATTCATTGAAATCAAATTTGCTTTATGCCATACCTATTTTAAACTTTTTCAAAAAATATGCTTGTGCTAACAAACTAAATCAATAAGCATGAAACTTAAAAATACAATATATATACTAAGTGTGTGTATATCTATTTTGATTTTTTTTTTTTTGATTGCCCAACATAGTAAATAATTCCTTTCTGCTATATAATTAGCTCAGGTTGTCTGTTGATATATGCTATAAATTGCGGTCGATATACCACTAAACTCAAAAATAGTTCGTATTACGAAATTTCTTTAAATAAAAAACACAGCCGAATTACATATCAAAAACCTTCTAGAAATTGAACACAATGTTATTAATAATAAATAAAATTAATTAGAATATGTTGGAGAATATGGAAGTTTCCACCAATATATATTGTTCGAGCATAAATATGTATGTCCTTTCAAAATGCATGAGCACTTGTTTAAAAATACTTTACAATGACTCCAAGGCACATTCCAAGCACAAAATCATCATAATGCTTGTAATAATAATAATATTGTATATATAATGTGTATTATTATTATTATGATTATTTAAGAGGGTTGTGTGTATAAGTATTATTAAAAAGTGTTTTGCAAGGAAACTAAAACACAAAATCCATAATATGACGCAAGGTAATATTAAAAAAGAAGAATTTTTCGATTACTCCACAGATACACATAAGAATGTATGTATTTTGCAAACCAAGGATAAGGTCATATTGTAATATTTACATTTCATTCAAAATTTCATTTTGGTACAACGTGTTAGTATAAAATAATTATTGCTTTTTCTAACAAATTGAATGGCCTATTGTATATGGAGCACATATAAATATACATACATCTGTATATTATCATATTGTGTTTGCTCATTCGCAATTAATACATTTAATTTATTATATAAACAATATAAATAAATTAAACAATAAATGAGGTACACATGTACCTACGTGTTAAACAAATAAAAATACTTACGGATAAAAGAAGAATAAAAATGTAGTGGAGAGCAATAGAATCCAAGCAAAAGTCGCAGGAATGTAGCGAGTCTTGACGTCACATTTGGGCATTGTGGACAACGCTGTACTGCTCTGTGATGACAATAGAGCAATAGAGTCAAGTGAGCTGCTGATTGAAGAAGCAGGAGCAACAGTAATAGCAGCAGTGGCGGCGGCAGCAATTGTCGTTTAGAAGAAAGAATTGTGGCAGTGCGCCAGTTGATGGAGTCGATTCGGAAGCGCTGCTGAACAAGCAAATTTTATTCAGATGAAGAGACGTTATGTTATAATGTTTTCTTCATTTAATTGTTAATTACTAAATTACTATTTGGCTTTTTGTTGATGTTGTTGTTTCACTTATATAAATATATGTATTACTTGTATGTATTTGATTACTTATATGGATTAGAGGGGAAAAAAAAATACTTTTTTTTTCTCCTTGCTATTACAATGCATTTCCTTCACCTTCAAGAGCAATGCCGTCGTCGCTTAACACTCAAACACACACTGCACACATACATTGGCAAATGCAAAACCTTCATTTACTTGTGCAGATTGTATGCTCTATATTTCACGATTATTTACTATCGTAATTTCGCTTAAAATTTTTACATCGGTCAGTAAACCGATATCTTTATACTCAAATTAGACTTTTGTATTGCAATTTATCATCAAATCTTGAATCACAGAAACACATACAAGAATATCATTTCAACTCGTATTGAATTTTCGCGACATTTTCACGCTACAAATATCAATTCTTGCCCGTAATGTCATATATGCAACTCTGAATTTTCGACACTTTCTTGAATTCTCTTTTCATTTACATTTCGCCTATTAGATCTGTAAATTTCCGTATATATTTCTTTAATCTGCTGTATTTTGTCATTAGATGTCCATTTTTCCTTTGATATTTTCTTGCGTTTTTGCCCCATCTAATAATCGCACCACCTTGTCTTCATTGCTATTTGCTGCTGCTGCTGCTTTTTTTCTCGTTTTCTTTTCTGCAACTTCTACTCTCTCCGTACACACAACACACACTTTTCTTGTTATATTTCCATGCTAAGGACAAGCAATTTGTACACAATTTTATATCTTCTTCTTTTTGATCTTTTTATAATAATAATTACAAGTGATTGCCACCAAATTTAATTATATACACATTTCACTAATAGATTTTATTTTCGTTATTTGTTTCATATTAATTGAAACACAAAATTCTTCAAGTCGCGGCAGCGGTACTCCGTTCCGTCCGTTTGCTTTGGCTTCGCCTATTCGATTTCGTTCGTTCAATTTTTAGTTTTTCGTTTTCACCTGCCTCGCTTTTACGACCTATTCATGGTTGCATTTCAACGTATGTGAAATATCAACAATACTTTAATTTCACTTATTTATGCAAAATTCCTAAATATTCGGCAATTTCTTTTTAAATTACTTTTTTAAAACTTATTACCATGTAGCTGTTCTAGAAACTAATTATTTGTTTATTTCTTCCATCACTTTCTTCTTTGCATCTCCTTTGTTTTTACATGTATTCATTCGTTAAAAATTTCCCGTTAAGTTGGTTGCAATATCTCGACGGTATATTTTGGCCTTGCCATATGACAAAAAAAATGTTTTTATTATCAAATAAATTATTATTGAATCTTTTTTCATTTTCTCCACAATCTTACTTAGGAATTATGAGTTGAGTACCGCTTTTACAAATCTCTCCAGTTAGTAGACTACAGTAGACCTCGCATTTACCATTTTTGTACTTTTTTCAATAAATATAAGTAAGGGGCATATTTCGTTACCATTATCTTCTGTCAATGTTTTTTCAATTTTTACACTTTCGTCAATTTCGTTTAACTTCGATTGATTTTCGACACGGCACAAGCAAGCTCACTTTACTTAAAATGATGCAGGATCTGTTCGTCAGTAATAAATTTGAAGTGATCGTGTTCATTCGCCTCCATTTCTCAGCATTAATTTCTAAACACGACAACGATTTCATTGTTTGTAAAAAATATCGATAAACATTTTTCGGCATTAGTTCTGTCTAATCCAGTTAATACTTGAAGATTATTAAAATTAACAGTAACTGTTCAAACAAATAGCTTACAAATCCCTTAAAGTATAATAAAAACGGTACGATTTCGATAAAAGAAACTGCATATTCCATTGCTTATTACAAAAAAAAAGGTTCTGTAAAATTAGCAACAGTTTATGCTGACACCTCTTTCGACGCTTGATACATCATATTGAAGCGGCAAATGTTGCAGTATATTTTTGTTTGATTTAAAGATTAAAAAAATATCAACAATGTAGTTATTTGACTAATATGCTGCAAAGTTCCCTGGTTGTATTCATGTAAAAAATTTAAATATGCTTACATAAACTCACCACCCGGCATGGAGCTGATGGAGCTTGTTATTCCAACAGTTATTTGCAAAGTAATATTGGTATCAATTACACTGTGCTCGAATCGGATAACACCAATTTCCATGAAGCAGGACAGTTGGACAACTCAGTCCCTGCTTGACGGATCTTGAAACTAGCACAGTGCTATTATCGATTCAATTTATTTATTTTATAATGTGAAAGAATCAATTGCAAAATTTATATTTTTAGTAAGTGCAAAGGGAATTAGTCCAAATAAGTCGTTTTAAAATTTAAAATCGTCTTAATTAATTTAAAGAATCAATTGCAAAATTTATATTTTTAGTAAGTGCAAAGGGAATTAGTCCAAATAAGTCGTTTTAAAATTTAAAATCGTCTTAATTAATTTAAAGAATCAATTGCAAAATTTATATTTTTAGTAAGTGCAAAGGGAATTAGTCCAAATAAGTCGTTTTAAAATTTAAAATCGTCTTAATTAATTTAAAGAATCAATTGCAAAATTTATATTTTTAGTAAGTGCAAAGGGAATTAGTCCAAATAAGTCGTTTTAAAATTTAAAATCGTCTTAATTAATTTTGATTTCAATTACGGGAGCCATTATTTCTTCAATATGTTAATGTGAACACACCTTTGCTTCGTTAAATATTGACATCGTATATCGTTTTGGGTTAATAGGTTTCGAATCGAATTTATTTTCAATGAATAAAGTCTTAAACGCAAACTGTATCTATCTGATGAAAATTTGGATAAAATCAATATTACCGACCCTCTAATTTTATACGCTCAACAATAATGTAATAACCTGAAATCCATAATTTATCATAATTTGCTATACATAGCACCTAATGATAGCTCAGCTGTCAAGACTATACGATATTCTACCTTGCGGCAGCGGCCATTTTCGTCAAATAATATTCAGTGTGTTTACATCGTTTTGCAATTTTTTAAGACAGAAATTGACCAGAAGTTAACAGAAGTTGAGTAAGAAATCTGAAAAAATTAATAAACTAAATATAAAGGAAAGAAGATGTCGCGGAGCGTCCGAGCTGAGACACGCAGTCGAGCGAAAGATGATATTAAACGAGTAATGCAAGCGGTGGACAAAGTGAGAAAGTGGTAAATATTTGGGGAATATTTTTGAAATTTGAAGCATATTTAAATATACAGGGTGGCTGAATGGTATTTATTTTGTTTTCGACAGGGAAAAGAAATGGGTCACAATCGGCGATACTACAATGAAAATCTATAAATGGGTACCAATTTCGAATTCGGAAAAGAAGAAAATAAGTGTGAATAAAAGTGATAAAGAAAATTCACAAAAAGGCACCCACACGCCCACACCACCACAAATTACTCCCAGCTATGGCGGACTCACTGCAGAAGATTCAAATACTTGTGAGTCGCATACGAAGTGAAATCGAAATGTTTGCATACCAAAACTATATTATATATGTCTTGATTATTAATTTAGATTTGAAAAATTATTTGATTTTGTTTTAATAATTTCAATTTTTTTTTCTCACTTTAGGCTTCTCTATGGTCAGTGACTCACAAGGTGCCACTGATTTTGTTTCAAGTATGCCATTTTCTGAGGACTCCAATTCTCAGGGTAGCGAGGGTCCAGTTAAACACTTAAAGAGTAGCGATTAATTTTAGTTATACAACACGCTTTACACATCATAAGCAATTCTCAAAATACATTAAGTTTGCTGCATATTTAGCATATATAGCGGAGCTGCATATATAGGTAATGCAACAACTACTCTCGCCAGTCGATACTATTACAGCGGAATAAATGTCTGTAAGCCTATATACATAAATATATAGAAAATATTTTAAGTGATTGCATAATAATTAAAATAATTCGTAATCATGTTTAGTTAGTAGTTTAGTTACTTTATTTTTTATTTTAGTTCTAAGCGAGCATATGACATCTTTTGTAATTACCAACTTTATTATTTACCTACTTGCAGTTGCTCTATTAGCTTATTTTAATTATATATTTATAATAGTAGCGTCCCATAATTGATATGTAATTATAATTGTGAAAATAGCCAAATGAGCAAGGACTACAATATGGCGTGTGCTTTCACTAAAGGCCTAATAATTTGTAAACTACTGAATATATACATAGATTGTAAAGCATTATTGTATTAAAATGATAGAACACTTAATTTATCAACATTCTCCATCCTCGATTATTTGTTAATACTACATATTAAATTAATAAAATAAAGGTATATTCATACTTAATTTGAATGTGTGATTATGGTTTATTATTATTTTTTTTTTTGTCTTTCGAGTATGTATTAGGATCGGGCAGCAGGACACGTAGAACTGGCTTCAGTTTTTGAATGAAGATCATACCGTACTATCCTCTTTCTATGGAATTACAGACACCCCTACTTTCTGTTCTCTCCAGTAATAATTAAATTAAATTATTCATTATATTATAAATTTAGGGATTAGCCGAATCAGACCACTTATATGGGTCCCTTTTCGTCCCTCAAATCGTGTGTTAATTATTTGTTCGGTTGCAGAATTCTTCTACTTCCTTCCTCATAATAACATCACGCGTTATTTCAAGCATCTCTTTGTGGGGTATGTTCCACATTTCGAGTTCATCAATAAATTGGCGACCCAGTGTGGACATCCTCCTGCTTGCCAATGCAGGACACTGGCACACTATGTGCGCCGCTGTCTCTGCCTCTTCCATGCATAATCTGCAAATATCAGCATCCTCCCCATCAACAAGACCCATCTTGCTGAGGTGGTACCTGAAATTGCCATGCCCAGTTATTAATGCAGTCAACCAGCTTAGAGTCATTCGTCCTAGACTGAGAGCCCTCCCCGATTCACTGCCCTTTGATAGCCTCAACGAAGCCTTTGCCTGTCTACAAGTAGATAAGTTCTCCCATCTCGTGAGATGAAGTTTCTTTATCCACTCTTCGACCTTTGCCTTCACCGCCCCGCTGCTGAGAGCAACTACTGGTTCCGGTCCATAAAATTCAGCTTCAGATCCTTGTCTAGCCAAGGAGTCTGCAGCTTCATTCTGTTCTATACCAATGTGTCCCTTCACCCACATATGAGTAATCGCATTACTACGAGCACACCCATTAAGTTTCTGAACACATTCGAGCGCCAACTTAGAAGATACCGCCTGACCACCGCCTGGTTATCGAGTGCTAGCAAGATTTTCTTACCTTGCACCTTTCCATCCAGTAGATGGTCTAGCGCATGCATTAGACCTAGCATTTCTGCTTGGTATACCGATACGTATCTTCCCAGATTCAGAGTGCATGCCAGTCCCAACTCTTTAGAGAAGATTCCAGCACCCGCTCTGCCATCCATTAATGAACCATCTGTAAAAATACTGATGTCATTTTCCTCACATACATCATGTGTGAGGCCGTCTTCAATGAGTGTTCTGTGTGACTTTTCAGTCAACTTCAGCCTACCCATTCCCTCCATTGGCATCTGCGCCTCCTACACAAGATAAAACTTTCCATTGTCCAATTTTTACTGGTATTTCTTCATGAATTTAGCATGGAAATTCTGGAATTTTTTCATCATCACATTAAGGAGTTCGGTTTGTGGCAGAAGGGTCGTTCGGAAATGATATGTTCCTGGTTTTTGACCAAAACCACTACCGGGTATTATGCAAATACCTACTTACTTACTTATGTGGCCATAACAACCGAATATCGATTTAGGCCGAAAATAACATGCTTCGCCAGCCATCTCTGTTCTTCGCTAGCTGGCGCCAGTTAGAAATTCCAAGCGCCGTCAGGTTCTCCAGTACTTGGTCTTTCCACCGGAGGTTTGGTCTTCCTCTTTTGCGTCGTCCTCCAGCGGGTTCCGAATATAACACCTTCTTAGCTGGAGCGTGTTCTTCCATTCGCTCGACATGACCTAGCCAGCGTAGCCGCTGGATTTTGATGCGCTTTACTATGTCAATATCGGCATACAGCTCGTACAGCTCATGGTTGTACCTTATTCGGTACTCGCCACCAACGCAAATAGGTCCAAAGATCTTGCGTAGGACTTTTCTCTCGAAAACTCCAAGTATTCGCTCATCCGAGGTGGAAATTGTCCAGGCTTCAGCGCCATATGTTAGGACAGGCATGATGAGAGACTTGTAGAGTGTAGTTTTCGTTCTTCGAGAGAGGGCTCGACTTCTCAATTGCTTACCCAGCCCAAAGTAACACCTGTTAGCAAGAGTTATCCTACGCATGATCTCCAAGCTGACGTCATTACTGCTGTTAATGCTGGTTCCAAGATAGACAAAGTCCCTTACTACTTCAAAAGCGTAGTTGTCAACAGTGACGTGCTGTCCAAGACGCCGGGACTCTTTGTTTGTTGACACTAGATACTTCGTCTTGCCCTCGTTCACCGTGAGACCCATCCGACGCGACTCTCTTTCCAACTCTGAGAATGCTGCACTGACTGCTCGCGTGTTCATGCCGATTATGTCAATATCGTCGGCATACGCTAACAGCATGACACTTTTGTTGAAGATAGTGCCATTATGTCGTAGATCAGCAGCTCGTATTATTTTCTCCATAATAAGATTGAAGAAGTCGCACGATAACGAATCACCTTGTCTGAAACCCCGTTCGGTATTAAACGGTGCGGAGAGGTCCTTCCCAATTTTCACTGCACAACGGGAGTTATGCAGTGTTATTCTACAAAGTCGAATGAGCTTTGCAGGAATACCGAACTCAGACATTGTTGCGTAGAGGTAATCCCTTACCGGACTGTCGAAAGCGGCTTTATAATCAACAAATAGGTGGTGTGTGTCGATCTGTTTTTCTTGGGTCTTCTCCAGGATTTGGCGCAGTGTGAAAATCTGGTCGATGGTGGATTTACCAGGTCTGAAGCCACACTGATAAGGTCCAATCAGGTTGCTGAGCATAGGCTTCAATCTTTCACACAGTACGCTCGATAGAACCTTGTACGCGATGCTCAGGAGACTTATTCCACGGTAGTTGGCGCAAATTGTGGGGTCTCCTTTTTTATGTACAGGACAGAGAACACTGAGCCTCCAATCATCAGGCATGCTTTCATCCGACCATATTCTGCTTATGAGCTGGTGCATGCGGGTGAGCAGCTCATCGCCTCCGGTCTTAAACAACTCGGCAGGCAGGCCATCAGCACCTGCAGCTTTGTTGTTCTTCAGCCTTAAAATGGCCGTTTCAACCTCGTCATAGTCGGGTGGTGGAACATCAACACCATCATCTGTAATTGGGGTTATCGGGCATTCTCCTCCACTGGCGGAATTGTTCGTAGCATCGCCATTCAGTAACGTGGAGAAGTGTTCCCTCCATAGGCTCAGTATACTCTGGACATCCGTAACCAGATTCCCATTTCCATCACGACAAGAAGAGGCTCCGGGATTTAAACCTCTACTCAGGCGCTTGATCTTTTCAAAGAATTTTCGAGTCTCATTCTTGTCGGTGCACATCTCTATCTCCTCACACTCGCGTCTTTCCAACTCCCTCTTGTTGCGCCTGAAAAGACGTCTCTCTGCACTCCTTTTCTCTCTATACCTTAACAGCTCGCGTTACGCCTGCACGCAGGGTTTTTCTGTAGGCGGCGTCTTTCTCTGCGGTAGCGTCGCGACACTCCTGATCATTCCTCAGAGGCCGGTAGTAACCGATTACCTCCTCGGCAGCAGTAGTCATGGAGTGGGATATATGTGTCCACCGTGCGCATGTATCATCAAGTGGGGGAGTGTTCTGCATAAGCAGATCCGATAGTCGAGTGGAAAATGCATCTGCTGTCTCTGGTGATCGCAGCTTACTGACGTCGAGCTTTCTCTGTGTGGGACTTCTCTTGTTATTTGCGACACATAAGCGTGTGCGCACCTTAGCTGCAACAAGGTAGTGATCCGAGTCGATGTTGGCACCAGGGATCGATTTCACGTCCATCACACTGGAAGCATGCCTTCCGTCAATCACCACATGATCAATTTGGTTTCTTGTACGTTGATCTGGAGACAGCCATGTCGCTGTGTGGATGTCGAGATGCTGGAATCTGGTACCACCAATTACCATGTTTCGTGCTGCGGCGAAGTCGATCAGCCTCATTCCGTTATCGGAGGTGTTCTGGTGGAGGCTGAATTTTCCGACAGTTGGACCAAACGTACCTTCCTTGCCCACCCTGGCATTAAAGTCGCCAAGCACGATTTTGATATCGTGGCGGGGGCAGCGGTCATAAGCTTCTTCTAGGCGCTGAAAGAAGCTCTCCTTGGTCACATTGTCCTTCTCATCCGTCGGAGCGTGGGCACATATAAGGCTGATGTTGAAAAATTTTGCCTTGATGCGGATTGTGGCCAGCCGTTCGTTCACAGGCGTGAACTGTGAGACAAGATGTCGTAGTCTCTTTCTGACCAAAAATCCACATCCTAATTCGTGCCTTTCAGCATGGCAACTGTAGTAGATGTCACAGGACGCTCTTTTGGAGCAGCCCTGTCCTGTCCATCGCATTTCCTGGAGAGCGGTGATGTCAGCTCTGTATTTTTCGAGGACATCAACCAGCTGGATAGAGGCACCCTCCCTATAAAGGGATCGGACATTCCAGGTGCATATCCGTAAATCATTGTCCTTTTTTCGTTTGCGGGGGTCATCAACAAAAGCGGTAGTCCTTATCCGAGGCATTTTAGTTTTTTTCATTGGAGGGGTTTTTTATGTGGCGGGTCCCAAACCCAACGCACAACCTCTAACCGAGGAGATTTTCGCCACTCACTTCAGCCGCCTCCCAGCGGGTGCCAGGAAGACGTTGCCCGGTGGTCGCCACATGGAGGGCCCCCATTAATAATAATGAAAGCGCCATCACAGAGTAAGCAGAGCAAGCTATATGACTACCCCTCATTAACAAATAAAGGTATCATCACATAGCGCTCAGATCAAACTACATGACAGCCAGTGAGTTGACTTGCGATGAGTTCAACAAGGATTGCGCTAGCCCCACCTGGTTGAGGCAGTTAGACACGTTACCTTGCGAAAACACCACCAGACCACCATGCAAATACCTATTGAGTGTAAATATATACATTCATAACAATAGTAATAGTAATTTAACAAGAAGCCTATAAGTACATACCTGTAGCTTCAAGTAATTCAAATGCATAAAATGTATCGGCGGGCATGTTCTTTGCATTTGCAGCTTTTATCGCTTTTGGTGGTATATTAACTTGAGGAAATACATACATGGCGCCTTGTATGACATTCACTTTGAAACCTTCAAAATTGTTTAGTGTTCTGAAGACAAGTTCAGCGCGCTCCTTCAGTGCCTTCAGTGTTCGTGTTCGTTCTGTAATGTACTTCTCATAAGATTGTTCACCTGGCTGTGGTGGATTCACCTAAATAATGAAAAGCATATTAATTTAACAAAATACCTTGCCAATGCAGCGCCCCATTCGCTTACCAATGCGCTCACCGCCACTTGACCAGTAGTGTTGGGACATATTGATGTTGCTAATGCTTTTCTCAGCATTGCCAACACCTGTGGACATATATTTACAATTTCCATGTAACCGCCCCGAATGCCACATTCACCTAAATATCCCTTTGAGGCGGACATAAAACTACACAATTCCATATCTTTGTAGGGGACGCCCATTTCGTTTGCAACCTTCTTAAATGAATAGAATTTGGATTCCCTATCATAGATATTATGCTGATATACTTCATCAGCCAATATTAGTAAATTGTTGTCATATGCAAATTTGATAATATCAACAATATTCTCAAGTTTCAACACTTGACCCGCCGGATTGCCTGGATTGATAATAACTAAGGCGCGTGGATTACACGTTTTCTTTGCCTCATCCAATGAACGTTGCAACTCTGCACGACTTAAGCTCCAGTTGGATTCCTCCTCCAAGTAATAGTCAATCCTCTCCATACCGTACTCAGCAATGGTAGCCGAGTAGAGAGGATATTGTGGAATTGGTACCATTATGCCGGGATTTTTACCATCGAGTTTAAAACTTGGAAACAAAACCAAAAATTATTACTGATTTTCGAATTATTCCATTGCATTCACTCCATACATACCGTAGCAATGCAAGCACACTTTTAATGGCAGACGTTGCACCAGCTGTGAGGAATATATTATACCAATCACTAGGAATACCATCACGTTTTTCAATATATGCCGCCACTTGACGACGCACAATCTCCAAGCCAGCAGAATCGGTGTAAGAACCAACGGAGTAACCCTGACAACAATTCAAAATCTCACGAGCACGCCTCTTAACGTCTTCAGGATAATAAGGCGAACCAAGCAGACTAGGGTCCAATGTAAGAGTCAAAAGCTATTGAAAATATATAAATATATGATATCTAACTGCTACTGCAATGTGAGTGAAAATTACCTGTCACACAAAGGTGATAGGCTGTTGTCCCATAGCATGACTGTCTCCAATGTTGGCACGAATGACACGATCGAATGGCTTTTTAAGACCCTGAAAATAGACAAAAATTCCCATATAAAAAGTATTCACTTTATATTAAATAAAGGCTATTACATTTCGAGAAAAGAAAATATCGTTAGTCGAAAACTTCAAAACGTTCAATTTTATAGAAGTTTAAAAATACACAGTAAGAGAGAAGATCATAAACTAAGCAACCAGCTAGAGAAGTAGACTGTCCACCTACTGCATTATTCTGAAATTGAACTGGCTGACTTTGTCAAATACAGTCTCGATTAACGGTATCACCACTTGAGATATTCGAAAAAATGCGTTTTTTCCTACTATTTTCAGTTACTGCCAAAAAATCTCGGAAACGGTCTATCCGACAAATATACATTTACCTCTTCTAATTCCTTTTCAATTTCAGCAGCACGTATTAACAATGGACCAGTCATCGCATATTCCATAGATACAAAATTCGGATTGATATTATCAATTTGTAAGCATTTTGATATGAACGATGGCATTGTTACAGTGATGTTATGCAGGTGGGCACGGTCACGTTACAGTCACGAGTAGTTCTTACTTTCAATGCAATTATAAAAAACAGTATTAACTAATTAAATTTGTATCGGATTTACATCAAAATGCCAGTCTCCTTAGTAAAAATATTAAAATATTGAAAGATAAAGTGAGCGTAAAAATGACGTTTGCTATCACAATTCTTGTTTGCGATCAGAACAAAGGCAGCAGTTGTACTAACTGTGTGACGTTAATCGACATTACATTTAAGTACAGTCAGACATTACTAATTTAGGCCTAATTTATCACAAAATATTTGAATATCTTTATTAAAAAATCCGTTAATTTTGTGTGTTTATACTTAATTTTACAACAACGATAAGGTATTGTAATATTTTGCTAAAAGTATAATTTAACTAGTATCTTTTGTTGCGATTCTGTGAATAGCTTGCTGATGCCCATTCAAATGGTTACTGTCTATATGAGATTTTATTCTCTCATTCGCTCTCCCAAATATTCATTTAGCAACTTCCCGTGACTTTAATGATCGCAATCGCTTGCATAACATAGCACTTACAAATTGAAATAAATTGTAATAAATTAAAACCTGCTTAAAAGCATTAAATTTATACTAAATATTTTAAGGAGTTTTCACAAAACGATTCCAAATAAATTCGCAATTTAAAAATTATTATCTAATTGGAAAATGCATAATATTCATATTCTCTGATGGTATCATTCCTAGAAATGGAACATCTGTAACAAAATTTTGAAAAAAAATTATAGAAACAGCCGAATTTTTATTCGACGTTCACATTACGGGTAAAGAAATGGCTAGTAGTCAGAAATCCCTTATGTACCATTTTTCATTTTGAACATTTCCGTCCATGAAATCTGGGCTCTGCTCAAAAGGTTATAAACAAAAAAATAGAAAATAAATATATTTCAATAAAAAATTTGTATAATCGTTTTTTTTTCTCATGAATTAAAATGCTATTCACGGAGTTCTATTTTTAGGTGAGATTTTAGCAATTACTTTTTGAAATTTTTTTTTTTGTTGCATTGTTCCACTGTGAAATAATACCATCTTTCGAATTTCAATTGCCCAGGAAATGGTTATAGAGCGGAGAAGTTTATGACTGTCCTCGATTATTTTTTTCTACCCATAAGAGGGCTCTCATACAAAATGAACACAAAAATACATAAAATCCGGCATACGTAAAATCCGACATAAATATTTTTACCCTCAGCAAGGTAGTTAAAAATTTTGTTCTATTAAATTTAACCCGCCTTAAAAAAAAAAAAATAAAATAAATATGTGGCACTTAAAGCCCCAAAGGGCTCATTGGCCGGGCTTCTCTTCTATTACTGTTGTGCGTCTTCAATTTTGGACAGTATTAGAATGGACCTACTTATTTTAGCCGGTTCCGAACGGCAGAACACTTGTGACATCACTTTTTCTGAGCTTTGTCACAGAGTTCTTTTTAGAAGCTTTTTCATGGCAAGTTGTTACTGTCGGAAGAATTGCCAATTGCTTGCCGACAGGTGGGTACCATTCGAAAGAAAAATCTTTTCGATATAAAATTTGTTATGCATCAGCCGGGTATTGAACCACGACCTACAGATCAGAAGGCGAACACACTAACCACTGAGCTACGGCACCCACCTTAATGAACATAATTATGTTCGTAGAGTGTAATAAGAAAATTTAATAACATATTTTATTATATTTACAATACCTTGGTAATGATCTTGTAATGCGTAAATGCTGCTGCAATGTTGTCTAACTATACAATGTCGCAACTATTATTCTTATCATTATTATAGTATTAGTCAGATGATGATATCCAAATATTCCTTGCCATCCGTTGACATTGAACTTGGACTGACTGTAACTATTTAGATATTCTATTTGGGATTTTTTTTTTTCATTCTTCTTTTTAATACTAATGAATTTCAAATAATAATTCCCATTTTGTGAACCTATGAGTTAGTCTTACATGTCAACACTCTCTGATTTAAATGTGACTGTTCGTCTTGAGTAAATGTTGTGATATTTTAATGAAATTTGACAAAGTGACAATAGTCCAAGGTTACATAAGATGGCATTAATTGTCCACTTGTCGCTACTACATAGACCAACCAAAGGGGCTAACCCCAAAAATTAAAATATATTTTATTAGCTTTTATTATTCATTCAAAAACTTACAATTTGATAATGTCTACCATTTTACATTATTTTGTCGCTATATTTCACTGTAAAATAATTCAAAATATTTACTTATGATAAGAAAGGAAAAGGATAGATAACCCTTTGTTACATGATTTAATTATTTTTAACATAGAATTTTTTGCGTACAATATACATAATTGATGTATGCTAAGCTATGATGGTAAGAACCAACTTTGATAAACCTCTCACGTCTCGGGGTGGAGTTACGTTACATTGCTTATATGCATTAAATTTAAAAGTTAAAAAGAAACAAACTTACTACTCTACTTTACTACTCATACTTTAGTACTCATATTTATTTGGTATGAAATTTCTTATAAACATTTTTTATTTAACATAAACTTGTATCACATTTTTCGTGCTTTATAAAGTTATATCCACTGCAACTGGGTGATTTGCAAGTTAAGCGATTGTCTACCCACTTTATTCAATTGATACGTACGATCTAAACGCATTTCATTTTCAGAAATAGGTAAACTTCTTTGGTGCTTTCTCTTTATAAATAAATAGAGAAGAAATTCGTTTATATGAAAATTATAAATAACAGTTTCTTCAAAAATTCATTACCTTAAGAGTCAGATTTCTCACAAGTTCTGAAGGTCGGTGTCGAAACACTTTTCATTTTGCAGAGGGTTTCTTCTACTTTTAAGCGAAAATCTTCCAAATTTGCCTTCGCATCGTAAGACTGTAGCACAAAATTTGCAAAATGTCAATATTTCTTTTCGATATTATGCAAAAATCTTTGCAATTATTGTAAATATGTTTGCAATAATATGAAAAATCTAATACCTTACATTTTTACGTTTCCAATTTACGTAGTTCAATTTTGTTTACATTAATTCATTAGAGTTTAATTCATGTGACTGTTTCCAACTAGGTACCTATATATATCATATATGGTTCCTTTCTACTATTTCCACATATCGATCACATTTTATTTCGATTATTTAATATCAATGTATTAAATATTGTAAAAAAAAAGAAGAAAATTCGACAAAATACCAAACACATAGCGCAATATCATTCATATGAAATTATTTATGGTCAAAATATAAAGAACGAATAACATAAAAGTCATATTTGGATTAAATTGTTCATTAATTAAGAATTTTGATATATTTCTCTTTAATGCTCTTTAATTCTCAATTTATCTAAATTAATAATTTTAAACGAGGGCAAGACGAAGTATCTAGTGTCAACAAAAAAAGAATCCCGGCGTCTTGGACAGCACGTCACTGTTGACAACTACGCTTTTGAAGTAGTAAGGGACTTTGTCTATCTTGGAACCAGCATTAACAGCAGTAATGACGTCAGCTTGGAGATCATGCGTAGGATAACTCTTGCTAACAGGTGTTACTTTGGGCTGAGTAAGCAATTGAGAAGTCGAGCCCTCTCTCGAAGAACGAAAACAACACTCTACAAGTCTCTCATCATGCCTGTCCTAACATATGGCGCTGAAGCCTGAACAATTTCCACCTCGGATGAGCGAATGCTTGGAGTTTTCGAGAGAAAAGTCTTACGCAAGATCTTTGGACCTATTTGCGTTGGTGGCGAGTACCGAATAAGGTACAACCATGAGCTGTACGAGCTGTATGCCGATATTGACATAGTAAGCGCATCAAAATCCAGCGGCTGCGCTGGCTAGGTCATGTCGAGCGAATGGAAGAACACGCTCCAGCTAAGAAGGTGTTATATTCAGAACCCGCTGGAGGACGACGCAGAAGAGGAAGACCAAACCTCCGGTGGAAAGACCAAGTACTGGAGAACCTGACAGCGCTTGGAATTTCTAACTGGCGCCAGAGATGGCTGGCGAAGCATGTTATTTTCGGCCTAAATCGATATTCGGTTGTTATGGCTACATAAGTAAGTAAGTAAGTAAGTAAGTAAGTAATAATTTTGTTAATCTTTTTTATTCAACTTATTATACATATAAGTTTTATGCTACTTTAGTCACTAGTCTAGTCACTAGTGTTGTGACTCTGTGAATAGCGTACTGATGCGCATTCATTTGGTTACTGTATGTAAGAGAATTTTATTCTTTTGTTCGTTTTCCCAAATATTCATGTTACAACTGACATACGTAAGTTATTGTAATTGCTTACAAACTGAAACCGATTCAATCTGCAAGAAAACCACTTCTAAACAAATTGTATTAAATAATGCATTCATTATCAATTTTTGTTTTGTTTTTTAAATAATTTATTTCAAAGTTTTGTTAATAATAAAAGAACACTGGATTTTAATACAGCTTTCCATTGTCCAATCTCTACTGGTATTTCTTCATGAATTCGGCATGGAATTTCTGGAATTTATTCATCATCACTTTAAGAAGTTCGGTTTGCGGTAGGATGGTTGTACGGAAATGATATGTTCCTGGTTTTTGCCCAAAAGAACTACCGGATGCTATGCAAATACCTATTGAGTACAAATAAATATACCCATAATGGTAAATTGACAAGAAAACTACACGTAAAACTATTGTATACCCGTAGCCTCAAGTAATTCAAAAATATAGAATGTATCGGCGGGCATATTTTTTGCTTTTGCTGCTTCTATCGCCTTTGGTGGTATTTCAATTTGTGGAAATACATACATAGCACCTTGAACGACATTCACTTTGAACCCTTCAAAGCTGTTGAATGTTCTGAAGACAAGTTCGGCGCGCTCCTTTAGTGCTCTCAGTGTTTGTGTTCGTTCGGTAATGTACTTCTTGTAAGAAGGTTCACCTGGCTGTGGAGGATTCACCTAAATAGCGACAAGTTTAAGGTGTATTAATTTAAGGAAATACCTTGAAACTGAGCCACCACAATCACTTACCAATGCGCTCACCACCACTTGACCAGCAGTGGTGCCACATAGCAATGCCGCATATAATTTTGACAACATTCCCACCACCTGTGGACATACATTTACAATTTCCATGTAACCGCCACGAATGCCACATTCACCTAAATATCCCTTTGAGGCGGACATAAAACTAAACAATTCCATATCTTTATACGGGGCGCCCATTTCGTTTGCAACCATCTTAAATGAATAGAATTTGGAATCCTTATCGTAGATATTATCCTGATACACTTCATCAGCCAATAGTAGTAAATTGTTGTCGTATGCAAATTTGATAGCATCAACAATGTTCTCACGTGTCAGCACTTGACCCGTCGGATTGCCTGGATTAATGACAACTAAAGCGCGTGGATTGCATGTTTTCTTCGCTTCATTCAATGCACGTTGCAACTCTGTAAGACTTAAACTCCAATTGGATTCCTCCTCCAAGTAATAGTCAATCCTCTCCATACCGTACTCGGCAATGGTAGCCGAGAAAAGGGGATATTGTGGAATTGGTATCATTACACCGGGCTTCTTACCGTCGATTTTACAACTGCAAATATAAAATGTATAATAAAAAACAATTAAATTGTTCGAGAGCATTAACGCCATACAAACCGTAATAAAGCGAGCACACTTTTAATGGCAGGCGTTGCGCCACCTGTTAGAAATATATTCTGCCAGTCACTGGGAAAACCATCACGCTTTTCAATGTATGCAGCCACTTGACGACGTACAACCTCCAAGCCAGCGTATTCGGTGTAAGAGCCAACAGAGGATCCATGACAACTATTCAAAATTGCACGAGCACGCTTCTTAACGTCTTCTGGATACATAGGCGAATCGAGCAGACTAGGATCCAATGTGAGAATCAAAAGCTAAATAAATTACAAAATATCATACTTGAAGCTACTGGTATATTGAATCTGTGATATTAATATGTATTTAGAACAATTGTCTGTAGTTGATATGCCAACAATATGCGTAAAATTTACCTGTCGAACAAAGGTGATCGGCTGTTGTCCAAGAGCATGACTGTCTCCAGTATTGGCACGAATGACACGATCGAAAGGCTTTTTAACACCCTGCAAATATACAAAATACCTGCTTAAAAGCATTACCAATTTAAAAATTTAACATTTGCTATAAATTTTTGAAAAACCATATAATCGTTCGAGTTTTTATTCGACGTCCCACAAATGTTCACATTTAGTAGTACAATACAAATACACATGTTTACAATGCCGCGTTATATTTAGAAACTCGTTTATTCTTTTATGGATTTATAAATAAATATGGTTAAATCGTGAATACTCCTCGTTACGTTACGAACAATAATTGCCATGAGTGTTATGCGTCGTATACGATCGTTATAATTTGTCGAAACACACATTTTAGTATGGAAAAGAGGACAAGTAATGAGTACCACACGACACGAGTTTTTACGCTTACTTTCAGTCATTATATCGTATTCATTCGCATCACACTCAGCGATGCTTACATGAGTATATTTTTATTTACTCGCGCTGGACTCTGCTATATACCTACAGAATAAATATAAACAAATACCTTCATACTGGGTAATATTTATTTTGGAATCAATCATTTCTGATTTGCATGCTGACTATATCAGCGACTCTTACTATTTTAGAAATGCCGCTGAAGGTAATGCGACATTCAATGGATTACGTTGTTGTTTGACCGTATGAAAAATATCGATACAGGCGAAATATGGTTCCAATAATGCCGGAAGAGGATCATTTGGCCCGGTGTAGGGACAAAGCGCTGACAGGTCTTGAAATTTATAACTGATGCCAGGGAGAGTAGAACAGAGACAACTGGGGAAGCATTTTACATTCGACCAAAATCATTGTAAATCGGTTGTAATATCCAGGTAAATATGTAATTGAGAATTATTTTTGCTGCCATAAATTATTGATGTACGATCACAAACCAGCACCAATTGGCAATCCGGAAGGCAACCAATATTGAACTATTTGTAACCAGATTAGCTGTAGAAAATTGTGATAAATCACAGTGACAGATTACAGTACATCCGAAACAGTCGAGGTGTACATTAAAATGCTGTTTTAGTTGTGAAAACACAACCCCTATGTATGTTTATTAAATAAGTAAGCTCTAAGTAGTGAAAGCTATTCACTTTTCGATAAGGAATATTGAACGCTCATATGTATAATTCAATTATAAAATATTGATGATTACATTATTATTATGCGCACTTGGAATGAATTTAGAAGAGCAAAACAATTTAGATTAAATTAAAGTGGCATGACACAACATGGAATGATGTTAGTATAATTCAAATTCATTCAATTGCGACAATATCATGAAACAGCATTCTCTCTACCGTTGAAGCATGTCCTGTGCAGGTGTCCTTTATGGAATAGCACATACATTTGCATTTATTGAACTGAATTATAATAAATTGATGATTAAATTTCTTGTATTTTGATTGTATTTAGAAGAAAAGTGTTACTATTTAATTTCAAATTATAAAAAAAAAACAGAAGCATTAGCTTTCAGATATATCGGCCTGGTTTAGTTAAACTTCGATTCGCAAATTAGCCAAGAACCATTAAAGAATTGCAAATTTACACAATTAAGAACTTACAAAATTACTAAATTTCTGAGCGATTCATGTACGATGGAGTGTTTGAAGTATTAGGTCAACTTCCATTAGTAAACACTTTGTACAATTTTGCACTTTTGTTTTGCTTTCCACAAATTAGTTATTTCACAAATTTTCATAATTTTTTTCCTTTATATTCCGACATTTTTCTTTCGACGATATCCATTAGTTGTTGAAAATTGAGTTTAATTATTAGTACAGAATTTGAATGGCCGATAATTTGATATCGAATTAGCCTAATTCTGTACGTGATTGTACCTCATTGTTTTTTAATTAATTTTTTTTTTTGCATTGTTGTTTTCATTGATATCCTGCATACATTTACCTTTTCCAATTCCTTTTCAATTTCACCAGCACGTGTTATCAATGGACCACGCACCGCAAATTGCATCGATATAAAATTTGGATTCATAGTATCAAGTTGTAAACATTTTGATGTTGATGATGGCATTGTTGGGGTGATGTTATACAAGTGGCCACAGTCACGACACGTCTACGAGTCAAGAATAAAATTTTGGTGAACGAAAAATCCTCTCATATATAACCAAGTTATTAATGCGCTTTAGTGCACTATTCACAGTGTCTACACAGTGTTGGCTAGTTTAATTTGTAAAAAAATTGCTGGTACTACTTAGTGATAATTGTCATATTAGTGTTTTTTATTCAAAATATCCGCATCACGAGTATTGTATGCGAACAGAGCAAAGGCAACGGTTGCACTAACTGCATGATAGCAATTGTGCAGTGCATTTAAGTACCGCCATGGAATTGTTGTTATTCATTGAAAAGGGCCTCGTCATTGTTATGACTAATTTTGTTGTTGCAGACGTTAGTGAATTCTTACGCAGGCAGGTTCATTACTATTTGTGCCCCAATTTACATCAATATTTATCAATAATCAATTTAATAAACAGATGGGAGCAAAAATTACACGTGACTGTGAGAGCTTGCATAACATAGCACATACAAATTAACAATTGCCGTTATTAATAGAAAACTATCGATGATAATACTTTCATAAAGACTACAGCTGATAACATTTGATCACAATATGCGAGAATGAGAATTCCATCTCACTGGAACGTCCATACAGGTGTAAATAGTAGATCGTCAATTTGATAAATATATTTTCGATATAATTTATACAACAATTTTTGCATCAATATTCATAAAATTATATTTTAACATTATTTTAAAAATATTTGCAATAATTTTGAACATCTAATCCTATACATTTAAGGTTTCGATAGTCCAATTTTGTTTTCATTAATTCATTAGAGCATACGAAAAGTTCGTATGCTCTGAACTAGATATTTAGTTTCGTTTCCATTATTTCCAAAAATAAAACAATCGACCATATTTTCTTTCGAATATGTAATATCTCAATGTAATTAAATTTTGTTTCGTTCTATGAACTTAGGTTTACAATATTCTTTTAAACAAAATTATTGTCTTTTTAAAACATTTCACACAATATGACAATATTAAAATTCTGCTGGTATAAAAAGCAAAATATACATAGGTATTGTACAAATGCAATTATTGAATTTTAAGCATTAATAGAATATTATTGAAACTTAAAATGACAAATAATAAGTAGAACAGAAAAACAACAAATTTATGCCTAATAACTAAAACAAAACAAACAAAAAAATTCGTCAAAATACCACTCGCATGGCGCAGTATCATTCATATGAAATTATTTATGGTCAAAATATAGTGAACGAACAACATAAAAGTCACATTTGGATTAAATTATTCATTAATTAACAATTTTTTGTTTTTTTTTCTAATAATTAATTTCCTACGTATGTAGTATATATCAATAGTAATGTTTGTAAATAATAATATTTAAAAAAAATCTCTGGATTTTAACACAGCTGCTATATGTAAACGTTTTCAAGAAGTTTTTACACAATATAAAACTTTCTTTCGTCCAAATCTTTACTTGTATTTCTTCATGAATTCAACATGGAATTTCTGGAATTTATTCATCATCACTTTAAGATGTTCGGTTTGCGGTAGGATGGTTGTACGGAAATGATATGTTCCTGGTTTTTGTCCAAAACCACTACCGGGTATTATGCAAATACCTATGGGGTACATATAAATACAATAATAGTTATAATAATGCAATAAGAAAACTGCTTGTAGTTACATACCAGTAGCCTCAAGTAACTCAAATGCATAAAATGTATCGGCGGGCATATTCTTTGCTTTTGCTGCTTCTATCGCTTTTGGTGGTATCTCAACTTGTGGAAATACATACATAGCACCTTGAACGACATTCACTTTGAAACCTTCAAAATTGTTTAATGTTCTGAATACAAGTTCGGCACGCTCCTTCAGTGTCTGCAGTGTTTGTGTTCGTTCTGTAATGTATTTCTCGTATGAATGTTCACCTGGCTGTGGTGGATTCACCTAAAAAAAAAAAAATTAAAAACGTATTAATTTCGGAAAATACCCTGCAAATGTTCCATCAAAATCACTTACCAATGCGCTCACCGCCACTTGACCAGCAGTGGTGCCACATAGTGATGCTGTTAATGATTTCGTCAACATTGCCAATACCTGGGGGCACATATTTACAATTTCCATGTAACCGCCACGAATGCCACATTCACCTAAATATCCCTTTGATGTGGACATAAAACTGCACAATTCCATATCTTTGTAGGGAGCTCCCATTTCGTTAATAACCTTCTTAAATGAATAGAATTTGGATTCCTTATCGTAGATATTATCCTGATACACTTCATCAGCCAACAGTAGTAAATTGTTGTCATATGCAAATTTGATAATATCAACAATGTTTTCATGTTTTAGTACTTGACCCGTCGGATTGCCTGGATTGATGACAACTAAAGCGCGTGGATTACACGTTTTTTTCCCCTCATCCAATGAACGTTGCAACTCAGCACGACTTAAACTCCAGTTGGATTCCTCCTCCAAGTAATAGCCAACCCTGTCCATACCATACTCAGCAATGGTAGCCGAGTAGAGAGGATATTGTGGAATTGGTACCATTATGCCAGGATTTTTACCATCGACATTACAGCTGCAAATTAAAACAAAAAAACAAAAAAAACAATTACAGATTACTAAATTATTAGAGTACATTTACTTCATATATATACCGTAACAAAGCCAGCACACTTTTAATGCCAGGCGTTGCACCAGCTGTGAGGAATATATTATGCCAATCACTAGGAATACCATCACGTTTTTCAATAAATGCCGCCACTTGACGACGCACAACCTCCAAGCCAGCGGAATCGGTGTAAGAGCCAACAGAGCAACCTTGACAACATTTTAAAATCTCACGAGCACGCTTTTTAACGTCTTCTGGATATTTGGGCGAATCGAGCAGACTGGGATCCATTGTGAGTGCCAATAGCTAAAGAAAACAAAAAAATTTGTTGTTAGTTACAATAACAAGTATATTTAGAACAAAAAAAAAAAAAAACTTTTACACACGAATTACATTTGACATGCAAACTACAATATGAAAATTGGTTTTCATGTTAATGTGCATGAAAATTACCTGTCGAACAAAAGTGATAGGCTGTTGTCCCATAGCATGACTGTCTCCAATGTTGGCACGAATCACACGATCGAAAGGCTTCTTAACACCCTGAAAATATTCACCATAAACAAATAATTTTATATTTAATATAAAACAAATTGAAATGGGGTTTATTTGGAGCAAGTTTTCAATAGAATACCCTGATAAAAAAATAAAAAATAACATCTTATGGAGCTCAATACCCATTCGTTTTTCCTCTGAACATATCTACTTCCTACCTTCTCAAAAATCGATGCTAAAGACAAGAAATATATATCTGACCCCATTCAGTTTTCCTCCCCACACCTTAAAAGGGCCCCTGTACAAAAATGATGCATTTATACTTGTTGCAAAAAACTCAAAATCAGGTTTTCCTTTGTTTTCTTTGGACAAAAAATACTTGCCAAAGTCCAAAGTTCAATTGTTTTCGCTGAGCCAAGTGTGAAAATTTTGCTCCGAACAATTTGACCTACCTTAATGTGTATACACATATGACTAGCAACTAAGCTAATAACTAAGCAGTCTGTTTAAAAAAAAATTTAACTATATAATTTGTGTCAACACATATGCATCTCCGCCCAATGACTTGGATGTCTATGTGCATAGTATTTTTTTTTTTTTTGTTTGAAATTACAACCTTTTCAAATTTGTAAATATGTTTTGTTGAATTTATGACAATGAAATCATTTTTTTTATTAGAATTATAGCTGCTGTTGTACAAGTTCGTGAATAAGACGCAAAATTGTAAAATACAGTAATAGAAATGTCCATAACTCAAAATAATATTCAATCGCTGGGACGATCTTAATCTATTTAGAACTACTGAGAATCGGTTCCATGGCATATGCAAAGAATTTCCTCACCGACAATTTCATTTTCCAAGAGGATAATGCTGCGGTTCGTGTTTCGGAAATTATTGAAAAGATATTTTGATTGATTTGAAGAAATTGATTTATAATTTTCGCCTCTTAGTAAAAAAAAATATTTTATAGTTGTACATTGTTTCTCTCCCATTGAAAAAAATTTATAATTTTGTCATCTAGTATATTAGTCTCAGAAGAGATAAATATTGTATATGTTCGACATCAATAATAAATGCTTAATTATTTAGAATTTAAATGCAATATTTTTGAGAACAGAAGATTTTAATCATTTAAGAGTACCTATAACTCTTGCCACCACTGTAGTTACGCAATACAATTAATTATAAAATGATCAATAAAACTAAACTTATGTATGTACTACAATACCAACAACAATAAAAGGCTATGTAAGAGTAAACCACAAAATAATAGTATAACAATAAAGTAGGTACAACGAAAACCTAAAACATTGCTAATGCAATATAACTTATGTACGTCAATGGGTCGAAATAAAATAGTTCAAATTGCATTTGAACGGACATGCTAATTGAAGCAAATTGAAAGTAGCATTTTAATATGTACATACTTGTAGAGATATTATACATACATATATATATGTAGGTAGCTATAGTATATATACATACATCTATAACTATAATACATTATAATATCATTCAAATAACCTTAAAATTATTTCCAATTCAACGATAATACGAAAAATATTGGAAATAAAACTATAAAATCAATATAAATTCACATAATTGTATTGTATTACATGAAGTATCAATCAACTGTGATATGACAACAAAAAACAAAATACAAATGATACACACTACAGCTACACTAATCAACAGGTTGCATTAGTGCCACATTAGTGTCAATATATTTTATACCTAGGAATCATTAGAGTACAGCGGTTTTCAATTGCATATCGATTTTGTCATGTGTTCCATAGGTTTCTATAGGTTTAATTATTGCATTTCATGTAAAATGCAATAATACAAGTCCATACGAAATTATTAACCCGTTCAATGCTGTGTCGCTATAAGTAAATTTGGTTTAAGTTATCTACAGACTATTATGCACATCATTTTCGATAGTAGGCTATAATTAAGTCGACCTAGATCGACAAAACAAGTATTGTTAAACTGTTTTCTTCCACAATATTTGATGAAATCACATTCACTTATCAAAAATTAAACCACTTGTGATAAGAAAATAAAAGAACAGAGAAATTATATATTATTTCACGTTGCTAAGCAAATGCAGGCAGTAATAAAATTTAAAAAGATTGGATAATTTAGCATTTGTACTTGCTACTTAGTATTCTATTTTTATTATTGTTCTTGTTTGTCTGGTTGATATATACATAAATATATCATAGAATATAACATATGAGCGCACTCAGAAGCGAAATTGGTGTGATGAACATGTTGAATTTTTAAAATTAAAAATTTAAAGCACTTAATATTCCCCAAGGAATGATCCTAATTTTAGTAAACGTTTGTACCTACATAAATTCATATGTCCGATTTAATCATAAAACATTGATGATTACATTTATTATGCGCATTAAAAATGAACTCAAAAAGACAAACTCAATTTAGCTTAAATTAAAATGGCATGATCCAATGTGTGTAAATGATGTTGATACGTATAATTAAAATTCGACTCATATACAGGCTATTCAATTGTGACGAGATAGTAAAGTATAGCTTTCGCTACAACTGACGTAAATTATAGGGTTCTTTCTCTTGTGTTACAGTGAAGCACCTATTATTAATGATATGCTAATGTAAAAATATCAGCTATCCAGAATGAAGCAATTTAGCTCTTAGCTTAAGCGGTTCGAACTATATTTGGAGGGGAAAAAAAGTGATTCCTAATATAATATTGACGAAAAGCAAATATTTTAGGGGTTGAAGTGGTTTTGAAGCTCTGTTTTACTCATTTTAATTACGTAAAAAAAAAACTCATATAGCAAATATTCACTTTCTCATTTTTCTGAAGTGTACTACGAACAACTTAAACTTGAAATATTTTCTTTATATTAGATTTTTAACTCTTTCGATTAAAAATTCAGTTCGAATATTTGATTTTAGCACCATAGATTATCTCCAAATTCTCTAATAAGGCGCAATAATTTCTAGAATTCATTTTGTGAGTTATCAAAAAAATCGGAGACTTTTTGCCATATCCGAAAGCAGCCTATAGCATTAAAGATTCTCCCTTAAAATTTCTGCCGTAATGAATTTCACAATTTTTGCGAACATCCCTTCAATACTTATGCTATGTATAGCATCAGTTCCAGTTATATCAATTTTTTTTTTGTTCATAGCTAAAGATGATAGTTTGTCATTCAATTTCCGATAATCGATATTTTTCTGTGAAGCTCACTCTTGTCGACTTATGACAGACAGAAGGCGAAGTTCTTTTAAACGATTTTGATATTTAAGATAGTGCTCTGCTGTTAAAAGTTGTTGGACCCTTTTTGTAGTAACAGACAAAGTTAATAGCCGCTGTAGTTGTGATCGACTGTTTAGCATGTTGATTGCCAGGTGCTTAATTTGCTTTCTTTTTCGCTCAGTTTTCCATATTCTAGAAATTATTTATTGTCCACTTACTTCGCTTCATTTTAAGAGCAATTTGACGAATTGAATCGCCTCCGCTATATATTCTATACATTTTATCCAAAGGAAAATCAATCAATGATCAGTTATTAAGTAAAGAATTAATGTGGTGACATTAAATATATCAGATTCAGAAGAATTTAAGAAGCATCATTATTATTGTTTACAACTTCCGCTTTCTTCACAGTACTATTATGCCAGTATGAATTTATTGCAAATTAATGGCAATGGCAATCATTCACAACTATAATGTGTGTATGTGTATGTATACACTACAAGTATCAGAGAATAAACTACAACTTGAAAATGAGAACACAACATACGACATATGGGGTATGTTTATGTATGTAATATATCCACATACACATGTATGAGAGCACTTAAACATATATACATATATGCATTATGTACATCTGTACATACTCAAATATATATGTAAATATGTGCGTTTTTAACGTCGTATATACGTCGCATATGTGTATAATAGATTTATAATGCCGGTCATTCATTTGCCAACAATAGGCGTTCAAATTGAAAACATACATACGTGTGTACAAATATTTATATACAATACAGAGTATATCAAGTATATGTACGAGAATATACAATTCGAATAAAAGCGGGAAATATATGATAACTGACATAAAAGTGCAATGCGCCAACAGTAACAAATGAAAAACAAACAGAAGAAGGACGTTCGTGTGACGTTAGAGCAAATGTGCGCATATGCATTCCAATGTGTAATATTCGAATACATTCCACTCAAGCAGATTACATACATATGTGTATACATACTATGCATGACTAATTCCAATGCTTCTTTTTAGGTTTGGAAAAGTTTAATAAATTAAAATTAATGAAAAAAAGACAATTTTTTCGTACATATTTAATTTTCAATTTTTTGCGATTACACTACATTCATCTAAGATAAAAAGTGAATGTATAAATACAATGCAAAATAAAACAAAAACAAAAATTTTACACACTAAAAAAATATGAAGGCCATTCAATGAACTCGACTTTGATTAGACGATCGGGCGGCAATGTTAATCTCAATTTTATTACAATTTCAAATAGCTGTTACAAGTCAACAAATAGTAATTTTACAATAATAGCGTGAAAGGCTGTTTTATTGATTGATTGATGTAATGATGGATGTATGAAATAATAGTAGGTATACATTTTTAAGTATCGTAGTATGCACAAGAAAAATACTAAGTAAATACGTCATACTTTTTCCTTGTATTATCTCAAGATTTCTGCTTTTACGGTCATATTAAAATGGACTGCTTGAGTTGTCTTGTCCGTTCTGGTTGTCCTATTTATATACATTGGTATGTATGTAACTGTAATTAGTTTTTTTTGTTCTCAAGGAAATAAAACGATTTCTAGTGGATTTTTAGTATGTATCCACTTGCATGTATGTACATATGTATGTATATGTTATATGCTTGAAAATATTGATTAACAACTTTTGAATGTATGATGGTTTTATTAGAAATAACATTCATGTATGTTAAGGTTAACACGTACATATGCACTTTATCGATGTTATATTCATATATGATTCATCACTTTAAAATAGGTATCTACATGTTCAAATGTATATGCAGCAATTTAGAATTTCTTTGGAATATATTGGTTTGGGGAAAAATAAATCCATTATTTAATGTGAATTGTTGATTGGTCCCAAGCGATTTTTATACAATTTTCTCTTGGTGCCAATTTCGTCTTACAAAGGAAGTTTTACAATTAAAACAAATATAGTAACAACTTGGTGTCAGGTCCGAGATATGTATGAAAACTTCCCAACCAAGCTCCTGGAGTTGCTGGAGTCATTAAAAACTCGTGTTCAACAATTGTTCACAGTAGTGCATCAAATGCACAGCAAAACCTTTTTAGCCGTTAGAGTTAATTAGAGCCATATATATACGAGGGTGAATCAATAAGCCTCTGGAAATTGAAATGCATTCTATTTCTTAACATATTATTCTTTTAGATCGATTCAATTCGTCTAACGTTTGTCCAATTTTTAATGCCCTTATAATAATAGAATTTCTCGACCCAAATCTAATACCGTAGAGTTATTTTTTCATGTTTGGATGAGGGAGCAATTCGTAACCTAATACCAATACTAATAGAATGACACCGTGCGAATTCCACAAAAAACGATAACATCTTAGTGTTCTTTGGCTTCGATTCACCACGAGATGCCCAGTGCCTCAACTGTTCTATGGATTATTCAGTTTTATTTGTCTACGGATACAAAACGGTGTAAAAACTCGTTCAAATCGCGATGGAACATAACAAAATTGGAAAAATAACTTGCTACTGGATCACTCTTTATTTATTCAAAACTGAAAGTACTGCAACAAATAGTGTTTGACAGATCTGTCTGCAGTCATTTGCGACATTTCTTATTTCAATTTTCAGAGACTTGTTGATACACCCTCATATTCATATATATAGATATACATTTTTAGTATAAATTAACTATGTTTTATATTATAAAATGATTAGCTCTTTTAACTTCCATTTGTTATATTTCATGTAGCATTTAGCATAAATTATAATTTTTAAGTAGCTTCTATTTATTTGATTTCTTTGATACACGACAATTTGAACTTTTAAAGTGAGAGAGAGAGAGAGAAAAATCGTAAAAAGAAGAGCAATGATTCGGCCAATATTTTCGTCTTTATACTATGCATATTTGCATATTTTTGTTTTTATTTATTTTAATTTTTTTCCTTGTTCATTGGCACGTGTATAAATGATTGTCAATGTGAAGGTAGGTATCGGAAAAAAATCGGTGAGAAAATATGTGTTTGCAAGCAAAGCATTTCATAATATTAAGTGTTAATGTAAATCATAATCGTTTTAGATTAGCCATTTGCAATCAGAATTGTGTGAAAAATTGTCATCTTCACCATCGTGATCTACTATACATATGTATGTATGTACTATCAAAACTGTCTCGATTGCCAAAGGGAACGGAACATCCAAAGGTTGCATTTAAATATTAGAATTTGAATTAATTGACACCAACGACACAAAGATTATTATGTTTAATTTGTTTTGCAATTCTTTACCTAAAAACATAAATTACCAATGTTGATAATAAATTTGAATAGAAATGTGAACTTTGAATGAACTCAGTCAGACAAACATAGAAACCGGCGAGGCATAATTTTAGCTAAAAATAAATTAATTGCAAATTTTTAATGATTATTTGAATTTGTTTTCATTTGCACGCATTTCATGTACATATTATATATTGTCACTCATTTGAGAATTGTTAGAATTTAGGAAATTTAAACATGTTTAATAAAAAGCAAATTTGTTGACATTGTTGGAACATGAAAATGCAAATTCACATCCATGCCATCGTTATAGAATAAATAAAAACAATTCTATACGAAATTTTATGGATATACACACATATTCTAGTATATACATACATACGTATTTGCCCCTATATATTATGATTATGTATATACATATATGTATGCGCAAATCTATTCACAATTTGAGGCAAATCTTGCCGACGTGACTTGTAATCCGTATTCAAGTGTTGCGGGGCAAATATGAAATCTACTAAAATTTTATTAATTTACTTTGTAATTGAAAACACTTTCCGTAACGCCTTTATTTGCTCATTTTTCACCAAATAACTAAATGAAGTCATATTGTGTATATATGTGAGTGACGCTATGGACTAAGGAAACGATATATCACATTCTGACACTTTTTCTGTATAAATTACACTGTTTTCTAATTAAATAATTTTTGGCATTTTGTTTTCTTCATTGTTAGCCTCTACTATTGTATTTACCTTTTCCAATTCCTTTTCAATTTCACCAGCACGTATTACCAATGGACCACGAACCGCATATTCCATCGCTATGAAATTCGGATTTATATTATCAATTTGTAAACATTTTGATGCAGACGATGGCATTGTTAATGATAATTGTCGTTTTAATGTTGTGTTCACAATATTCGCACGATTTCTGCCACTACTACTATTGTTTGCGAACAGAGCAAAGGCAGCAGTTGTACTAACTGCTCGACGGCAATCGGCAGTACATTTAAGTACCGCCATGGAATTGTTATTCAGTAAAAGGCGGCTCATTGTTGTTACTGCTTGTGTTGGTATTGTTGTTGTTTTTGTGACGCTTTATTCGTTATTGTATTGTTGACTATTATATTAGATATTACGAGTATGTATTTGTTGTTGTTGTTAAATTGTCTTTTACTTCTAGTTATACAGCTGGAAATTAAATTTCAGTTGATGTTGTTGTATGTGGAATAACTAAAATGAGAAAATAGAGACGGAGATAAAGAGAAAAGTATTATTATTGAGCATTAAGTGAGAGGTAAAAATAAATAGAGAAAAAAGAGAGTGTAATGTAAATATGTCAGGTGTGTATCATTTGGTTCTTTACTACTACTAAATTTCGTATCAGAAGCGGATTAAAAATGTAAGTGAAATTGAACGAAAAAAAATTGAAAACAACCCAACCCTTATAGCCCCGACAGAAGGCAGCGTTAATCCGGATTACCGATTTAATTCGAATTAACGCGGGCATTAACTGCAGCTAATCCTCATTAACTCTGCGAGTTAATTCTCAAAATTAAAGAGGATTATGGCAATTTTCGATGCTGAAAAATTTCTATTGTGAATTTTTCTCGATCCAACTTACAAAACAATAGGTATATTCCCTTATAAAAAACTTTCAACAAATGTTAACAGTTTTCGACATGAAAAGCGTTGGCGAAAAAATAAATCCAGCTGTCAATTACGAACTGTGAATGTCAATTTACAAGTTTCTGATAGTTTTCAGTTCACGTTCTACTTGTAGATTTTTTCATATCGAGAGTGACAGATGACAGAAATTGATAGTGATAGTAATGTAAGTGAGCAGACCTAATAACACAGCAATCAGCTATTGAGTTAATCCGCAATACTGCCGTCTGTCAGGTTAATATTTTATTCGGATTAAGTGCCCCGTTAATCCGGATTAACGCTGCCGTCTGTCTAGGCTATTATAGCCTAGACAGACGGCAGCCTAATTCCGGATTACCGAGTTAATTCGAATTAACTCGGGCATTAACTGCAGCTAATCCGCATAAACTCTATGAGTTAATTCTCAAAATAAAAGAGGATTAGGTCAATTTGCGCTGGCAACACCGCTAAAAATTGTCTATTGTGAATTTTTCTCGATCCATTTTACAAAAAAATAGGTGTGTTCGCTACAAAAAATTTTCAACAATTGTTAACAGATTTCAACATGAAAAGCGTTGGCGAACAAATAAATCCAGCTGTCAATTAAGAACTGTGAATGTCAATTTACAAGTTTCTAATAGTTTTCAGTTCACGTTCTTCTTGTAGATTTTTTCATATCGAGAGTGACAGATGACAGAAATTGATAGTGATAGTAATGTAAGTGAGCAGACCTAATAAAACAGCAATCAGCTATTGAGTTAATCCGCAATACTGCCGTCTGTCAGGTTAATATTTTATTCGGATTAAGTGCCCCGTTAATTCGGATTAACGCTGCCGTCTGTCTAGGCTATTAGATCACAGTCCTAATCCTATACCAATATACTCAATATTTAACGCTTAAAATAAGCCCGTTTCAAAAAAATGAGGCAGAACAATTTTTAGGTACATTGGTATGCAAAAAATTTTAAATTTCATCTTTGATCAACAGCATAAACGATTTTAATTGAGGATTTTTAATAATAGTTATAGTAATATTTCTTTTTTATTTTGATTTGAAAAATAATGGCGAAATTGAAAAACCAGCAACTAAAAGTTGTTATGTGGTTGTTCTTATAATAAATCCAAAAATTTCCTAGCAAATAATTCAAATTAAATATCAATTATATTTCTAGGCATTAAAATCACGAATTTTGATATATTTATTATTTTCAATACGGCTTAATAAATTTACATAAGTCTTGTCCACGGTATTCATTTACTGATACCAAGTGTATAGCTAAATAGAACAAAATGAAATACACTGAATTAATTTATTACAAATAAAAATAGTACTAAAATGAAAATGTCGCAAATAGCAACCCTCGAAAGCTTAGTGGAAATTAAGAGAATATAGTGAGAAAGTGCACAAAATAAAGAAAAAGAGTAGAAAATAAATTATTATGAGACTGAATTTATCATTGGAAAGGCGTGTACAATGTGACAATTGAAACAAAGGAAGAAACAAAATGTTTGTTTTTCTTTTTTGTTATCACTATTTGTGCACATATAAAAAAGGAATTTATATATGTTGATATAATCTTATCAATATTTTTTATGGAAAAATAAAAATAAAACACTACCACTTTTAAAATATTTAAAAATGAATACTGAACTTTGAGCAGATGAGGTAGGTATGCTATACACATTTTCGTGTTGGTGTAACTATTCAAAAATAGAAAAAGATGAAGAGCGTTGAAAACAAAGAATATTGAACTATGAACTAAAATTGAATTAGTTCAATATTCTTTGGTTGAAAAGCTGAATACGTTTTTCGTATAGTGGTGTATAAACAGCTGATTTGCATGCGTGTAAGCGCCTGTCTGCAGCTGCTCTATAATGATAATTAATTCAAATAAAAGTATGTAGTAGTTATGAAATAAACGAAATATTTGCATTACCAGACACTGGGAAGAGAGGGAGAGGAGGAAATATGCAATGGAACACCTACGCGTTTTGCTTGTTCCTACACATGCTTGAGATCCATCTTTTTGTTTTTCGATGTCAATTGCGCGTGTTTAAACAATTATATATACTTGTACCTAGCTATTATATTGCAATAAATAAATAAATAGTTATTTGCAATTGAGCAAAACTTGAATTATGTCATTCTCAATTAGTCGAGACACAAACCAAACGGCATGTCATTATTTTTTTGGGGTACAATGTGCAATTGTGGGGTGTGCTTTTTTTGTTTAAACTGTTGTGTTATAAAATTATTAATATAAATTTTTCGAGATATTTGTTTTGGCAAAATTCCATATTTGCATATGAACGTATACTATATATATTGCTTACCTACTATATATTTTGTGAATATGTGTAGCTTATTGCTGCTATAATTATTTTCTATTAATGCTAAGTGAAAGAATGAGTTTATTTTCAAAATTTCTGGACAAAATTTGCAAATTTTTGTTTACAATGGAACTTTTTAAATAATATTTATTTGTGAATTAATCTATTGTACAATAGTTGGATAAGAAATTTTGCAGATGTATCTATTTGTTATTACTATTTTCTCTAGCTACATATTGTATTAGGTTGAAGTGATTTTATACAAAATATTTATTTTCAAGCAACCCAAAAATTATTAAACATTTCTTATAGAATTTGTTCACATATCATTTTCGAATACTGTATTTTTGTTTAAAGATATTTAATGTTAGTAGTAAGCATATGATTAAATGTTTAAAAATAATAGACTGTTTTGAAATAGTTCCTCTCCGAAAATCTGTCAAAAAGTCGATTCTAAATTTAAGAGAATCTTAATTTTGGCTATAACTACTGGATAATGACTTTGAATTTGAAAAATATTAATATAAATAATTATTAATAGCAAAACCAGTATCCATCTTGCAGTTATACGTAAAGTCATATTCTAGTGTATAAATATGCCTCTGAATTTACACAAGTGAAAGCAATACAAACAATTCAACAAAATGTAATATGCAAATATGAATTTACATACATGCAAAAACGTAAATTGATGTCATTGACTTGATATGTAAGACGCTGAGATTGCAAAAGTCGGATAATTTTTAAATGAATGAAAAAACGAAGTCAATTGATTTAATAAAAACTGCTCTTATGAGGTATATTACAATACATACATATGTGCAAAAGAAAAGTAATTCATTTTAAGCAATATAGAACAATCCACAATGAATTCATACAATCTCTTAGATCGTAGGTACATATCTACATATTGGCAAGAATTGATGACTGTTGCATATAAACAACACATGTATAGTACGTCTTTAAACGTTCTGTATTAATATGATGTCATTTATGTTTGTATAACACATATGGTTTGTGTTTTGAAAAATCATTTATTACATGTAAAATGTGCCAAGTACTAAGGGAATTTGGTAATATTTATATGATTTGTACTTTAATTGATAACAAAATGAATATGTCTACAAGCACATACATACGTATTGTATGATTAGACATTTTTAAACACGTTTAATATAGATTAAAAAATTGTTTGCTCGATTTAATTGAAAATGCAACGTAATTAACATTGAATCAAAACAAAAAATCGATTAAAACTTGAAAAATAGAAATGAGATTAAATTTACGAATTATACTTTTTACCTATTGATTTATGAACATTGGAACTGTTGACTATAATGTATGAATATAATAATAAATAAATAAAAATAGAAAAGACAAGTAAACAAATAGCAAATAGAAAAATTATGGCATACATATGTATATTCGCTATAGTTTTCATTTAAATGTATTCAAGAACCACAGCAGGGTTACTGTTGTTTAATATTAGAACTGTTCCGCATACTATAAACGCATGATTCTACATATATTTACTTAGCACAGAATAAAATATTGTTTTCGCACACAGCGGATATGCAAATGAGAACAACGATTTAAGTTTAAAATGAAAAATTTTTTATTTTATTATCTTTCATTTTTTCTTCAGAAAAAATTTTAAGTAGTATTTTGTTAAACTGCTATTAATTTTCTCTTTTCTTTGATACTGATTAAGGTATAAATATTTTATAAATTTTTTTTGGAGCAAAAATAAGGGAAATTGTGGCTTCTCGAATATTCGACGTGATACAGCCCTCTGGTTAATACCGATAAACTCAGTAGACTTGTCCCTACTGACAAAATTTACTAGCACGTTGATGAAAAAATTTCATGCCAAAAACTAGAATTGGTTCTTTTTGAAATTGATATATAAAATAAAAGAAATAAAATCAACTCTGCTTAAAAGAAAACGGCTGTTATTAATTAATAAGAAAAGCACACAGTGCACAATGTAAAATAATAAAACATTTTGTGAAAGTACCTATGCAAATGTAGAACTTGTTTAGCACTGAATTGATAATTGAATCACATAAATTGCTGTTCTCATTACATCCATAAATATAAGTTCAATAAACTTTATGACCAAACCAATTAGCTACATATGCAGATACTAAGATAAACATTTATTACTTTTAGTAATTGTTAATACTAATAAATTGATTATGTACATTGTTATTATTCGTTTGAATTTGTAAAAGGTATACATATATATCTTTAATAATATTATATGAATAGTGCTATGTAACATGTATGCAGTAGACATGTGGTGAATGTAAACAAAATTTCATTGGTAGCGAAGGTATAATATATGTGAGCTTCCATTTACAATAAAAATAGAAGTATATAAATATATATATAGTATATACGAATTTGGAGGAACAGTACTGTTATTAATATTCACATATATGTATGTATACGAGTACAGTATACAATACATGTGATAATTAAATAGAATATGGTAATGAACCACGCAAGTGCTCCATTAAACCGGAACTGGTTTTGCTTTTGCATTTCTATCACGAGACGAGACATAGATCTTTAAGAATAATGCACACATACACACAAACGTACATTCTCGTACATATACACTTCACGTAATTATGTAGATAGTATTGTCGCGAACGCAGGGAGATGGCGGTTATTTCATCGATTTTTCTTGTATACAAAATATAAATAATTCAATTATATATGAAAAAAAAAAACAAATGGTATTGAGGTAGAGAAAATATTAAGATGGTAATTATAGGAAACGAACTAAATTCCACTTGAACTTACAGGCTACAACAATTTATCGCCAAAATGATTATCTAACAGCGGCTGCTTGGTCGACTAAGTAATTGTTGCTATTACTGCAAATGTATTATATACTGTTTTTAATTATTTACGTCTTTGGACACTCTTCAAGTTCAAATATACACATACAAAAATGTGTTCTTTTATCCTTAATTTACAAACAAGTTATTTAATTCTTCTGGATGAAATTTTAACCGTATTAATATGCAAGCACTCACAACACGCGGAATCCAATGTATCGTACTGAGTGGTTTTTACGATTGTACGAATTGAATTTTGCAACCACTTCTGTCTTCTGTCTGATGCTTATATTTTTTACTCTTCATTCATTCTGTTCTCTTATCAATGTATAATTTTTTTTGAGAATTTTGTTTGTTTTTAGTTTTTTTTTGCTTTCTATATTTGTATCTGTCGGAAGTTAGTGTTGCCAAACATTTGTAGTACGCGTCTATTGATATGTCAATATTAGCAACTCTGAAAAATTAAATTTCAAACTGATTACGTGACGTAGCAAAAAGCTTTCACAGTTTAGTGTGTGTGTGTGTGTGTGTGTGTTAATAATGACACAGTTTACTTTCTTCAGTTTGAGATATTTTAACGGAATATTTTCGAAAGAACGTGATTATGAGACAAATTTTGTTTATTGTTGCATTGAATAATTTGTTGTTGTTTCCAGTACAAAATGCAAAATTAGTACCTAAGCTAATTTCTCAGTTATTAACTTCAATCAAATAAGTTTAAATTCAGTAAATAACATTTCTTCTCTCAAAATAGAAATATTGATTTATTTACAATGCATTGTTTCATAGAATTTGCAAAATAACTCTATTCCAACAAAGAAAAGAAGCTTGTGAATAAATATTACTATGTATAATAGCGCATATTAAGGTGGTTAAAAAGAATTTCAACAATTTTTTCCGAAAAAAAAAGAAAATATTTGGGAGGAATATTTATTGTGGACTGGTCAAATATTTCACGCTTTAGGGGCGAATCCTATTCAGTTAATGGTTTATTTGTTGATTTTCGCGTGTTTTATGTACATTTTGTAAGGGAGTTGTACTAAGGTTGGAAACAGGGTGTAAGTACATATAATCGGAGAAAATTCTGATGAAGAAACATTATTGGGAATCGATTATACATTTACCACCCTATATTCTTGTACAGTTTGTCGATTTTCAGATGTAGATGAGTCAATGTTTACTTCTCTAGGATCGATTGTAAGTAGGTAAAATTACTATTTTTTATCAATCATCAATCAGACATTGGCGAAAGAGTAAAAGGCGGAAAATTATAATAAACAATAGGAAAAATTAAATATGTGTATATAATAAAGTGGTCTAAATTAGTTTGCTTACTCATGAAAAATTTATCCTGTCTAAGCTACTTTTTCATTATACTATGGCAATTATCTTAAATTTTAATTCAATGCCCAGCGTTACTAAAAGAGAAACATCACTGTGATTGATCCCAAATATTGTTTAAATCCAAATATTTATTGTAAACAATTAAACTATTAGTAATAATCAAAGTTGAGATCATATTAAATTTAAAATAGGCTTGGTTGACATATTTCACATACAAAATTGTGTCAAAAAACCGCTTCTAACTTTAAGATAATCGTAATTTTAACTATAATTACGGGTCTTGAAAGTTTAATATTAAATATTTTGCATATTAGTGATTAGAATTTTTATAAATTGCAAAGTACAATAAATAAAACAGCATAGGTATTTCGTAATTTTTTTTTTCAACAAATTATTTATTAAATATTTTCCTTTGTTTTTGTTTTTACTAATTTATACTATAAATCTTACATGAAAGGAAGCACAGATTTGCAATATAATTTTGACATATTCTTTTCTTTTTCCATTCTAATTTATTTCGACATTATATATTGACTTTAAAATTAACGTAATAAAATGAAAACAAAAGCTATGCTTTTTTAACGAAATCAAAAGAAATGCAAAAAAAAACTAAAATTTAAATAAATTCTTGAATATAATTATACATTTTTTCTTTTCTTTTGTTTACATTGAAGATAATATTTCTAATTGACGTTAATTTCTTCATTCTTTCTTTCATGCAAATTAACATATGATTGGCAACGCTGTTATCAAATGTTCATTTTTCGTGATGTATATTTTAAAACAGTGCTTCACAAAACTATACAATAACAGATTAAATAAAAAAAAAAACAGAAAAGAAAGAAAAAACCTTGTTGGACGTTATGAAAAATAAACTAGATTATTAATTATTGATTTCTTGTTTTTGTTAGCAATAAAGGAATATAGACAATTAATTATAATAATATGAATTATATTGATTGTTGTGTGTTTATAAATTACTGCATGTGCTTTTTCATTTATCAAATGTTGGAATGTATTGTCAATGTAAAAGTGTTTTGTGTGATAGAAAACAAAATAGTGTAGCAGAAAATTAACATTACAGAATTATTAATGATATATTAAAACTTTCAAAAATCAAAACACAATATTTGTATGTATAGTAATAGCATAATTCACAACATAATCATATAATTAATAATAATAAAAATTCATATATGTATAATGTACATGTACATTTAGTATAATGTATTTATAATATCTATATATAGATATCTTCTACATACTCTCGAATCTATGTATATATGTATATGTATTCATTCAATAATAATAGTCATATTAATAATCATAAAATTAATAACAACATTTGAATGCCGTTAGCTTGCCTTTTTCTTTTTTTTTATGTCAATCTAATCTAAAACTTTAATAAAAAATATAAAAAAGTAGATTGCTTTTGCCTGCCTAGTCATAGAAAAATATATAAGTATATACCATATATATATATGCAGAATATATACTTTAAATATTTTCATCGATAGTCGATTTTCTTTTCTTCCTTTTTTTTTTGTTTGTTTACTTTAGTTTAGTTTACGTTTTCTTTTTAAATACAAGTTTTTTTATGGTTTTTTTTCTATATATATAGATATATCTATTATTTGTTAATTTTTTTTTTCATTTAATATTGTCATTTAGCAATCATAAAAATATATTTTCATTTAAATACATACATACACACACGAATATGCATGTATGCACTATTTAGTACATTTGTAGATGAACTGATATTTTTGTTTCTGAGTGGATTGATTTTGCTGTTGTTGGTGTCTTCATCATCATCATCATCATTATTATTATTATTATTATTATTAATATGTATTACTTTGTGTCATTTAAATAATTTAACTTAATTAATTAATAATTGCAGCATCAGTAGTTGTTTCATGTTTTTGTTCATTTTCACGAATTTTCAAGGATATGTGTTTCATCTTCATCTCATCTCATCGTTTTGCTTAAAAATTTTGCAAATTTTGTAAATTGTCTTTATTATTTAGTTAACATCATTGGGTGTATTTCGTTCTTTTTTCGTGTCTCTCTTATGTTTCAAAGAAAACAGTCGATGTTGTTTACAAAATTCTCTTGTTAAATTGCTTGTTCTTGTTTTGTTCACGTTAATCTACATTTAATATCAGCATTCAGACTTATCCTCTTCAACAAGATATTGTGTATCCTTGCCCGTGTCCGCTGAAGGATTTAATTCTCTCGTACGTAATTGCAATTGTGGTGATGATTTGTGCGTTATACTACTGGGTGCTAATATTGCCGATACTGGTTCGGTGAATGGACCGATTGTTTTCGATTTGGAGGGATCATGTGGCACTTCATAAATTCCTATCGAATAAAAATATCAATATTGGGAAAATATTTGCAATAAAAATTATCTCATTTACCTGATCCATTTGCTCGAATGCTTGGATCTGTTGTGGTACCCGATTGTACGGCATCGTACATTGGATTGGAGAAATCACGCGTCTTGCCAGTGGTTACTGTTTGCAAATTGTAACCTTCCATGGGCGGAACATCGGTTGATGTTTCGGGTGGAGGCACTCCACCAGGAAAGCCGGGCGCATTGAACTCCACATTTGTGCCATGTCGGAAAGTGACACTCTGTGACGATGACAGTGTAGGCAATCGTGCCAACTTACCACTAAAATGAAATAATTAAATTTTCTATTTCGCAATACAATTGAGTGCAGCGCTGGTCTACTTACAATGGCTTCTTTCGTATGACATACCAGGCACCACCAGCTGCCATCATCACCAAGAGTATGACCATAATCGGCACCACTACAGTAGCCACATTGGCTCCACCATGTCCAAAAGCACCGGCCATATTTAGTTCGCAGTGCTCGCCCTTAAATTCAGACGCACATTCACAGTACATATCGCCATGTTCGCTCTCTTTGCAGTAGCCACCATTTTGACAGGGGCAGATATATGGTGCGGGACGTGGTCGTTCAGCGGCTGCATCACAAATCACTTCGGCCGTGCTTCGGTGCGATGGCAATGGTCCTGAGTTGTCTGGACATGCGCAACGGCGTCCGCCAGGTACGAGCAGACACAAATGTGAACAACTGGACTCGTAGCATGGATTGCGAAGTGATGTGTTGTAACGTTTTTCATGGTACACCTTCAGGCCAGATGGATTAACAAGATTGCGATGTACGACCACTTGCACACCACGACCAAACTTGTCTTGGCGTAACAGTTCGCCAGTGTCGCGGGTAACCCAATACATGGTGGACTCGAAAATATCAAGCGAAACCGGATGGCGCAGTTGATCCCCCTTGACAATGGCCTTGCGTCTAGAGCCATCTGGGCGCATCGACTCGATTGTATTGAGCTTCGTATCAACCCAGTAAATGATGTGATCTTGTGAGTAGTCAATGGTCAAACCGGTGGGATGGCGAATTTGTTCAGTGATTAGAGGTCGTCGTTTCGAACCATCCATCCAGGAGACCTCAACCTTTGGTGCCGAACCTGCGTCGGCCCAAAAGATGCGTCCCAATTGCGGATTGACTGCAATCGATGTTGGAACTTCAAGACCGGCATTTACAATTGATCGTCTATATCGACCGTCTGTTTTGGCAACCATCACCCTGCCACGAGGCTTAGATCCAGTACGATCGACTTCTGTCCAGTATAGGTTGGACGCCAGCCAATCAATTGAAACTGCAGTCGGTTTGGAGCCACCTTTCATGTTAAGATCTTGTGCGAAGCCAATTTTTGCTTGTCCATCCAAGGCATTGACCATGTATGAGCGTTTGATCGTCTTATCGTAGCTATCAGCCCAGAAGACAATCTGTTGCTGAGCATCGTAGTCTAGGGCCTCAATACGTTTCTCTGATGATATCACATCGAATTCCTCACGCTTTTGTAGATCTAAACCTCTTATTTCGGGCCCATTTGAGAATATCAAAACTACATCCTCCTTGTCGGCCTTGCATACGCCAGACATGCCATCCACAAGACGGAAACCTTCGCGACATGAGCACGAGAATGTGCCATTCAAGTTGTGACATTGGTGTGAACAAGTATGCTGTCGCGTGGCACATTCATCTACGTCGTTACACTTCTTCTTATTGTCCGGTGATATAATATAACCTGGGTAGCAAGCGCATATGTAGCCGCCCTCCGTAAGATTGTGGCAATGATGTTCGCATCCACCACGATTTGCCTCCGAACAGCTGCTGGTGTGATGGCAACCCAATTCATCTGAAGCATCACCACAGTCGTCCGCATAATCGCAGACTTGAGAACGTTCGATACAATTTTTATTGGCGCACTGGTATTGTGTATACAGGTCACATGGTTTCTGCTTGCTGGCGCACAATGTCATATTATTCTCATCAGAGCCATCACCGCAATTGTCGACACCATCACATATTTGATATCTTGCAACACAGCGGTGGTTGGCGCACTGGAATCGACGCAACGTATCACAGTTGAAATCTGTACACACCTTCGGATCTTCGTCAGAGCCATCACCACAATCATCGGTGCCATCGCAGAGGTCAGATGGTGACACACACAAATTGTTGTTGCACTGGAATCGTGATTCGGGACAGTAGCGACCACCTGGGAAGCGTGGTGGACAGCCGATTTCGTCAGACATATCACGACAGTCACGGTCACCATCGCAACGGAAATACGCCGCAATACAATGGCCGGATGTACATTGGAATGTACCGTTCTTACATTGGTAGCCCTCACATGAGATCTCATCTGAGTTGTCACCACAATCGTCTTCGTGATCGCACTGCCAACGTGAGGATATGCATTTGCCGTTGGCACAACGGAATTCGGATTCCGAACACTCACGGTATTTGCCCTTACAGATGGCCTCATTTTCATCACTACCATCGCCGCAGTCGTCAGCAAAGTCGCACATCCATTGCCTGTAAAAAAGAACCAAGAAAAATTGTCACATCATCACAAAACGCTACACCATGAATAATACTCACTTTGGTATGCATCGATTATTGCCACACTTAAAGTCTGTATCTAGTGCACATTTAGGGCAATTCTCTGGCAACTCATCACTGTTATCGCGACAATCATCTTTACCATCACAGAATAGCCATTTTGGAATGCAACGATAATTGGATTGACCTGGACAACGTTGCCATCCGGTGGTGCAATTACGTTGACGGCACATGTAAGCGGGCTCATCCGAATCATCGCCACAATCGTTATCAAAATCGCACATCCATAATTTGGGAATACAACGTCCATTCTTGCAACTAAATTCGGTTTCAGGGTCACATGTTCTTTTATCTAAGCAGTACAGACAATTTAGAAATATAAAAAAATTAACAACAGTTCTCTTGACACTTACGACAAACTGCTGGATCCTCATCGCTGCCATCCTTACAATCGGCATCGCCATCACAACGCCAACTATCCAAAATACAGCGACCACTAGATTTGCATTTGAAGTCAGAGTCTGGACAAGGCAGATCGCAATTTTGTTCATCGCTACCGTCCCCACAATCATCAGTGCCATCACAAATTGTCGCCGAAGGTGTACAGTTAGTATTTTTGCATTGGAAGGTTCCGGCCCGACAATGTCTCTGTGGGCAGGTGGAAGGCTCATCGGAGCCATCTTTACAGTCCTTTTCACCATCGCACTTCCAGAACCAAGGTATACACTTTTCATCATTACCACCGCATCGATGCTGACCAGCTGTACAATTCGCAATGCAGGTCTTTGAATTCAGCGCCAAATAGAATTGATTGGGACAAGCGCACTTATAGCCAGGAGCACCTTCTTCAATGTAGCCTTCAATATTTAAATACGTCGACTCTGGTGGAGGAGATATCAAGCATAAATGCGAGCAACCGCCGTTGTTTGTGCCACAAGGATTCGTGTACGGAACCTGTCGTAGGGGATGATTAATGTGAATGTCGTACGGGCGATGGGTGGTGTTACGGAGCACAGTATAGTTTTGGCCAGTGAATTTATTAGCACGCATAATGGCCTTGAGATTCCAATCGCTCCAATACAGATAATCATCGAACAGACTTATGGCAAATATATGTGGCACTTTAGCACCAGAGAGCACAATGTGTCTGTGACGCCCCTCCAAGTCGGCATAGGCTACATAATCTAAATGTGCATCTGCCCAGTAAATACGATCTGTGAAGTAATCAATTGTTAGAGCATTTGGCCAAGCGATATCGTCTTCCCAAGTGAGTATACGCGTGAAGTTGGAGCCGTCCATGCCCATTTTGGCGATGTAGGCTTGCAGGTGCCACGACGTGAAATAGAGATAACCAATGCCGGGATGTACAACGAGTGCTCGTGGATCCACAACACCGCTGCGCAAAGTAGCACGATTTGTGCCATCCAACTCCGATACGTCCAAGTTCTTCGAATGTCTGTCCAACCAGTAGAGTTTTCGTCCCACCCAATCAATGGCAATACCTTCCAAGCCATGTGAGTCGTGTCGGATTACAGGTTCTCTTACCGGAGTTTCACTTTCATCACTATATTTCGAGCGGAATATGGTTTTGGCAGTTACATCACAGAAATACATATACTGTTCTTTTATATCAAAGTCCAATGCAACAACATTCATCAGATCTTGATGCATCAGATTGTACTGACGGCCATCTAGTGACATGTTGCGCACGTAATATTTATTGGTGAAGATCAGCCATGGTGTAGTATTGTCCTTACGCTTGCAAGTGTGCTCATCAATTTGACGTTCGTAGTAGCGGTCATCGCACTTACAATAGTAGCTGCCGGGTGTATTGGAACAATGTTGCGAGCAAGCTCCTGGCAATTCAAGACATTCATCAATATCTGCACATGCTTTACCATCGGCTAGCAGTCTGAAAATAGCGTATAAATGATAATAAAGCTCTAAAAGGGAGAAGACCAGATTCTTACTTGTAACCCTGATTACAGTCGCAGTAATAACTTGTTAACGTGTCCACACACTTGTGACCGCACTGATGTATTTCCACTTTAGCACATTCGTCGACGTTACAGTGAGCCGGTTCATCCGATTCATCTGAACAGTCAGCAACTTTGTTGCACACCAGGTGATAGTCGATGCATTGGCCATTGCTACAAGTAAATTGACCAGAAGGACAGGTGACATTCTCCTTTTTGCAATCGACTTCGTCAGAGTGGTCACCACAATCATCTTCTCCATCGCAACGATACTGATTCCGTATGCATTTGAAGTTTTGGCATGTAAACTCTTGAGGCGAGCATGTTTTGTATTTCGAGTTGCAGAATTTACCCTCATCAGTGCCATCACCACAGTCATTATCGTGATCACAGATCCAACCCTATGCAGAAGTTGTCATTTTAAATCCAATTACAGAAGTTAGCAGATGAAATATTTACCTTATTGATGCATCGTCCATTGCCACAGGTGAACATATCTTCGGCACACGGTTGCTGGGTTGCACAATTGTGCAACGTAGTATTCTCATCGGCTCCATCAACGCAGTCAGGATCACCATCGCATATCCATTTCTTTGGTATACATTGAGAACGTCCCCAGGACTTGTTTTCTACGCAAGTGAATTCTGTTTCTTCGTCACATTTACGATCATCTGAAATGAAATGTTGCTCTCAATCATAAGCATTAAGAAATGTTTTAAATCGACTTACTGCACTGGTGTCGACTATCCTCATCACTGTTATCCAAACAATCATTATCGCCGTCACAAATATATATCCTTGGAATACAATTGCCATTGTCGCAAGTGAATAGATCGCCGAAACAGGTACGGCCTTCCGATTTACAGTATTCTGGTGGTTCATCAGCTCCATCACCACAGTCGTCATCGCCATCACAATACCAAGTGGCTGGAATGCAACGATGGTTCGGGCAACGGAAGCTGTTTGTCGGGCAGGTACGCTGTCCACAATGTAGTGGATCTTCGTCAGAATTATCACCGCAATCGTTGTCACCATCGCAGAGCCAATAGGGTTCGACACAAATGTTCGTCTTCTCACACTTGAGATGATTGGGCGGACATGTGGTGTTTGTGGGGCAGCGTTCATGTGTCTCATCTGAAGTGGCATTATCCTTGCAGTCGTTGACGCCATTACAAACCTGTGACATTGGTATACAACGTCCATTGCCGCACGTAAATTCGCCATCAACACATGGCGGGTACGTACAATCCACCTCATCGGAGCCGTCTTTGCAGTCATTTTCGTGATCACATTTCCAGGACTTGAATATGCAACGTCCGTTGTTGCAACGGAACTCGTTGGGAGAACATGAATGGTAGGCGCAATAGTTTGGATCCTCATCGGAATTGTCGCCACAATCGTCATCACCATCACACGACCACATTCGTGAGATGCACTTGCCATTTTGACAGTAGAATTTGCTACTTTCGCAGGTATTATTGCGTGGTGCACACATTCGTCCTTCGTTGACAACTTTCGAGTTGTCGTCGCACTTGCACTCGGCCTTACCATTCGGCGCTGGATGACAACTTTGGGCGCAACCGCCATTGTTAATTAAGCATGGGTTGACCTTACATTTCTGGCGTTCTTCGCTGTAAACGCGAATGTCGCGCGGTGAGTCCTCCAAACGTTTGACCATCTCAACCATATTTGCTCCGGTGTGCTTCTCTGCCCGGTACACACCACGCAGTTGTAGATCTGTCCAGTAAATGTAGTTTCTAAAGACCGATATTGCGAACGGATAAATGGTAGCTGCTACTAGTAATTCACGATTTTTGCCATCCAAATCAGAGCGTTCGATTTTCTCTCGCACTGCATCAGTCCAATAGAGTTTGTGCTCATCATAATCGATGGCAAGACCACTCGGCTGTGAAAGATCCTTATCGACAATGGCACGTTTTAGTGAACCAGCCATAGTTGTGCGGAAGATCTTTCCCGACGTTCCGAAGCGTCCCCAATCGGTAAAGAATAGTGTGCCATTGCAAGGATCTAGTACAATCGCACGTGGACGTTCAACACGAGCTATCATTACCAAGTCCGTACCATCCAAATTCATCGCATAAATTGAATTATTTGAGCTATCAGTCCAGTATATTTTATTTTGCGTCCAATCGTAAGCAATACCCTCGGGGTTAATACCTCTACTCAGTACCACATTCACATCGTTGTTATTCGGGTTGTCAGCTTTAGTGTAGGCAATTTTAGCCCATGGACGGATTTGTGTGAACAACATGCGATTGTCGGCGTAGTCAAAATCGAGACCAACGACATTTGTTAGATTCGTCATCGGTGTGAAAGGTACTTGAGTTGAATGTGGATCCAAGTTGACTGCACGGATTTCTGTACGCGTCGCAAATACCAGATATTCATTGACTGTCTCACATTTGCGCTCATCGCTGCCCAATTTTCCGGTAGCGCAGTCACAACGGTAATTCATTCGTGACGGATTCGAAATATCTGGTGGAAAACTGAAACAAAGTTGATCACAGCCACCATTTCCAAGACGCGCGCAAGGATTACTTTCATCCTGTGGTTGATTGTTAATATTGTAAATGGCGATGTCGCGTAACTTTTGTAAATTTGTTCGCACACGAGTCGGCACAGATGTGTTTCCAGGTAGCTTCGATGCCTTGAAGACACTCATTAAATTTCGATCGACCCAATACACATCGCTCAAGTATACAGCAATGCCCATTGGATTCGGTAGATTGCGTCGAATTATCTGCCGATTACCACCTGAATATGAAATCTTTTGAATTGTGTCCAGTTTGGAGTCGACCCAGAAGACATCATGTGTTAACATGTCTACAGTCAAATCTCTTGGATTAGAAATGCCAGATGTTACCACGGGCGTCCATTTGCTACCGTCCAAGAATGCCTTTCCAATGCGTGGATATTGACCGTAATCGATCCAATACAATAGGCGTTTGATTGGATTAACTGCCAATTCTCTTGGAGCATCGTTGGTTGTTTTCACCAGCACTTTACGATTACTGCCATCTAACCAGCAGACCTCTACGTAGTTTTCATGGGGATATACATTTGTGAAATACAAATTGCCAGCTACCCAGTCGATGGTCAGACCTCTGATACCATTACTGCCAATTCCATCCTTTATTATATGCTGCAATTCTGTGCCATTCGGACGTGTTCTAAATATGCCGTTCCAGTAGCCACGATTATATTCTGCCCAATAGATCCATTGTTCGCGGAATAGAACATCAACATGTAGTATATGATGGCCTGCTCCGCTGATGGGCACCATGGCCTCTGCGCTATCGGTTAAACTGTAGCCGCGTGTTACATCCAATTGCGAAACGACGGCAAATGTCTTGTACGCGACACAATTAATGTCGTTCTCCTTGCGATAACCGATGCCACAATTACAAGTTCGTGATGAAGCATCATCGGGAATACACAACTGTTCACAGCCGCCGTTGTTGTTTTGGCAAGGATGCTGCATCATTGGGCGTTTTTTGTATATCATCATGTTCTTCAGGTCTGGTTCATTGTCAATGATAACTTTGGGATTGTCGCCACGTGGCAGATCGACTCGTACGATCTTTTCATAAACTGGATCCAAGTAGTATAGGCGCGAATCTAAGACACCCAAACTTCTGGGTCTTGAGATTGCATTTTCCTCAGTCAACATAACACGATGATCCTCACCATGATAGTCCATAACACAGATTGAGGGTGGGTATTGTGTGCTGTAATAAATCTGTTTCTTTTCGACATCGAGTGCTATGCTCTCCGGACGATCAATGTCTTCTTTGAGAACAATCGGATTCAAACCATTCATATTAACCCGACCTATTTTCACAGGAACTCCAAAACCTCCTTCGTCAATCCAAAATAGTTTGCCATCATTCGGATCTAATGCTATTTGTTTGGGTTTCGAGACAGACGTCTTATTGCCATCGTTGGCCAAGATAACTGTGCGGTATTTTATTTTGCCATCAACGCGAACTGCTTCAATATTACTTGCGACTCGGTTACCCATGTACAAGTTGCGACCCAACCAATCGAATGCAATGGTGTATGGAGCCCCAACAACACCTGTGTCTAGTCCAAGGAACTGTGTTTTGTTGCCACCTCCGTAGGGTGTAGTAAATACGGTACAATTCTCATCGTCGTCCTCACGTCCTTGTATCCAGTAAAGTGTCTCACCTTTCCTATCAAAATCGAGACCGGTGCTGCTCTCAATACCGATAACTGGGGCCAATGAGCCGGCACGTGCATCGCCACCGTTAAGTGGAAGATCAACAATTTGTGTGCCTCGAACCACCATCAAGTAGGGATTCTCCTCTTCTATACAGCGACCTTCACTCAATAGGCGATATCCTGGCTTACACTTACAGGAATAGCCTTCACTAGCGCTTGGACTTAGTAGACACAAATGCTGACAGTTGGCTTTTAGGCACGGATTTGGATACATTGGTTGAAGAGATGGGTGATGCACATGTATCGAAAGCGGTTGGCTGATTAGGTGCGACACCACCGTTTGATTTTTGCCACGGAACTTGTTAGCGGAGAGCACCCGATTTAATTGCCGGTCTGTCCAATATAAAGTGTCTTCGAAAAGCGAGAGTGAGTGCGGATGCAGTAGATAATGGCTACCCGCTAAAACTTGCTGACGTCCAGTACCATCGTAGTAACAGAAATCAATAAAGTCCAATTTAGAGTCGGCAAAATAGACACGCTTAGTGGATATGTCTAAAGTCAAACCATTTGGCCAATAAATTTTGGTATTGATAATTGTATCTCGCATTGTGCCATCCATGCCAATTCGTTCAATACGTGGATTTTCACCCCAATCAGTCCAGAAGATGAATCGAGCACCAGGACTTGGATCAATGCACATGCCACGTGGCTGTGTAATGTTTTCGCGAACAAGCACCAAACGATTTGAGCCGTTTTCGGAAGACACTTCAATTGTGTTTAATTTACTGTCCAACCAATATAAATTCTCCGCAATCCAATCATAGGCTAGACCCTCGACCAAATCCAGACCGGTGGTAATAATTTCTTGCGGTTCCATTCCACGATCGAGTCGAGAGATTTTCTTCAATTTCATGTCGCTCCAGAAAATAGTTCCCGTATGCATGTTCGATGCGGTAGCCACAACATTCTCAACAATAATTGGAACTCGCTCTAGGCCCTGTTCTTTCAAGTCTGCCACAAGTATGGAATGACGATTCGAAATAATCAAGAAGGCAGCAGTGTGGTTGACTGCTTTGCAATGATGTTTGTTCGGTTCCAGAATATAACCATCTACACAGGAACAGAAGTATGAACCTTTCGTGTTTGTGCATTGTTGCGAACAGAGTCCAGGCGGATCGCACTCGTTGCTGTCTATACATGCATATCCGCCGTCACCAATTTCTGAGCCTGGTGGACAAATGCACATAGCGCCCAGTGGTGTCTTTTGACACCCATTCGAACAGAGACCAGTCTGGTGCTCACACTGAGCCAAGTCGCAGCCCTCGCCTTCGTCTGCACCATTCGGACAATCAGGTGTACCGTCACACACCGAGCTAATGTTAACACAACGCTCAGTGACACCAGGACACTCCCATTGGCCGTGTGGACATTTGAACGGTGGTGGCACACATGCATGCTCAGAGCTCTCATCTGAACCATCACCGCAATCGTCTTTGCCGTCACAAATGTATGCCTTGAAGACGCAATTCGAGTTGTTACATTTGAAGAAATTAGCTGGGCATGTAATTTGGCCACAATCTTCCTCATCTGAATGATCAGAACAGTCGTTAGAGCCATCACAATGCCATGCAATGGGTATGCAAAAGCCGGATGATTTACAACGGAAGTGTTTTTCAAGATTACATTGATTCGGTCCCATGGATGGACATCCCAATTCATCACTGCCATCATTACAGTCTGGTATACCATCACATTTGTACGATTCTTCGACGCATTGCCGAAGATCAGCACATTTGAATTGATTTGCCAGGCATGTAATGGGTGGACAGTCCTTTTCGTCTTGTTTATCAAAGCAATCATCATCTCCATCGCATACCCAACTCTGAGGAATGCAATGACCGGTACGTGGACAAGTAAACTGGAAGTAGGCGCATGTTTTCTCAGCACAGAAATCCCCTTCATCTGAACTGTCACCACAATCGTTTTCACTGTCACATTTCCACATATTCGGAATGCATCGACCGTTAGCGCACGCAAATTGAGCTGTTCCACAAGTCATATTTCCACATTCGAATTCATCGGAATTGTCGCCGCAATCATTTTCCTGATCGCAGCGGAAGTTCAATGGAATACAACGGCCCGATTTGCATTGGAATTCGTTTGAGCCGCAAGTTGGTTCTGTCAATTGCAATCAAAGAATAAATATATAATGGATCCAGAAAGAAATGTGCCTATTTATATACGAGTACTTACTTGTACAATTTTGTTCCTCATCGCTGTTGTCAAGACAGTCATCGTCACCATCGCAAACCCACGATTTCGGAATGCACCTTTGATTGTTGCACGTGAAGTCCCACGAGTTTGGACATGGTTGCACAGGAGGTTCAGCGCTTGGATCCGGCATGCAGGTACTTTGATCGTCGGTTAATTTTTCACCATATGGACAGGAGCATCTCGCTTGTAATACGCCCGATGTGTCATTGCGAGGTACGGCGAAGCAAATTTTTTGACAACCGCCATTATTCAAATGACACGGTTGAGTTTCCGTAATAGTCTGTACATCTCGACTGTATACTTTAACGCCATACAAACGGTTTGTTTGTGGTTCACGCACCATCATCTCTTCTTGCTCACCAGTTAGCTTGTGCAGTCGAATAATGGCATCCAAGCGCCAATCACTTATGTATATCCAATCGTTATGTATCACTATTGAGAATGGATGACGTACCAGTCGCGAATTAACTGTCTTTATATCAGTACCATCCAAGTTGGCGTACTGCACATGATCGAGTAGAGCGTCGCACCAGTAAACTCGATCTTCTTTGAAATCAATCGATAATCCGTTGGGCCAGCCTAGAGTAACATTCTTGAAGACAACCAAATTTGTGCCATCTGTATTGGCACGAGTAATATTGGCTGGGCGATCCCATTCCGAGAAGAATATGTAACCGCGATTCGGATGTACTACGATGGCACGGGGTCGCTTTAAGTTTCTGAGCAAAGTACGACGATAAGTGACATTGCGTGTCGATAAAACATTCAGAGTACCCTTACGCGAGTCGATATAGTACAAATTTTTCGATGCCCAGTCTACAGCCAAACCTTCTACACCCTCATTTTGAGAGGCCAGTACAATTTCGCGACCAGTACCATTGCGATGTATACGATAGATGACGTCTTGCAAAACATCTGAGTAGTATATAAATTCGTCTCGCGAATCAAAGTCCAGTCCGACAAAGCGAGCTCGCCGAGAAACCACGGGTAATATGGCATCGCTGAAACCTTCAATAACCGGTTCCAATACTTTACCCTTAATGAAACGCTGTTGCGAGTACATGAGGAATTCACGTACGATTTTACAATTCTTCAAATCAGTCTGCAGCTGATAACCAGTATGACAAGCACAACGATAGCCCAAGCCAGTGGGAGCACCCTTCACAGCAGTAACGATGCACATATGATTACAGCCACCATTATTGCTGCCACAAGGGTTTGTCACCTTAGGTTGACTTAAACTGTGGACGGCAATTAAACCTCTAGGCTCACGAATATCTTTGGCTTTGTAGGTCACCTGAATTGAGGTTGGTCCCGCGAATTTATCTACGGACATGATGCCTTGTTTGGTGGCATCTGTCCAGAAAATGCGATTCTCGAAAAGAGCTAATCGTGACGGACTAGGTACTTGTTGACCTCGTAGTACCATAACTCGATGGTTGCCCTCATAGTCAACTGTTTCAATGTAGTCCAACAAGGAGTCACACCAGAAAACACGTTTTGATATAATATCCACAGTGACACCGGAAGCTTTGTAAGCTGCCTCAGATACTATGGAACGGGCATGGGTGCCATCCATGTGAGCGCGCAAAACTTGTCCACCATCGGCAACGAACATTAAACCAGAAGTGGGATCTAAAGCCAAATCAGCAGGGCTTGTGAGATTCGAGCCCAAGACGACCGCATGCCAATTGCCGCTCAATTCGAACACATCAATTTTCTGTCCTACCAAATCGGCAACGTACATCTTATCTCCCACCCAATCCACAGCCAATGCAACGGGTGCCCATGTACCGGGCAGTGTCAGATCAAGAGGGGCAATAGCACCATTAAAGACATCCAATGCTACTGATTGCACTTTGCGTGTTTTAATATCAGACCAGTATACGGTATTACGTTGATGATGATAGGCAACACCAGCAGCAGCGGTAGCATTTGCCAAGATTTTCGCTTCACCACCATGAGAGGACATACGTACCACTGCACGATCATGCGCAAATATCAGTTCCAGACTGTTTGCATCCGGAGCAATACACTTGGAGTTGTTTATTAGACTGTAACCTTGAGCACATTGGCACGTATACGAGCCATCGGTGTTTGTGCAGAGCTGATCACAATGACCCCATTCGGCACATTCATCCAGATCGACGCAAGTACGATTGTCAGCCGATAGTGCTTGACCCGGACGACAATAACAAATGCCACCAGTCAATGAGGGACCACAATTGTATTCGCAACTGAGGGCTGGGCAGGAAGCCGTCGCTATATGATATGAATAAAAGAAAGATGTCAAACGAAATAATACACACGAAAAAGGCATTACACTTACAGCAGGCGGTTTCCTCATCACTGCCATCCTCACAGTCCCGTTTACCATCACAAAGTTGAGATTTCAATATGCACTTGGGTGTGCCGTTAGCACCGCCGCGTGGACAAAGGAACTTATTATCAGGACATGCAATTGCTGTACAATTGGCTTCGTCGCTTTCATCCGCACAATCATGATAGCCATCACAATAGAAGTTGGATGGAATACACAGAGCGTTTGTACAACGGAATTGTCCATGATGACATGGTGGAAAATCTAAGGGTGATAGATAATTATGTAATATCATAAACTGACTAATTGTGTTGTGCGCCGAGAATTTCGCGATGGTAATGGCGCTGACGAATTAAAGAAATAAACGAATTAAAGCAATCGTGTTGTATTTAATTTGAATTATACCATCTGTATATCTGATACTTGTTTCATGTTTTGGCACCATCCTGCACAATATCCCTTATTTCTTTTCCATCTTCAGCAATATATGTATATTATTTGTAACTATGATACTCACTGCAACCCTGTTCATCGGACTTGTCACCACAGTCATCCTTGTGATTGCACTTGAGCGACGCATCAATACATTTCATACCGGTGGCACAGCGAAACTGATCCAAGCGACACGATATGCCACTGCAACCTTCCTCATCACGTCCGTTACGGCAATCCACATAGCCATCGCACCGTTTCTCTTTTGGCACACAAGGACCAGATAAACGACTGCCATCGGATGGTGCCAGCCCACCGGGTGCATTACAGAATACATCGGTTGTTTGACATTTTCTATAAGCTGTGGATGGCCGAATCGACAGACGACACACAATGAAACGAATAATGGCGCGATGTCAATAAGCATTTGTCGTAATTAATAATGCAACAATGGACATCATTAATGTATCGATGACAGCGACAGCAGGTAGTAGACGGTAATATAATGACGCCGAAACATAAAATGGAAACAGTTGCAGCAAAATCATCATCATCATCATTATCATTGAAAAGCATCAAAAAACGAGGGGGGTAAATCGAAAAAAAGAAGAGAAAAAGAAGCATGTTTTTTTAGTAAAGAATTTGTCTTCAGCGAAATATATTTATTAACTTAAATTATTGAAATATGTTCAAATAGTTGAGGTTTGAAATAAGTTCTTTGGAACCAGTGCAGAATACTTACTTTCTATATCCACCCATACAAAATAACCATAAAAATATCTGAAAATCGTTAAACAACCTCACAACTGCGCAGGAATCGACCCTTCCTAATATAGCTTCACCCTTTAAGAGGTCTTCTTTACAAAAGTACCTAGAAATTCTTAAATAATAACCTCATATCTGAACAGAAATCGCCCTTAGAGTGGTGAACAGATTGACTGAACTCGAATAATTTTTCCTCCGCAACATTTCCTCTGAGCATACTAATTCCTTGCCTATACGTTTCAAGTGGGCTTCCGTACAAATTAATCACTCAAATGAAATACAAGCGACAAACACCCCATTGTTGCACGCCATTAGAATTGTAAAATGTATGACCGCATTTATTTTTATTTTTTTTTTCCAATATCTAGTTTATAGATATTGTGGGTGCCGTAGCTCAGTGGTTAGTGTGTTCGCCTTGTGATCTGTAGGTCGTGGTTCAATACCCGGCTGATGCATAACAAATTTAATATCGAAAATATTTTTTTTCGAACGGTACCCACCTATCGGCAAGCAATTGGCAATTCTTCCGACAGTAACAACTTGCCATGAAAAATCTTATAAAAAGAACTCTGTGACAAAGCTCAGAAAAAGTGATGTCACAAGTGTTCTGCCGTTCTGAACCGTCTAAAATAAGTAGGTCCATTCTAATACTGTCCAAAATTTAAGACGCACAACAGTAATGGAAGAGAAGCTCGGCCAATGAGCCCTTTGGGGCTTTAAGTGCCACATATTTATTTATTTATTTTTATCTAGTTTATAGAATTTGTGTCTTCTATGGCGATTATAAGAACTAAATTTGAAATTTGTTTTTACTTTCTTGTGAAAAAAAATCTTTGAAATGATCTCATATTTTGCTGAGCAGGTTCCCCAAATTTTGCTCCGTACAATTTGACCCACCTTAACGTACATATCTACATATCTACAGATATCTCAGATATCTCTTTTCACCCTTTGATATTTTTCATCTTCATTTGTATTGTATCCTTTACAATTCCATTCATAATACACTTCACACCGAATGAACTTATTATTATTTCCCTGTGATCTCTTAAATTGATACTACTTTCATACTATTTTATTTGCTTGCAGATATTTAATTTTAAGTATACCAATATACTTTATTCTCTTTACTCTTTATTATAAGTTAATACGAATGCAATAACAATTACACACTTCCACCGGTGCACACCTTACTCTATTTTTAATTAATTTCCGATTACTTAATTTACAAATGTTAAAGTTCATTTGAGAGTCGTTAATTTCTTATTAAGTACAGTAAATTTCATCGAGTCCACCACACATGTTTTTCAACAAGAAATTATGCAGAACTTTCGAATTTGTGAATCATTATAATTTATGTGCTATTGTTTGGCCAAAAATAGCGTAAGAAAAAATGTACAAGACGAAACTTCAATAAGTAAATATAACAATGGCAAAACTAAAGTTTTCGTCATTTTTAAAATGATTTTTATCATAAATTCATTTAGGATCACCCTTTGGAGCCAGGGTAAAAAAAAAATAACTTGACAACTCGTATTGAAACAACATCCCTGGTCTGAAGTAAGTCAGCTGATATTTTGTGTACTTGAAGAAATAAATATAACAATGGCAAAACTAAAGTTTTCGTAATTTGTTAAAATTATTTATATCATAAATTCATTTGAGATCACTCTTTGGAACCTGGGTAAAAAAAAAACTCTTGGCAACTCGAAGTGGAACAACATCCCTGGCCTCAAGTAAGGTAACTGATACTTTGTGTCTAAATAGTTGTCATCGATGCAGATAGTCGCTACTTAAGACTTTAGATTAATAATAATTATTGTTAAAACTGAACAAAATTAAGATTAAATGTGACACATTTTACTATTTCAATATTCATTTCAAATTTCAATTTACTTTCAACGCGTTTTTTTGTTTGTTTTATTTTTTGATACTATCATCATTATAATGTAAGAATATCGTAAAACTTAAACCGTAGCAAATGAAAGTAAAATAAACTTTTTCACCTAAATTAAAATTGTTGTTGTCGTTGTTATTGTTGTTGTTGTAAAAAGAATGTAAACTTAATTAAAAACGCCAACTGCTTGGTAGAGTTTCCCCCATACAAACATACGATATAAACTATGCTCGTATATTCTCATTTATGTTTCCTAAATGACTACCGGTTACTTGGCTTGTTGACTTAATATCATCCCTTTCATACCTGAGTATTGCTTTGATGGTATGAGAAGCGTAATTAAAAATCCGTGTAATTGCTCACATTAACAAAACTTTGCAAAATGCTGCATACTACTAAGGAATTCATAAAAGTATCCGTTAGTAGAAGGAAGGACAACATAACATATAAATAAAAGTTATAAAATGAAAGAGGGGAATAATTCGTAAACATGGCAAGAGTAGTTTTTGAATAGAATAAAAATAACAGTACAGATGATGTTGATGACTTGACTTCAGTTAAAAGTACACAGTCAAGTGAAGCGAAGCAAATGCTATATAGTAGTAGTATAGTTAAAAAGGATGAGATAATGCAGAGAGAGAGAGAGAGAGAAAGAGTGAGAGAAAAACAAAAAAGAAATAACTTGCATTGCAGCAATATATTCAATGTGTCTTGTTATGATGAAGTTCCTGTTTTATTCTTGCTGTTTGTCATGAATTTTATGCAGCATGTTTTCAAGTATGCAATATGTGCATACTTACCTAGTTCTAAAAATATACTAAAGCACATGAATGATACAAGGAATAAAAGGTTTTACGCTTGTAAACTTGACAATAAATAAGAGTACGTACATATATACGATATAACAAATTTCGAATGTCAGCTGTAGTAGTAGTAATAGTTGTTGTTGTTGTTGTTGTGATTATTGTGTCAACTGAATTTATGATGACTGTAAAGTTGTGTCATAAAATTTTAATAACAGGGTGTTGTATTCAGTTGTTTGTATGCATTATAGAGTGGGTTGCCACATAGTCATGATTTGGGTAGATTTTCTAGACATTTCGGAGGTCTGAATTTCGAAAATTTGTCAAAATAAGAATTCCACTGAAAAGTTTAACCGAAGGCAATCAGTGAAATAAAAATATATCAGACATTCGTAAGCAATGTGTGAAAACATAAATTTGACAACATATTTTTGTATGGGAGATAAGCTTGGTCTTCATCCGATTACATCCATTTTCTAATATAACTATTCTGTGATCAGATCAACTTTATATATCAAGTCGCAAATGGATAGCTTCACATATTCGCGCTTAAATTTCCTAAATATCCATTAAACAACACACTTTTATGAGGAAAAGAGGCGTGGTTTTCATCCGATTACGTTAATTTTCTAATATGTCAATTTTGTGATGAAAATAACTTTAAATATCAAGTTTTAGTTCTTTAGCTTTATATTTTGGAGTTTAAAGTGTGAAAATATACATTCTTCAATATAGTTTTGTATGGGAGGTAGGGGTAGTTTTCATCCAATTACGTCGATTTCCTAATACACTAATTTTGTGGTATGAGCAACTTTACAGGCGAAATTTTAGTTCAACAGTGTTATGCTATCGTGCGTAAAGTGTGAAAAACCACATACAACAACATAATTTTGTATCGGAGATAGATGTAAATTTTATTCGATTTCACCCATTCATGAACTAGTATGTTCCTTGATGAAAATAATCTTATGTACCAATTTTCAGCTCAATCACTCTATAATTGCGTCAGTTATCCAGCAAATAGACGGATGTACAAACAGATAAGAGTAAATCGACACAGATTGAGTGTAGGGAAAAAGGTGTCAAAACCTAATACCTTCGACCAATAAACACCAATCACAAAAAATGTTTCTTGTTTAATAGCGATATTTTTTTTCCCCCAATGACAAGGTAAAGTTAAATTTTATGTCCGGCAACCTGAACTGTAAATAGAAGTAAAAGTCAGATTTTCCGCAGATAAATACTCGTAAATATATCATAAGTATATCCTAACGATATGGTTATACAAATTTATTGTGGAAGCTTTAATTGTAACGATACCAATTTTCTTATACTTAAAATATATGGCCACCTTACTAGTTATGCTGCTATTTTACACTTGATTATTTTTTTTATTCTTTTTATTGTTATTGTTTTTTGTTAATCCAATTATGTACGTGTTTTTCTCATGTCATTTCTGTATTTTTTTTTTTTTTGTATCACAGTCATTTTGTTTTTGAAACTATGAAAACATACGCACTTACATACTTACGCCACTTACAACTAAGAAGAAGAAGAAGACGATGTAGGGGAAAAGTCTTTCAAAATAAATTAGAAGAAATAAAAACTTTTTACTCTGTATATTTGTTGTATATTCTTTTTACTATAGCTTCATTTTTATATATTATTTTTAGCGTCTCTCATCGACTAAACAAGCTCTATGCAACTACATACACATGCATATTACGAGTACATGTAGTGGCGGGAAAAGTTTTCTCGCAAAACTTTTACAATGACAAAAATGTTCGTAATTATGTGCGATAAGTAGGGAGTAGAACTACTATGTATATATTTATTTATATGTATGAACATGAACATGGTTACACATTTCAAAAAAAAAACGATACAACAATATAATGAGAATAGTAATAATATATAATAACAATCACATTAATAAGGCAAAGCAAGCGAAAAACTTATTTAACCAATTTCGGTATATTCGGTTTATAAAGACAATAACTAGTTGGTAATTTAATCGGATTCATAAAGTTCATAAGAAAGAATACTTAGGTAATAATTTTAAAGTTGAAAAATCGGATTGGAATTAAGAGGAAATATTTCTCTGTGTCTTTTTAATTGAGTTGATGTAACTAGTTGGGAACTGAACCTGTGTTTTTATAGCCAGAATACCAACACCTCAATTACTGTGGCAACAAAGTTGAAATCAGAGTCGTATAAATATTGAAACATATCTCCATTTTCAAGACTCTATAATTGTTAACAAATGGGCTTTCTCAAAAATATTGTATGTAAGGAAGCTCACCTAATGGATGTAGATGGAGCGAAAATTAGGAAAAATGTTGGGTTGAAAGTATTAATGTGGGTCTGGCATACATTTCACCTCTCAATGAGTGATTCCCCGAAAATTATGGTGGCATTTTTCGGACTTCTGGTGCTTTTGAGTTCATTTTGTGGGAAAGTATTCGTAGAACTCGGCGAAAGTTTCTTATTTCTTCCTTGAACTTCGACTCAATTCTGTATGAACGCCGATCTAAGCCATGGACATATGGTGTAAGTATATTTGGGAAAATGTTGGGCCATTTCTTTACTCTAGGGGAGATCCCATGGAGCAACTACAGGGTTATTAATCGATTTTTAGGTGTTTTTGTGTTAATTTTGTATGCGAGTCTTCCTAAGAAGTCAAAGTAGGGTAACCTTGATTAATAAAATTAATCATATTATGAATCAGTCGGTCATATATTTTATCTCTCTAGGGGTACTTTGGGGGCGATGGATGCATAATTTATAAACAAAATGTAAATTTTGTATGGGAAAACCTTTAAGGGGTAGAGATAGCAGCTAAATATGTATGTTCAGAAAAAATTTTGAGAAGAGCATCGGTCATACGTACGTATTATAGCCTAGACAAACGATAGTGTTAATCCGGATTACCGGCGCACTTAAACCGAATAAAATATTAACCTGACAGACGGCAGTATTGCGGATTAACTAAACGGCTGATTGCTGATTGCTGATTTATTAGGTCTGCTCACTTACATTACTATCACTATCAATTTCTGTCACCTGTCACTCTCGATATGAAAAAATCTACAAGAACTACGCGAGCTGAAAACTATCACAAACTTGTAAATTAACATTCAGAGTACGCAATTGACAGCTGGATTTATTTTTTCGTCAACGCTTTTCATGTCGAAAACTGTTAACAAGTGTTGAAAGTTTTTTATAAGCGAACACACCTATTGTTTTGTAAGTTGGATCGAGAAAAATTCACAATAGAAAACAGCTGTTAATCTTCAGCAGTGTTGCCATCGAAAATTGCCCTAATCCTCTTTAATTTTGAGGATTAATTCTAAAGCTAATGCGGATCAGCTGCAGTTAATGCCCAAGTTAATTCGAATTAAATCGTTTATCCGGATTATCGCTGCCGTCTGTTAGGGTTATTACCCTTCTAGGTTCATTATGACGATTATGCGTATTTTAATGAATGTTTCAACTTTCATATTTTTTTTTAGGTTAAGCACGAAATACGATCAGGCCGAGTCAAACCCGGCACGAATTCAACAAATCTAAATCTAAGGAATGAAGAAATTAATAAATTAATATCACACAAATTTCATGATTATTATAATACATAACTACTTGTATTGTAGCTATAGTTACGATATCACATACAATTGCACTATGTTCGTTGCTATAGTAAAAGTACGAGAAAACCTAAGGAAATCCTTTCCAAATGTGTATATACTATGTACACACAATAATCTACATAAACTTCATGTATTTGAATGTATTTCAAGAATGATGCAAACATAAACACAAGCATAGAATTACTCATATACGAGTATATATAATTTTTTCCACTTAAATTCTATGATAAAAAAGTTTAATTTAATACAAAATTTATATGGAATAGGTATACGATACAAAAACACATCATTGAGTACGAACTCGCATATTGTGTGTAGAAGAAAATTCACAATGAAAATTCACATAACTTTCACGTGAGCAAAACTATTGGCAAAACAAAATAAAACTAATTAAGTTAGAGAGAACTAAATGAAATACTTATCGCATAAATAAAGTACGAGTACTATACATACATTTTAATTAAAGCGTTGATTCAAGAATATTTTCAAGAAAATGTACAAAACTTTAATTCCCCAATGGTAATATTTATGACTGTATAAAGACATGTATAATTGAACCAGTGCTTTTATAATATTCTTTGTTATTTTGGTACTTTGTTTTTAATCATTTAAATAATTGTCGAATAATTTGTAAAATCACAAGCATAAAGCGAAACTGAATTGTTGTTTTGCCTCATTAACAATTCCGCTAAAAGGGCTATAGGCAAAAGTGTTGAATATAACATTCGAGCGGCATAAAAGCGGCCAAGCTCATATAAATAAATGAATTTAGAATTATATGTGCATTAAGGTGGGCCAAAGTATTACATTTTGACAACTTGACTCTGTGTAATATATAAAATTTGGTTGATTTCAGATATCATTTCCACAGGATGTGTGGCGATTTTCTTAATATTATATATTTCGATTGCGTGAGATTATTTATTTGGAAAAAAAAATTGAAATCGGAAGCTTTTGACAGACATTTGTATTTTTAAACTTCAAATTTCGTTGGTAAAAATAATTTGTTTGTAAACCACCTTAATGTATATAATTTGCATGTATAATTCTCAGCTTAATATAAGTGCCTTGTTAATTTTCTGCTAGAAAATTTATTCCGGCATCAATATAATGTTCGGTGACATTCGTCTACTTAATATGAAAGATTTGTAATATTTTAACCGCTCAATAACATCTTGTCACAGCAAACAACAAAAAATCACTCATACCCCAATCGTGGAATGGAAATTCTTTTCGAATACATAATTATTGTATTTACTAAATTTCTTTGGAACATTTAATCAACTATATACTAAAGGCGCGCTCAAAAGTTAGAGTCTATGGTATTTTAAACCACTACACACAATTTCATTGTTAATGGATGTAGTGTCTTGACGGAATTTCTTATTCAATTTAGTGTAAATTAAATGAACTTTAAATTTATCCAAAACGAAGCAATGACATTCATTAAATTGTGTCGAGTAGGTTTAGTGATACGTCCTATTTACTCGCCATAATGGCGTTGCATAGTTGTTTTAACATCATGAAAATGATGCAAAAGCAACTGGTAAGAATTTCAGTTAAAATGAAACAATAGCATAACTATGCATAATAATACTATCAGAGCCAACATTACGATGTGCTAGTATGTATGTAATGTCATCAACAAATACATACATACATACGCGTAGCATACAGAAGACCAAGTTGATTGTGTGACTGCGTGCCTAAATGGATGACTGGCTGGCTGGTAGAAGACGACTCTTGTTGATATGGTTATTTACTGATTTACATTTAAATAGCTCTTACTTTACACTCTCAATATTGTTTTAAGGAATGCAAAGAGTGGCATAAATACACCCGCATACACGCATACACATATAAAAGTGTATACAAATATTGCGTATGTATCGTATATATATATATATGTATTTTGGAATTTTTGCGACAAACAGTGTTTCACTTTAAATTTCATTTCGTTTAATTTCATTTTAAACATTCTCGTTCTGAGTTGAGCACAAAGAAAACAAAGAAAAAATTCAACAGCATCATAATCATCATTGTCTCATATTGGTAAATGCTGTCAAGACAACACAACACAACACATACATAGTAGACACGTTCGCGTTTTGAAATTTATAGCATTTTAATAGCAGCAATAATGTTGTCGGTCTAATTGTATTTGCGCCAAAATTTATGCAATATTTTTTAAATTTTATTTTGCCTTTGCCTTATGCCAACGACATGGATACGAGGTACCAAAATAACTTGTATCATACCAGTTGATGTTGTAGTGGTTTTATTGTTGTTGCGAGAGTAATTTGGGAGGATGGTTCGTAGGGTAAGAAAATGAAAAAGATTTTATGAATTCATAAATTGCATATGTATTATATATATATATAAAGCAATTTGAAAGCAAATTAAATTTTAATGCAATTTTAATAGCATAAGAAGTATAAAATGCGGCGGAAGTCATAAACCAACACCTCAAAATATGGAACGAGCAATAAACATATTCTATGATTTAACAATCGGCACTTGGAAGACATCAAACCCAAGAAGGACAAAGGACAGTAAGCAGATAAAAACTATATTCATTTTATGACAGGTATATTTGATATAATTTAATACTTCTCTTTCTAAAACTTTTATGATATTATATTTGTTTAGAGCATTATTTCTAGCTATTATGAGAATATTAATGCGGGCTTCACTCGAATTTTGGGAGAACATTTTTGTTATAGGTAAAACTATAAAGGATTCTCTTATGATAAAATGTTTGAGATAAACTGGTGTACTAGATATTTTTGCTAACAGCATTGGGGTAGAAATTGAATCGATGGACAAGTTGGTCAAAGCAGTGATAACATGCAATACTTCAGCATACATTTTAAGCAAATGCAGGACAACTTTAATGTGATTACGAGTGAATAGTAGTAAAATCGTTTAAGATGTAGCAAAATGTAATAATTTTGGACATGATACAACTCCCGAAGAATATCCCAATGAGCAAATGACAGCGATAATTGCGAGACACTGACATGTTGGTACACTTTTAAATATATCTATCTGGTTATCAAAATTTAATGGTTTAATGCTTTTTTATTGTCATAGAATGGTTTTTCTCTTAAAAGTCAGTCAACCTATAATTTTAGATTATTTTAGAAAGATTGGAAAGAACATCTGTTATATCTGTTAATATTAGACCTTTCGAAAAATATACCTAGGAGTTATTTATACACGAAAAGCTTTTCTGAAAGCTTCTTCAAACAAGTTTCTGTTCGCGTTGAGGAAAAACTAGCTAGTCATAAATTATATAGCGTTCGAACTGAAAATCTTTACATAAGATTATTTTTAGCCACGAACAAAAGATATCATTCACGGATAAAATCGGATGAAAACCACACCCGCCTTCCAAACAAAAGTACGTTGTTGAATGTGTTTTTTAACGCTTTGAGCACAAAAATATTTTGTTATCAAGCTGATACTTTATACAAATGTACCAGGTGTACAAGCTTAAATCCGCTGTTTGCTCGTAGATGGCGTTAGAGAGCATATTGAGCTATTATCGATTATGCATCCTTTTTTTATGAGTTCGACACCTGTTTACATCAATTAGTAAACATCATCGGTGATTTCAGATAAGAACATGCATTTTCATGTCTAGTATCGTGCATATGCGGGAAGCTCTACTTTTTTGCTTCAATTTGAAGAAATCTGCTGCTGAGTCGCATCGAATGCTTGTGGAGGCCTATGGTGACAGTGCGCTGGTTTCGTCGGTTCAAAGAAGACCATTTTGACTTGAGTGACAAGAAGCGTGAAAATAGACCTAGAAAAGTTGAGGACAATGATTTGCAGACTCTTTTGGATGAGGACGACACCCAATTGCAAAAAATGCTTGCCGAACATTTACGTTACGAGCCATGGGGTGTTTTTTTTTTTTACCGAAAAACAGCGGATTTAAGCTTGTACACCTGGTAATTCGTCATATTCTAAAATGGACTTAATTAATTCTACAATTTTCGCAAGAAAATATAAAGGTATTAGATGAAACTTTGTAAATACCATTATATATGATAACAAATGGATGAGATCGAAAATGAACGGAAACGGATGAGAGCTACGCCTATCTGTCATATAATAGTATGTTTTCGGCTATATTTTATGTACAATCGTATAAAGATATATGGCTGAAGCTCGGCACGTGCAATTATTTCTATTAATATACGCGTAAGTTTGAAAATTTACATTCTCAAATGAAAAATGCGTATACATCCAGCATAAAAGTATAATTTTTCGAATATATCTTTGTCTATATGCTTCTTTTAAATAACTTTTACAAAATATTTTAGTATTAAAAGATCATATTGAAAACAATTTTAAATATATCTAATATTCTCCTATGCATAATAGAAATATTTTATATATAAATTTCTCTTAAATATTATATAACTTCAATAACTACTACTTATAAATTTGATCATTCAACAAAGAATGCTTATTGCATTCAATAGATAAATAGAAATTCTTATCAAAGTAATAATATTTATCTGCATTCCGTGGCTAAGTAAATAATTCTTTTCATTTCGAATGCGGAAGCTCTTTTCAATGATATCTTTTTGGACAGCATAAAATACGATATAAAAAGAAAATATGAGACAGGATAACTTACTGCATTGCGCCTCATCCGATTTATCCTCACAATCGTCTGTCATATCACAACGAAAATGTGGTGGTATGCAATATGTCTTATTGAAAACATATTGGCCGCAACTTATCTGTCCGGCTTCACATTCCGGTGGCGCTAAAGTTAAAATTATTGCAAAGAGAATACAAAGAATTATTATTATTATTATTGTACATTTACTATCATCATTTTGCACAATTACTACATTATTTGCCTCTGGTAGTTATTGTTAATAAAAATGATGATAGAGCTGGATGTAGGAGAAGTAGTAGTTGAAAGAGATTATACAAGTATATATACTTACGACATGACTGTTGCTCATCCTCACCACCCTCACAATCCTTTTGATAATTGCACACCCACAATGATGTTATGCATTTGCCATCATTACAACGAAACATTCCCGTAGGACATGGCACATTAAAGGCTGCAATCGAACTGCCACCATCGTCAGGAAGACCAAAACGACCAACAGCATCTGAAAAACCGCCTATGGGGAATTTGAAGAGAAAACATAAATTGTACATATTATCGATTTAAATACTTGTGCAATGAGAATAAATGTAAAATATTAATATTATTCTATGTGATTGCTTAATATTCTTTATTAAAACTCTAGAGATTTAATCTACTACACCATTATAGAGAGTTAACTTAGCAAGCTTACCAAAGATGTTAAATAAATGGCATTACATACTCGTATAACATATGTAAGTAGTCTATACAAATCAACATATCAACAAGATATCACTTATGGACTTGAAGAATTTACACTTGTAAGAATTTATTACCACCAAGAAGCGAATAGGGGAGTTGATTTACACTCATTCGACGCAACACGATGTAATAAATTGTTAAAGCTAATGGCTAGTAGTACAATAAATTTTTATGTAGTGCATCGTAGTGCAGAGCACAAAACTATTATACGCCCACACGCTCTTTCGCTCCAATTTTGTTTTATACCATCCCTTCTTTTCACATAAATACATACATACAGTAGTAAAAGTGACAAAAGTGTTGGCATAAAATTATTTATATGTAACTATAATAGAAAATTATAACAAATTTCTCTATTTTCAATATTCAAATATGTATTGTTTGAATGAAAAAGTCAACCACAAAGTAGCTGCAACGTTTAAAAAGCAGCAGCCTCTCAAGTGGCAGTTATTTCATATTTTTCATATAAAATGCCACATCGTTTCACTATTTAAATTTATTTGATCTTCAACATCAACCACAAATTATAGTATGTGTGTGTGTGTGTGTGAGTGTATGTGTAAAGGATATCTATAATTATACGCACAAGTATATATATGTGTGTGTGTGTCAGCATAGAGATATATAACATACATATGTATGTATGTATATTTATCTGTCTGTACAAGTTGTTGGCTTGTGCTATTGTGCTTACTTTATTTGTGGAATACCCTCGAGCATGTCAGAATTAATTTACACTGTTGCTTTTTATTTTACACATATACACACATACATTACATGCATATGTATTGCACTACATGTTCGCACAAGTAGAGACTTATACTCGTACATGGTAGTGCAACGAGCATACAATAGTGGTTCCCAATATTTTTTTTAATGGTGATTACAATTTCATTGTGATGTTTTGACTTTGAGATTATTGACATCTTAATATTTCTAAGCTGTGTTCACGAGTTTCACACATATGGACTACCCTGTTATTTCCCTGGTGATCTTATTTAATGGTATGAGTTATTTTAAATTTAATGAGAAAGATTTTTAGAGCCTTTATGGTGGCTTGGATGCACACATTTTTCTATTAAAACGCAGTGAGAATACAATAGACATAAATCAAGAACTTTAGGCATCTCATTGTATGAAACTCAGCCATATGTTAATAGAAAATAGTCTTGCCAACAGACAAAATAAACATTTATATAATATAAATATTTGGAGTCATTGAATTCTGGGAGTCTTGGCATAATATGTCTCGGCCAGGATATCCTTAACCTCAAAAAAATTGATTAATGTTGAAATATTTATTAAAATATCCAAAATTGCTTCGAGAGGAGTAACATTTTTTCTCCTCATTATATTTTCTGGACCATTAATTTCGAATCTAAGATTGGTATGGCTTAATCGGTTCGTTTCTAATTCAAAAAATTGCTTTGTGTTGAAACATTTATTAAAATGCTCAAAATTACTGCCGGGGGAAGTAAAATGTATCACTGAATCTTATAAGTTTTCACCATCTACATATTTTCTGAACATACATACTTATCCCTTAGAAGAGCTAACCTACAAAATCGACATTTTTATAAATTTTGTTCCCATCAGTACCCCTAAAAGGGTAGAATGTATGATTGGATCTTAGTAATTTTTACTGATTAATATTTTTTCTGAACCTATTTACTCCAGAGATTTACTTTTTAGACGGTTTCACCTACAAAATGAATATAAAAGCCACTGAAAATTCGATAAATAGCTTAATAATTGCACTTAGAGTGATGAAATGCATAACTTGGCCCCATAAATTCGTCCACTTAGAGGGACTAGGTTGTTATAAACAGCGCTCCCGCCACTTCCAGAATGCCCATAGGGGGTAATTTAACATTTATTCTGAATGTTCTTACGGCTTTACACCTTAGGATGGCTCCCTTATCAAATAAAATTAAAGCCTCGTCATTGAAGGCCATTATTTCCCGGCAATCATGTGAAATGTAGAACCTAAACATATTAATTTATGTGTCCCAATATTTCACCCAAATATACTTACCCCCCTTAGGGGAGTTCCTCTCCAAAAGTGACGATTTTATTAAATTTAAAGAATATAAATTTTGCAGAAACCCCTTAAGAGCTGTGTAATTGAGAAAATCGACTATCCCAAACTAAGGACTTTTCCTATACGTTCTAAGTAGGATACATGATAATGTCTTATTAAATAGTATCCTTTAAGAAAATCATTGAATTTGAATACCATTAAAATTATTTTTAAATATTCCAGTCAAAAATTTAAGAGACACTGTGAACAAATAAACGTATCTACTACTTAGTTCAACTCATTGTAAAGCTTTAATAAATTGAGCAAAAAATAACAAGAACAACGACAACAATGTGCACAATAAAAACAATATAAAATTAAATACAAAGAAAAAAAAAAGGATTCAACTGGGTCGATGGAATCTGATGATGGTGATGATGAGTCGAATGTGGAGGATACATTTATTCGAGTATTGTATGGAATTATACACATATCTATATATATATATATGTATATATGTATGTAATTGAGTACAAAGTGAAAGAGAATGATGGGTGAAAGATGGAGCGAGAGAGAGAGAAAGTAGTGCAGTAAACATGTAATAACGACAAGCATAAATTTCAAGTGAATGAGCAGACAAAGAAGTAATGTATAGCATAAACTACATAACATAAATGTCTCTCCTTTTTCACATCAAACCCTATCATTTAGTTATCCAGCTAACATTTCATACATAAACATTTAGATATAAGCAGAAATACATAGATATTTTGTATAAGCTATGTGCTCTTATTCACTTTATTCACATGTCGTAGCAGAATTGTAATACTATCTCTTTTTCACATTGATGCATTGAATGCTTCTCTTTATTGTTATTGCAACAGCGTTTGTGTGTGTGTGTGTTTGTGCAAGTTGTGGAGCAAAAGAAAAATTAATAAAAAATAAAAAAAAGGGAGAGAAAAAAAAGAAAATTGTGAATTGAAGTGTGGTTCGGTGGGGTTGATAGTGGGACAGTTAAAGGGGGTGAACGAGAGTGAGAGAGAGAGAGAGAGAAGTGCTGTTCAAAACTAGTAAAGAATTATCAAAATAAGGCAGGAAAACAACAAATAAAACTATGAACAAAAGCGAAACAATGAAAAACGTTTTTTAATGAATCTCTTTTGTATGCTTTTAGTTGCATTATTTTTATTTTGTTTCTTTTTTTTTTGTTTCTGTTTTTATACATTTTTTATGTTGCAAATTAAAGTCGACGATGCAGTGATTTTCTGTTTTCTCTTTATTAATATGTAAATAGTAAATATGTCTGTATGTGAATAGGTTGAACGAAAGGATCAAAGAAGCTATGGAGGAAATAGTAAATGTGGAGGACATTACTGGAGCACGTTGCAGGATGGACAACATTACCATTGTGCTCTGTCGCTGCAAGTATGCAAGTAAATAATTAACCTCTATGTGCTTCGGTATGGTGATTTAAATTTTTTTTTTAATATATGATTCTATTCTCATTTTCTATTTTTCAAAAAGTTCAGTAAAGATGGAGTTTTTACAAAAATATGATGCGGAATTGATTCAAACTGGATATTTTTATTTTGGGTTATCAACTTTTTAAATGAAATTACGTTTTTAAATTAAAAATTCATAAAAAAAAACTTTTCCCTCAATTATCATTATATTTATACAAAATTTTGCAAGAAATATTTTAAAAAATTTAGATCCTTTAAATTCTTGTTGATTAAAAAGAGCATAAAGTAATTTTTATTGTGTATATTTTATACAAAGAACATTGATGGGTTAAGAAATATTTACTGGCAACTGGTCGGTCGGTCTAGTGGTTGTTCATAGCATACGCGTATTGCATTTCTCCCGCTTAAATTAGTGAGTTTTTATTTCGTACTATATATATTTTTTTTTCTTATGCTACACTCTTCATCACGTTTTTCTCACTTCCGACTGATAGTAGTCGTTTCTGACAATGTAATGCAATGTAGTGCAATGCAATAGCCGAAACGAAAGTGGCACAATAATTTTTTATTTCTCAAATTGTTTTTCATTTTTTGTGCCCAAACGGAGGCACATTGTCAACACTTTGCTGACGCTTGTCCTGACAAAGTCTAAATGGGTTGTCATTGTCATTATAGTGAGTAAATTGTTCTTCATCTGTTAGATTTGTTTTTAAGTGGCTGCCAAGTGATTTGTAACGAGTTGAAAAAAAAAATGTGTCGGTATGATTGTAATAGTGATTGTTATAGTTGATGTTGTTGTTGTTGTTATTTTTGTTGTAGAAATAACTAACTTAAAATAATATAAATTTAATAAATTGTTATTTTTTTTCATTAATAGTGAGTTTAATTTTGCTTATATCGAAAAAAAACGACATTTGTTCTGAAAGATGACGTAATTTTCATGCGATAGCGAATTTATTTAATAATACTAAACAAAAAAATTGTCATAACTAAATCCAATAGAATATTTTCCTATAGACCTTAACAATACCTACACTTTGTCATTTAGAATATGTTGATTTTGACAAAGTAATTTGTAAAATTATCATAGAAAAAAAATTTCTTAATAAATGGCATCAAGATTTTTTTTTAACAATTTTCATTAATTTCATTTGTCACCAACACGCATTCTATTCATTATATTTTTAAGCAATATTTTATTATTATTATTTTTTTTTTTTGCTATTTCAAATCTTTAAATTCACATCTTTTATTATCGAATTAAGTTATCATTTATATTTATGGGTACTTGAGAAAAGATACCATCAAATTAATATAGACACAACAATTTTGTGACAAAAGACGACCATTTGTAGGAAATTAAATGCAAACATAAATTAAATCAAACTTACAAATATACATCTTGTACATAAATACTTGTATGTAATACAAAAGTAATAATATACATACTCGTAAGTATACTTATGTAAGTATTTATGTAGTAGATATATTTATGTACTATATTAATAATAATTGTCTACATAGTACCTACAAGTATGTACGAATAATAATAAAATCAACAATGTTAGTACCATTTAGTATTGCATAAATTTCTCTCGAGGGTCTCATTTGATTTTATTCGGTTTGCAGAATGAATATATAAACACATCGTAGATGAATAGTAGATGGCCGCGAATGAATATTATTATGTATATACATATACTCGTACTATATGATATCAAGTAAATGCAAATGTAAGGTAAGTTTTTATTCACACAATATGTAGTTCATATTTATGTGTTCCTGAATATAGCCAAGAGACATATATTGAGTTTGCTCTCTAGAATAAATGTGATATATGCCTAATAGATGGATAGAGAGCAAGAAGAAAATCAAGAAACAAGCATATGCTATGATTGTATGAGTATGGAATAAAATATGGCCGTAAAAGTTATTAAATTAAGGTGGCAAATTTTTTGTTTGTAAGTGGTAAGTATTACTTGTGAAAGTTTTCATGGCCTAAGCTCAATTGATCTAATAAAAATGAAACTGTAGAGAAATTATAACTGAATTCTTATATCCAACAATTATATTTATAACTTTTATCTAAGTAAGTTTATGATATTTTGATATGCTATTTCCGCTTGTAAGAAATATCCACAAAGAAGCATGATAGATATAGTTTATATTGTTAATCATAATTAGAAATTAGCTAAAAATTAGGATGAAAATCAAACCAACCTTCTATGGAAATGTGTGTTTTCGTATATATGTTTTTTGAATTGCGCATAGTAATACTGAAGTTATGAAGCTGAAATTCAACACATAAGATCACTCTATATAAATGAATTGACAGATTTGAAAATCGATGTAAGCGCATAAAAACCCTTCTACAAAAATATGTTTTCGAATGTAAATTTTGCTCGCTTTTTGCACCAAAACATGCAGCAATCGAACTCAAACTCAGTATAAAATATTACTTTTATAAATAAACTAAGTACTCCGCGAATAGATGTATTCGGATGAAAATCAAGTCTACCTCCCATACAAATGTATGTTTTCGAATGCATATTTCTTATGTTTGTGCTTAGAAATTCAAATATATCAAACTGAAATTTGGTACATAAGCTTATTTTAACAAATAAACTAAGTAGTTTTAGAATAGGTGGATTTGGATGAAAATTAAGTACACCTCCCATATAAATATGTGTTTTCGAATACATATTTCTTGACTTTCCGGTTCTTAGTTTGAAGCTATAACGCTGAAATTTGTCAAATAAGATTATTCTTAGTAATAAATTAATATATTTAATAATTAGCCCAATCGAATGATAACTGCGCATAATTCCCATACAAAAGTACGTTCTCTAGAGTATGCTTTCACATTTTGGACCACAAAATAAATATATATTTATGAAGTGAGAGAACCCAAGCATTATTTTTATCAACGAGCAATTCGTAATATTTTTAGATTGTATAGAACATAAAAATTTTCCCATGGACCACACTTATGTTCATATATGATGCACATTCATTTACAATTCATGTATGTAACTACATATGTTCTATGTGTATGTTAAGGAAATCTATGTGTATATATATGTAAATACAATACATCTATAAAAAATATGAAATCAGTATAAATATGTTGCATATACACACACACATAATGTGTATACACATGAGTCCTTTTTATTTCCAGTAATTAGCATATGTCAATCGTCGTAGGTTACTGAGTATGTATACATTCAAACATGAATGTATGTGTCTAAATGTATGTTTTCATATATATGTACAATACAAAATCCGATTTTTTCGTTTTTGTATAACAATTACATTGTTATATTTTAATTGTATAATATGTTCATACATACATTTATTTCCACACAAATATTTACATGCATGTATGCATGATGTATTCACAAAGGAGCATTTACACAATTTATCAATTAATTATGTGTAGCAACTCACAATTAACACATTCATACATCTGTGCGAGTATATACAAATGTATCACTGAGGGCAATCACACACACATTTATGTATATACATGTTTTCGTTTTGTACATTCATTAAAAATAACAATCATAAATAAATACGTACACTTAGGGTACTTGTATATGTACGTGCTTAAAATATATGTTGTTGTAATGTTTTAACAATAAATGTAATTGATACTCTTAATTGTATTCCCAATGCTAAGTATGAGTGTCATAAACCTGTGTACTTGTGAGCCTAGTATGATTAATATTAAATATTGAATATGATTTAATTTATTGAAAGGAGATTGTGAACAGTCATTTTCATTGTCATTTATGCGGGCATTGAATAAAAGTGTAATTTTTCTTTGTTCAATTTAATTCATTTAAAAGCTCTTTTAATTTGAAAATTCTCTTTGAACGATCAAAATATTGACAATGGAAAATTAAAAATTGGATATAAAAATAATATATAATTACAAAATTGAAATATACTCGCACTTTGAGAAACTGTTTCTTTTTTTTTTTTTGTATATTTTTTATAAATGTTTCACTTAGTAATTTGATTGAAGAAAAAAAAAAAGAACAGCACTATTACATATAAATATATGAAAAATTAATACGGTTTTATGCAAATTTAGTTTTGATGTGTCAGCGAAGGCGTCATCGAACACATATCACTTAATTTAATTACATTTTTCGCAGACTCCATTATTCAATATAACATTTCTCTATCTAATAAATATATACATAGTTTTTATTACATCGAATTAAATTACAAAATTTAATTTTATATTGAATATACAATTTTTTTATTAATTCCTTTTTTTTTCATGTATATGAGTATATATGTACATAACTCCTATACACATGTGTATTTACGATGCTATTAAATAAAAGCTACCATATTTTGAAATCACAATAATATCATGGCTCTTTGAGTGAGTGCACTATAAAAAGTAATGGAATTGTTTGCATACTAGTACTTCCTTTTTTTTTTTCTTCTTCTATTTACAAATACATTTTGGATGTCATCAAAAACGCATTAAAAGGTGTTTTATTGGAACTATACAACAACAACAACAATAAATGCATATGTAAAAATATTTATACGAATTTTTACTCGCATCGTAACAAAGAAAAATATAAAATTGAAAAAAAAAACTATATGTTTTTATAGGGTTATCCATTTGGTTGTAACCATGTAACTGAGATTTCTATAAGATTTTTCTATTCTGGGAACTTGTTTGCAATAGTGTTAAAATGGATTGTTCTGTAAGATTTTTGCAGTCATTTTATTGGAACAACGTATTATCCAGCTATGTTTTTTCAATTTTAAGTCATATTTAATTGACCATCATACGGATTGTAACCGTGGGCTTTTCATAATTCCATCAAATAATTCCATCATCTTACTTCTTTGGACCTTACTTACTTTAATGATGCTACCACACGTTAATTCACAGCAAACAAGCAATTTCTACTGAAGTACTACTATTCTCTTCGCTTAAGAATATTTTTACAATTTAAACATTTTTTTTTGCAATTTATAATAGTTGCTTTACAATTTGACAATTTTAACAGAAAGTTTTTAAATTTGAACGCAATCTGCAGTAGTTAAAAGTTTCATGTCATAAAATGGTAGGGCTTCAACTTAACAAATGTCACTTTTGCTTATAGTTTTTAACTGACAGCCGTCAAATGGCAGGGTTGTATTTCAAAAATTATCAAATGCATTACCCGTTATATGTAAAATATTGCTAAAAAAATATAAAAATATTGCTGAAGTGATTAAAAAAAAGTGAAATAAAATATATAAAATTATTTGCATTTATATTAAAATAAAAAATAAATTTTTATGGTAATGACAGTTGAAAGATAAATTGGTTTTTTTTTTTTATTGTTAAAATAACTAAATGAAAAATTTTACTAAAAAATGGGGAGTTCTGTTCAACTGTCCTATGCAACTTTGTCAGTAATACAATGTAATAGTACAAAAAAAAATCATAAAAATATCACTGAAATTATTTGAATGGTCCTCGAAATACAGTCAACGCAACAACAATTTACATATTTTCATAAATATTTATTTAATATTGCTTATTATAACTTTTTTCTAAAAAAATTTATACTTTCGCCAATTAAATTTAATCTGTCTAAAGGTATAATTTCTTGCATGGAATTGAAACATGCTGATGCTGTGCTTTGTATTTTTATCTCTGTACACATGACTACGATCTATTATTTGTTCTTATGATAACTTTCTATTACTTATTATTTTATCTATTGAGTAAACAATGACATCTCGTCATGTACAATGAATTGGCCATGCATATTAGGTTTTGTACGAACGTTTCATTAAATAAATGAAGAATTGGGGACCATCGAAAGCATTATTCATTATGATTTTTCAATTATGTGTATATTTTTTTTTAGTATTAAAGCACTTTCAAATAATCGAGTGATTACTGTTCGTATTTACAATGAACATTTTGCCATTTTTCAATGTTGCTGATGTTCATATTGGTTTAGTAAAGGGTTATCCATTTCGCGGTTTCAAAAGTATAGGGCTAGAATTCGACATCTGTCAAACTGAGTTGTTAAAACAATTTCTTTCTTTTTCAGTTCAAAGTCTGACATTTGCGAAAATGGATCGCTTAACTATCGCACAACGCATTAAAATTGTAAAAACCTACTACAAAAATGGTGATTCTGCCACAGCCACATATCGTGCTTTAAGAGGAGATTATGGTTTACATAATCGTCCAACTTCGCAAGCAATTGGCAAAATTGTGAAGAAATATGAAGAGACTGGATCGGTTACAGATATTGTAAGGCCTGTGCATCATCGTTTCGCTCGTACCACCGAAAATATCGCTGCTGTAAGTGAAAGTGTTGCCGAAGACCCTAATGTCGACACATTCCTCGTCTTTCTCAGGAATTAGGACTGTCTTACGGCACATTATGACGTTTTTTGCATTTGGATCTACACCTACATCCTTATAAAATCCAGCTCACACAACAACTGAAGCCAGCTGACCATTCACAACGTCGTAGATACGTCGAATGGGTGCTTGAACAACAGGCGGTGGACGGCGATTTTTCGAACAAAATTTTCTTCAGCGACGAAGCACATTTCTCACTCGGTGGGTATGTTAACAAACAAAATTGTCGTATTTGGGGTTCTGAGAATCCTCAAGTAATTGAAGAGAGGCCACTACATCCACAAAAAGTCACTGCTTGGTGCGCTCTTTGGTCCGGAGGTGTGATTGGACCTTACTTCTTCGAAAACGACGATGGAACGACTGTCACCGTCAATTCGGAGCGTTATGGTCATATGATAACCGACTTTTTTTTGCCTGCTATTGAAGAATACGACTTAGAGAATATGTGGTTTCAACAAGACGGTGCCACATGCCACACAACTCGAGCGAATATGGCTTTATTGCAAGAGAAATTTTCTGGCCGCGTAATTTCTCGTCGTTGCGATATCAAGTGGCCACCAAGATCATGCGATTTAACTTGACTTCTTTTTGTGAGGCTACGCGAAAGACCGTGTTTATGCAGATAAACCTTTAACTCTTGAGCACCTAAAAACCAACATTCGTCACGTTATGGTTGAGATACCGCCCAATATGTGTTAAAAAGTGGTCGAAAATTACCTCAAAAGAATCGATGCTTGCAACAATTCGCGTGGTGGTCATTTAAATGATGTAGTATTTCACACATAATGTCAACATTCAAACTTTATAATAAAAAAGAAATATCATGATAAAAAATATATTTAATATGTGTTTTATTTACATTTACTTTTGAAACCGCAAAAAGGATAACCCTTTATATCTAATATTTACAGTTTTAATACATACAAAATTATGTTACGAAAATAATACTTAATTAATTTATTTGAATAGCTTTATATACTTACAAGTATTATATAGAATTTATTTTGCAATTGTATACTACAGTAGTTTCTCTCTCTCATATGTGAATATGCATATGTGATGGTGGTGTGACAGTTTGGTACAAATCACTTGTTTGTACTGAGCTCATAAAAATGAGTTATGTGTTTGTTTAAAAAATGCATTCATTTGAACATGTATAATTGAATAAAGTTGTAAAATGTAGAGCATATGTATGAATATGGTATATTTTATATATGTGTATTTCAACATGTTCCAAATTGCACCTATTCACAGGAATGTGAGAGTATAGAGCATAGAAGAGCTTAGTTATGATGTACATATGTCTGAAATTGACTATAAACCTTGGAAGAATATTTTTCAGCAGATCGTTTATTTTTTTAATATAAATAACTTAACAAATTCTGTATCTGTTGTTATTGTTTTTTTTTTTTAATGTTAAATGATCTAAATAATTTAATACAAATTTCATAGTTGCCATCTGTATGAGGCCTTTGAAAAATACCATTGTCGATTCAATAAAGCATGACCTGTTCGCATAAACGATATGCACGTACGTTACTTTCCAAGAAAGTTTTTTTAGTTTACTTACTACTTAAAGCGCCAATATTTTTGCTTCATTTAAAATGGTAATTTATTTTAAAATAATTTTAAAATATTTTATTACTTGAAAAATCTAGTTCCAATGTCGTAGGTTGCCATTGGTAATCTTTTTAAGCAAATATTTCAAGAGCTCAGATAGATAATTACAATTTTATGATAATTACAAGTGTATTTGTAAAATTTCATATATATATTGGTCATAATAAAATATGTTTTAACCCCATTTCAACAAGTTAAGACATTCGTTAGCAGTTAAAAAGAAATTTGATTATTAATATACAATATATAAGTTGAGATAAATAATTTGAAAAATTCTTATTTATTTAAAAACATTAATTTGAAAGAAAGAATTTCTCAAAAAACGTCCAATAATAGTGAAAAACAGAAAAATTCAACACTATTTTAATCTCCAATATTAAAGCTGAATGATTTATATATAAATAATATATGAGAGGTAGTAGGTACTTTGAGAGTAGGTACTTTGAGATCATATCGACAACTTTAGCTCCCTTAATTTCATAGCTACAATTCATACCGTTTTCGATTCGATTTCACCAATTGTCTGCGTCACAATTATATCAAATGGCTATACCATATGAAATAATATCGAAAAAAGTGTAATAATATCGAAAAAACTTTTGACTCACTACTCGTTGTACACTCGTTGTATACATATGTCTTCCAAAAATATTGTATTTGCATCAATGTTGACACATTTTTGCAATAATGTTGAACATTTAAATCCATACATTTGTTGTCACTTTTCGACATTATTGCAAATGTTTTTATATTCGACTGGAGGCACAGGGATCACATCTAGCCATATATAAGCCCACTGGCCACATGAAACATAGTACTTCCTATTTATATATATACAATTTATTCATATCTAAAATGCCGACATTTTGTTGTTTTTTTTTTGCAGTAATTTCGAAACAAAAATGTACGATTTAACGATATTTTGCGAAAATTAAAATTTAAACAATATTGGGAAGAATTTTGCAACATTGTCGCAAAATATTTTTCCCCATATTATTAAATTTCGACATTATTGCATTTTTTCGACATTAATGCTGTCCGCTGATAAATTATAATTAGTTTGATGTATTCAATTTATTCAATAGAAATAAGTCATAGTAAAAGGCAAAAAATTGTCACATCCAGGATGTCTCGACCGCTCTTATATTTTATAAAAAAAAAAAAATATGTGGCACTTAAAGCCCCAAAGAGCTCATTGGCCGAGCTTCTCTTCCATTACTGTTGTGCGTCTTAAATTTGGACCTACTTATTTTAGCCGGTTCCGAACGGCAGATCACTTGTGACATCACTTTTTCTGAGCTTTGTCACAGAGTTCTTTTTAGAAGCTTTTTCATGGCAAGTTGTTACTGTCGGAAGAATTGCCAATTGATTGAACCACGACCTACAGATCAGAAGGCAAACACACTAACCACTGAGCTACGGCACCCAAATATTTTATATTGTATACAAAAAAAACCAGAAAAAGATCTCCTCATAAGCCAATGAAAAAAAGGTTCTTCCGAATTTCACATATTTTTGAAAATTTGCAGATTCATTCATAGAGGACAACCAAAAATTGTACTAAATCCCTACATTCGTCTTTGCTTTCATAATTGTTATATTCGAATGTTTATTTTTGTGTACGAATGTCACGACCGCAACCCCTAGAATGCCTATATGATTTAATAACAAATAAGAGATATCCAATCGTTAAAAAATATGTTTTTAGGATTATCAGTTGCGATTATTTATATTTGAATAAAATAAAACTAGAGCTATAATGAAAAGAAAAAAAAAATTTGCAAACAAAATATTGAGCTTTCGTCAAAAGAATAATACCGATGCCATTGATATATGTATGTATTATTTAAAAAAAAAATCTACATTTATTGTTGATATGATCAATCAAAATACATCAATATTTGTCAATATCGTTATATGAATTGCATCTCTAACAACAAAGCAATTTTAAATCGATTTCCTTCAATAGACAATAAATAACTGTAAATAGGTACAAAAAAAAAAGAAAAAAGTATTAATAAATAACATTTCATCACTATGAAAAATTAATGTAAATACAAAACAGAGAAGAGAAAAACTTGAATGCAGCATAAAAATTTGACAAGGTTCATAAATTTCACACAAAAAATTTTTTTTTTTTGTATTTTGGATGCTAAGTAAAATTCTTAATAAATAAATCAAATAACAAAAAAAAAAATAAAAGTTCTGTTTGATTTTTTTGCAAATTCTTTTTCGTTATGAATTGAGAATTTTGAAGTGTGTATGGGGATGATGGGGTGGTCTTTTACTTTCTATAGGTGGGGGTCATCATCACGTGTACATGTGCATGAATAAATGAATGAAAAATATTCACAGCACATAAATTGTTGAGGCGGAAAAACTGTTTTGTTACTATGTACACATACATACATAGTATACGTGAGGTTACTATTTCACTCTGTCTCCCGTTCTTTCTTCGTTTGGCAAGTGAATGGCAAAATCATGAAAATAACGAATATGTTACATGACCATACTCAAAATATTTATAAAAAAAAAAATATTTCTTACTACCCATATACTTGTATAGTATATGTGTGTGTGTGTGTATTTTGTTGAAACATTTTACTTTGATCCTTTTTACGAGTATGCTTGTATGTATAAATATTTATATTTCCAATACAATACAAATTGATAAATGTATAGTTTGTATTTATCAGCTTTTATTTGATATTCGTGTTCAATGTATTGTTGGTATTTATATATATATATGTATTTTACGTAAAGCATAACTATGGCCACTTTATTATTTATTGACGGATATTTTGAATTATGATCACAAAGAGCTTAAATATATACATAAATAAATATTTTTGAATTCATTTATTTAGTTACAAAATGTCGATGGGTTATGTGCAAACATAAACCATAAACATTGGGTAGCTCAACTTGAAAATTTGATGCATCATAATGCTAAGCTCAAAATGACTGAATCTCATAAAATAAAATGTTTCGTAGTTGCTTTCATTTTATCTTCGTCAGTTTTTTTTTATATTTTTTATTTCTTTTTCAATATCTCTCTACCTTTTTTTCTGTCTTTATTTATTGTGTTTTATAATCAAATTGTGAATACAAATTAAAGTGTTCAATGTAATCAAGTTCAATGTGCTGTGGCTGCTGCTGCTTCTGCTGGTGATCTACCACCTTTTGTTGCCATCTCCATAAAAGCATATTGAAATTTTCACGTTTCATAAATTTCATGTGTTATATGGAGTGCCATTTATGTAAACTTTTCAAATCAAAAGGCACAAATTGATGAGTTTATATATTTACGCGCTTTTTTAACCATTAAGAGTTTTTATTCTCCTTATTGCTGGCGGTTAATAGGGCGTGGCGTAAAGCATGCAATGAATAAAAAATGATACATAAGTAATAAAGACGCTGGAATTTGACGAAATATTGTATAAGTGAGGTAAACTTTATAAAGTTTGATGTGTAAACTTTTAGAATGTACGAGTACATGGTAAATGTTATAACAGTCAATTAAATGCATTTGGGGTATGTGTTGTTAAATGAAAGAAATTCGAATGAAAATTTAATTATGGTTTGTATTATTAAGATTTGAAAAAAAGTACGGGATTATCAATTTGATTGGTTTTATGTGTTTATTCCACCTAAATTTATTCTTAGTTTCAACGATTTCATAAATTTTTTTTTTATTTATTGGTTAGGAAATGTGTTCATCTTGAACTTAAAGAGAAATGAATATATTAGAAGCTTTATAAAATGCAAAAAACTAAATTTAAAATATATTTCTTGGCTGAATGCCTCTTCCAACTAGACTCCAAGACTTGGAGTCGATTTTGTTGAATTTCATTTAGCATTTAAATGCTTATTTTTCAGAGCATTAGTGCATTTCTGGATGCCTGAAATTACTTCAATACAAAAAACTAAATTTAAAATATATTTCTTGGCTGAATGCCTCTTTCAACTAAACTCCATAACGTTGTAGTCGATTTTGTTGAATTTCTTTTTGCATTTAAGTGCTTATTTTTCAGAGCATTAGTACATTTCTGGATGTTTGAAATTACTTAAGAAATATCACTGAAAACTCAGTTGATAGATTTTCTATATATTTCGTTATACAGGGTGGGCCATTTAAAGTATGGAATTAGAATAGGCTATAAAAAAAAACGAATTAACATTTTTTCAAAGTCAAGAGTTTATTAGAGAGATTGGACTTTTCCATTTCAGAATGAAACATAACATTATTCAATTGACTGTCATAGCTGGCTTTACAGTACCCCATCCTATCAACTCAATTTTTCAATACATTTTCGATTCTTTCAATATGATGAATGGCAACTTCGTTTCTATCTCTGGATGGTTAGCGTAACATCAATTCTTAACGGCACCCCACAAAAAATAGTCGAATGTGGTCAAATCACATGTTTGTGATTAAGCAGCTCTCTTTCTTCGAGTCTTCCAGTTGATTGTAAAGACCCAAAAGAAACAATTGGAAACTCTGATTGGGAATCATTTCATTAGATAGACCATATACATAATAGTGTGGTAAAAAAAAAATCATCAAATTGAATTATATCATGTACACCTATCATGTACAAATTTTTAAGTTCATTTACCTGCTTGGACACTGCCATTGTTTGTGCAAGAAATTACATATTCACATATGGAGGTATGAGTAAATTTAAAATCATTTCACGTTCACACCAAAAACATACAATCACACATTATGATTGGTGGGCAGTAACCACACACAGCAACACAAACACAGTAGGTATAAATTATATGCAAATTTAATCACCATTGTCCATAATAAAGTGAAATTTATACATATACATAAGAGTATATCTATGTAGGTATATACTTGTATATATCCAATATGTATTTGCGGAATTTTTAATTTTTTTTTTGCACCTTTTACTATGTACCATATATGTAGTTGTAGAGTATGTTTGTATACATGTTGTAATTGTTGTTGTTATTCTTATTACTGATGTAATTCGACAAATTATTATTTATTGCTGATAAATCGTTATTATGTGTACGTATATATGTAAATATGAATAGGTATACATATTTATATTTACATATTTACATATAAAGGGTTATCCATTTTGTCATTTCAATAGTAAAGTTAAACAAAAACACTTGCAATCAAATTTTATAATCATGGGTTATTTGTAACTGGTCATGGAGAATCATTAAATGACTGTCACGAAACTCAATATTTTGAGATAGATTTTAATGATATTTGAAGGTAATTTTCACTACTTTTTTAAGTTAATTTTTTGTAAATGTTGGCCATCATCTTTTGGGTTAATTTTCAATTAGTTTTCGACATATTTCGGATAGCCATGATCCAAATGGACCCCAATGGACCCTCATGTATTCAATTTTACAATTTTAAAGTGACCTCTTTTACAAAGTTGACGTTATATGCGACACCAAAATGATTGTTTTAAAATTGGATAACCCTATATATTTATAAGCAATGAAGTGATCAAAAAATTATAAAATATAAAACATAATTGAATTGAGCTAGTGTTTCTTTCATTTTATCAAATCATGAGAATAATTCATTAATACTAACTCTAAGGTATGTCTGGCCTTTAAGAATTGCAATTGATTTTAAATTTTATGGCCTGTAGTTGTAGACAAATCAATAGAAATATTCATTGTCAATAGAAAAATATTTCCATTATGGCTTATTCTAGAATTGGCAACTCCATATGCGAAATTTATGTTTGAGTGTATGACGTTTTTTCTTTGATAAAATTATAAATCTATAAACGGCTTTTCTTTTCAATTAAAATCTCTTGCCAATAGCTAAATATTTATATTAACGCTTCTTCTAGAATTGACAACTAAAAAGGTAGTCAAAACAATATCTAATATGGATAGTAATGGAAATATACCATATATATGACTATATGTTAGTGAACAATTTGTTATTGCAAATATACACATTAGATTGGTTCTAACAAAATTATAGTTTCTTAGATTTTTAATTTCTAGATACGAAAAATTTCCAATTTAATTGAAATACGCTCAACGTTAAATTCAGAGTATGTGTAATAGATTTAAATTCATTTTTTTCTAAACCATTATCTGCTCCAAATGACAGAAATTCAATTATATTAGTATACTAAAATAAATTGACTGACATTTTGTATGTATTTTGCATGGAATTATTTTGAATAATAACTTTCTCCAAAATTAAAAACGGTTAGAATAAAATTAGCAAAACTTTACATTCAAAATCCACGCAGAAATTTAATAAAATTCAATTTTTAAAGCAATTTGTACAAATTTTCTTAGTCCAAATACAAGAACAATTGCAGTTGAGAAATTCACTCCCATTACATGTACCCTAAATTGATCAAAATTTGATCCTATGCTTATTTAAATGCACACGAAGCTCTTGTTATTCAAAACTTTAAAATCGCTGCAACTTTAGGTTTTCCCAATACAAGTCAGAACATGTCTAATGGGTCTATGTGTCATTTAACATTGTTGTCATTTATGTTTTAGTGCATAATTCTCTAAACTGTGCATTTAGCTGTATGAGTATGTGTCCGTTTATTGTTCACCATTTTAATCCTTAACCATAACCGATTAGTATAGCAACAGAATACGTACAACTGCACACCTACGCACCCACAATACATTAAATTTAATCACCATGATGGTGGTGGTGTTATTGTTTGTTGGTATTCCTATACCTTTAGTCGTATTGAATGAAGAGAATTGGTTTTCCACCCATTGCTTTTGTTGTTTGTGTTATTATTATATTTATAATGCATTTTAAATGACAACGGCAAACGTTAAAACGTGACAAAATTACAAAATATTGTAATCGATTGATAGTACAACAACAACAACAACAACAACATACGAGGCTATAGTGTGAGTACATATGTATGCTGTGAATGGTTATAATAGCGGTAGCAGCCAGTCAGTAATGTGAATATAGAGAAGTTTTGTGTAAGTTATGTTATTTACGTAAAATATATTAAATAAAAACGATAAAGTTGCTATTTACGAGTAGTATAGTGGCTGTGGATATTCGATTTCTTGTGCTATTGCTGTTAATTTCTTTGATTTGTAATTTATTGCCTGTATAATAAAATGAAATTGTATTGGATTACCCATTTGTATCGTAGAGTAAAAGCTATTACACACAACAGAAAAAATAGTTTTTAATTATAATTGAAGAAGCATTATATAAATGAAAAATTATTATCATTTTAATGAATGTTGTAAATTAATTTGTATACATTAAGCGTCTGATATAATGGCTTATTTTAGTTAGGTCCATCAAATATGTCTTGCGATATAGAAAGTTGTTTCTTTTAACTACAATTTGTAGGCAAACTAAAAATTCGTTAATAAATAAATACCACGCGTTAAATATGAAATTAAATACTTTGTGAAAATTTTGTTGTTTGTTTTGAAATATAAAAATTCCATATCGCTTATATTAGATCAAAAATTTATATATAATATTTTTCAAAATAAATCATCAAATGCGGCATCAGTAAATTATTTTTGTGTATTGTGATCGTGATAAATGAACCCATTGAGATTTATTAATGACCATGATCAAAAACATTCTTCACAACTATTCCCTCTCCGGTTTCATTTTATTTTAAGTGTTTATTTTTGCTGAATCATATTTCTGATCACATGATCATCAAGCTATTGCTATTGATGCCGCATTCTGATTGTCGTACTTAATTTGAATTTGTTTTTTTTTTTTTTGTATTCCTCTGTTGTACATAACAATATTCACGATTGTATCATAAGTTAATGAAGTCAGTTTATATATGCATACACGAATATATTCATTAATATACAAGTTTAAGGTAAAATTCATTTTTTTATATATCTCTGCGATTGAAATATGATTACTTGCAATTATAGATAATATAATTTTTATATTATTATACATTTATTATAATTAATAGAAATAATTAGTATTTAAGACTTTCACTAAAATTAAATAAATAATAATTTTAAATATTATATCATTTCCGGATAATGAGAATATAGAAAAATCAATAAAAATATTGTTAACTCCTATGGTACCTCCTATGAAACATATATATATAAAATAAAATAAACTTATAAGCCCCGAATGGCTCTTTGGCCGAGCTGCTCTTCAATTACTGTTATGCGTGTTAAATATTGGCCAATATTAGAAGGGACCTACTTATTTTAGCCGGTTCCAAACGACAGAACTCTTGCGACATTACTTTTACTGAACTTTGTCACAGAGCGTTTTTAGAAGCTTTTCCATGGCAAATTGTTACTGCCGGAAGTATTGCCAATTGCTTGCCGACATATGGCTACCGTTCGAAAGGAAAAAATCTTTTCGATATTAACGATATTACTGAGCTATAGCACCCACATACCGTATATACTCTATTATATTTCGAAAGCGTTACATTAAAAATGCCACTTGAGCTAATACCATATGAATTAATGTCGAAAAAAGTTTAGCAACAATATCGAAATTTTATTTCCATATAAATAAATTTCGATATTAATGGAACAAATTTTACAATAATGTCGAAAATCGAATTCTATAAATTTTTTGTTCGACATTATTTCAATGTTTCTTTTGCAATAATGTCAAAAAAGTGACAATGCACGCAAGTTTTCCAATATTCTTTGGAATTTTCGGCAGTAATGCACCGGTTTTGATTCATGTAGATATTTTAAACCGTTGTCCATATAAATAAATTTCGATATCAATGGAACAAATTTTACAATAATGTCGAAAATCTAATTCTATAAATTTTTTGTTCGACATTATATCAATTTTTTTTACAATAATGTCAAAAAAGAGTCAAGGCACGAAAGTTTTTCAACATTTTTGGCATTTTCGGCAGAAATTTTGATTCAAGTAGATAGTTTGAGAGCCCTTGTTTTATTTCCATATAAATAAATTTCGATATTATTGCAAACGTTTTTACAATAATGTCGAAAATTTAATTCTATGTCGAAAAAAGCGACAATATCTTTTTCGACAATATTGCACAAATTTTTCGACATTAATTTAATAATATTCATAAAAACATTAGATGCAATTTCTTTAAATATGTCGATTTTCTTTGTAAATTTTAAAATTCGTAAGGAAAGGAAAAGGTTTCCATGTGAATTAAAAAAAAAAAAATCATAAACCTGGAAAACTGCAAACACTATTTGATTAATTTTTTCTTCGAATTTTATTTCAATCCAAAAATCATATCAATGTTGACAGTAAAATCTAATAATCATGGAAGGAATGCTATGTAATAACTAGAATCACAAAGCTTTGTATTATTACGAAATTTTGAAGTATGATAAAACTAATACAAATATACCTCGCTATACGTCCTAGACCAATTTCGTAAATGTTGGCCCTAAAACAAAGAGTCGTATAATGAATCAATTATTTTCCGACATAATTTTATTCGACATTTATGCACTCCAACGACCTAACAGTTCAGCATTTGGGTCTATATAATGAAACATTGTGGGTCGTACATCGAACATATAGCGAGTTATGGATATAAGTACAATTAATCAATTGGAATCATATTGTATATTGATTAGGAAAAATATCAGAATTGGACAGAAACCAACAATAAGTGATTTTGATGCTTGAAAAAAATCACTTTAAGATATGTTGGAAACATTTGAACGGTAAGTGTCATCTCATAACTTTTATTCTCCAACGGAATTTTAAATGACTCTATTGGTGGCATCAAATCCTGAATAATGACTTCATAATGGTATTGACAAGAAAATAATAATTTCTCAATAAAAGCATAATCAACACATTTATTCTGAATACTAAGAATTAGAAATGCTGTGACATTTCATAATTTAATCCTAAACAGCTGTCACTTAAGTGTTTGCTAGTAGAAAATTATTGTCTTATTCTGAGAATTTTTCATTATTGTATCTATTCTTATTATGCCAGTAATTTCGCTGCATATGGTGGCATTAATAAAGGCATTAGGTGAAGCAATTTTCAATTTACACAATCAGCAGAGAAAATTGCATAAGCAAATATCAAGCAAATACATACATATACAATGACATGTGCATGCACATGTGCGTACATGCCCATACAGATGCACATGTAATTTTTGTTAAATTGCTTCAGTTTACTGTTAAGCTTTGTGACACAGCATATCGTACATAGATGCATATATACGCATTATTCGTAAGTGAAAAATAATGCCAACCAATTACGCGTACACACACATGCACACACACACACACACATACACATACATATACTTTCATATAACATCCACCAAAGCAGATGAAATTTCACAGACACTATCAACTTGGATATAGCCTCAAGTGAAACATTCTCAGTGAGATTGAATGGTGGAAGGAAAACTGAATATATATATATATATATATATATATATATATATATATATATATATATATATATATATATATATATATATATATATATATATATATATATATATATATATATATATATATATATATGAAAGAAATCTAGCAAAAAAATATTGCAACAGTGGTAACAAATGCACCATAACATTGAGGAAATCAAAGTATATTTTTTATATTTATTGGAAAGTAATTGTTGTTGTTTGTAATATCATAGTACAATGGGTTATGTATTCCAGACAATTGGTAAAAATAAGCCAAAAATTCTAACTCTGCAAGTATACAAGTTGTAGAAAAATATTGCAGCAAATCACATGAAACTAAATTTTAAGAATATAATGAAATCGAATATTTAAGAATCAAAATTTTTCAATTTTAATCATATCCCAGCATAAAGATATTCCACAGTGCATTTGTATTACAGCGAGAAAATCTCGTACGTGCAAATGTATATATATATATATGTGAGTGTGTGTGTGTGTTTTTATATGATAGCAAAAAAATGGGATTACATTCAGAAATGTGACATGACATCAAAACACATACATGAACGTAGAAATTTCCTTCACTTATACAAAGCTATATCTACACGTACTGGCATATTATATATTGCTTCTATTTTTTTACTATTAAATATTGCAAAAAAAAATATAATAATAAAAAAATTTTATGACAATATATGGACTCTATAGGAAGTGGATGGTTAGGACCAATCACAAATGGCACGATTTGTAAGAATGATGACGTTGATGGAGATGATAAAAGAAGAATTAGCATGGGTAACATAATCCATATAATCAATGCAAAAGCAAAATAACACAAAAAAAATATATATATTTATATCAAAACATTTTCATTGCAAGTATGATTATGATTTAGCTCCTTTAGCAATATTATCATTGCAAAATACATGAATACAGTAGCAGTCACATACTCACATAAAAAATAAAAAAAATAAAAAATTACTATTGGCAAGGATATCAACTCTGTTGTAGCTGGTTATTGTATTTTGTGAAATTTGCTTTAGCTTCAAAGCGAGTATGCATCATTATTAGAATACAAATTCGTAGAAGCTACTAGGTGCTGCAAGTAGGTACATACATAAATAGATATGAGTGCATATGTGCCATTTTATTCAAACAGTTTTCTTTTCCACATGTTTAATCGTGTTGTTGTTATAGAATCTATTTCTCTTCTTTCTTCTTCTTATTTTGTGATCATAAGACAAACTTGAAAGCACATGCACAAGGATTATTTTATTTGAGTACTGTTGGCACAACAACAGACACTCGAATGTATGCAAATATGCGATTTCTTTTCTTGCATATGAATTTCTACATTTGTAAGTATATACTATATATGTGCCTTATTGCAAATACACTTGCGATCGAGGAAATAACATTTTATTGCTTGCAACTCTCTCTCTCTCTAGAAAGGAAATGCTAAGCAAGATAATATGATATAATTTATAAAAAATTTTAAAATAGCATTTATGAGCATTTATACATATACATATTGTTTCCATACATTATTATTTTTATGATGTTTTGATTTAGTCCAAAACAATAACAATAACAATAATAAGGTTCTGAAAACGGATTCTGATAGAGGGGACTATAGTAAAAAATAATATACGTGTATCTTCGATTTAAAAATTTACATTGGAATTACTTTATTGAGAATTTTCTTCCTTTGGTCTATTTTCACAGCGATTCCACCTAAGAAACCATGCCATCCTAACTTCTAACCTGTGGAGTATGTTCAGCAATGTTATGGAGAAAGTTATTAGGAAGGTTTTTATAAAGCATATTAATCTCCGATACCTCTCCCATATATGTCATTTATTTACTTTTTTGAAAAGTCGTAAAGAAACTCACAAAACAAGGGAATAATGGTTAGAAATGTACCACAAAAATATTGCTGCAGACCTCTGAACACAGCAAAGCTCAAAACTTAATATAAATGCTAAAAATCTGTCAAAACTTTAATTGCCTTTGAAGGGTTAATATCATATTTATATAGATTTTTTGAAAAAATGACCCATAACACCTGATTTTACGTAGTTGATGTGTATTTTAAAAATTCTACGTAAAATATTACTATAAGTCACCAAGCAAACGAATATTCTTAATATGCAGTACAGTTCCGAAAAATGTAAAAATAATTCATTATACCGGATGAAAACTCATCACTTTAGTAGTGACTCATGAGCAAGAAGAACCCAAAGACAATTGAGAAAAAAATAATCAAGATTGTTGTTTTTGTTTGGGATAATTGCGAAATTTTTTTATATGGAAAACATATGACAAAAAAATGATTATATAGATTTTGTCAAGTCAAACATGTCTAGAAAACTTCATTTCGATATTATTGCTATAATGCATAAATGTGGAAAAAATGTGGAAAAAATGTTTGAAATAATATCGACATATTTATGTTAAAAGAAATGTTCGGTATTATTGCAAAAATTTTTACAATAATGCCGAAATTGGAATTTTTTGCTAAATTTTTTTTTCGACATTTCGGCGTTATTTCAAAATTGTTTGCGATGGTGTCGAATCTAATTTCATACATTTTTTATTTAAAATTATTTCAATTTTTATGCAATATTCAATTTTTTATTCAATTTTTATGCAATTTTTTTGTTTTTGCATAATTTAGTTTCGACATTATTGAAAAAACCACTCATGTTGAAAAAATGTTTGCAATAATGTCGAAATTGCAATTTTTTTGTCAAATTTATTTTAATTCTATAACTTTTGTGTTCAAAATTATTAAAATTTTTTGCAACAATGTGTCAAAAATGTGCCAAAAATATTTTTCGACATTGCGTCAATAGATTGTCGACACTAATTCATTCCACTTTAATTCGCATAGTCGAATTTTAATATTCATACAAAAAATATTGTACAAATATATTTTTTATTTGTTTTCCTTCCTTTGAACGAAGAATTTAGTTTTGCAGTGAGTCGATTTTTTAAGCATACTTTTTAGGTCATTTTTTTTTTGTTTGCTTTCTATTTTCTATTGCCGAATTGTGAATTGGATTAAAAAAAAAACGTAACCAAAGAAATACAATATTTGAAGCACGATTGTGGTATTTTTATTTTGATTGTGACTATAAATGTATATTAGAGAAACACAAATAAGGATTTCCAAAATTTTACTATTTCGATTCGGGTAAAATTTTAATGAAAATTCTCTGCATAGGAATGATATTTGCAGAAAAGGAATATTTGAAAAAACATTTTCTATAATATTGTATTTTGTTAGCCGATTGAAGGGAAAATTTGAGTGTTGATATCAATTTTTGAAGAGAGACAGAGATCCTCGTATAAGATTCTTTTTGCGGCAAAGCTTTCTTAATAAATAAGTTACACTAGTTTATACAATTTATTGCATATATTGTTCTTCTGAGACCTCTTTGTATTTTTTGAATATTTTGCTAGAGAGATACAGATTCACCAAGAAACATGGTTGCCTTTCTGAAAATTTATTTTTAAAGACTACTATCTTAAACATAAAATCAGGATATTAGGTATTCGATTCTTTAGAGGTTTCACTAGAGAAATAGTGATTCTCCAAGAAGCACCGTTTCTGCGGGTAGATTTGTGTTTTTCTTTAAAATATAATGAAATTTTAAGAAGAATTGAGAAAATTTGAATATCTCTAATGTAAATATATGTGAATACTCGTATACATGTACGTGAATACAGAACGCACCTACTTCGCTTTTTGTTCTGATATACTCGCTTTAATTTTATATATACAATTTTTTTTTGAATATCTATTATTTTTTGCATTTAGGTCATACAATATGTACTATATGTACATATTTGACTATTTACATTGATTTTATGTATATTTGAGTAAATTTTTTTTTTTTCACACATTTTTATATTTGTATTATATTCTAGTATAAAATAAATTTTTTTTTGCAAACAAATAGAGTATATAAGTTGCCTCAATGGAAATATAAACATATCAAAGCTGTATAAAATATACGCAATGCTTTAATCTGCCCACATGGCGTATGAGTAACATTTATTTATCTAAATTGGAATTTGTTACGCAGTAACTTGATTATATTGATATTTTACACAATTTATGTCATTATAGAATCATTAAAGTAATTATCACATTAATTGTATATTGAAATGCTTGCTCGATAAATATAATTAATCAATCAATTTGATATGTAACTAAGTAAGTGCAATAAAGATAATTAATCAACATGTATTGGTGGGTGGGTGATTGTGTGTTAGTTACATACCATGTATAATACAGATGTAGCTATTCATAGAAAAATGTTTCAAGTAATTCTATTTGCAAATGATGTTAACTTGCTCTTCAATGTGGAGGTCTTGTGTATTTCTTTTTAATATAAATACTCTCGACTCTCACTCAGTATTGTCTACTCTCTATTCGATTTGCAAAGTTAAATTACGACGACGCATTAATCACAAAATTGTCATTTTTCTTCACATAAAATTGACAAAATAAATAATTGTGTGTGAGACTTGAAAGTATGTGCAAGAAAAAAGGTCATTGTGTTCATTCATATCAAACTCTCTCTCTCTCAATACTACCTTACAATATATAGAGCACATAATATGGCTGTTTGTGTATTATACAACAGCAATAAAAGGACTAAGACTATTTTACGCATAACATTTATCTTATTTTTTTGCTCATATTTCTTGTTGTTTTTGTATGCCTTTCTGTCGTGTTGCCAAAAATCAATATTGGCCTAGTGCCATTGCAGTGGTGCCAATGTATGTAGCAAGAATACTCATATCATCATGAAGAACAAAAACCAAACATCGTTAACACGAGTAGTAGTAGCAGAGCATCAGCAGTGGCAAGAATTTGATCTGCTTATGCTGTCGGTCGGTCCTGAATTCTTGTACACTTCAATCAATTTGTTCGCGTTTGGACATCAAATATGAGCTGAACATACTTGTAAAACATTGTCCGGATGATTGCTGTCGCATGTAGCTGAAGGTTTGACCTAAATTTGCAGCCGCTGGCAATTTGTATTGCCAACTATACCATCAGCTTACATACATACGTACAAACATATATTTTAAACGTGCTTATTGAATTTTAGCAGCTAACGCGAGCATTTATGGTTGCAATTTTGGTCACAACGTGGTACACGTTCGACAATATCAACACAGATATGTACATGTATATATGAACGTATTTTTGTGTATGTGATTTTAATTGAAATAGCATTTGTGCTTAGAGATATATGTATGTATATGTATAAGCCACACGCTTAGTTGTTTATAATACAAAATTCAATTTAGCAAAGATGCCACATTCTTGCTGAAATTCTATTCTGAAATGGCTGTTAGTAGCGCGACAGCTATGATGTTATACGTATTTGCTCAAATAGCACATTAATTTTAATGTTGTCATTAATTATTTTAATTGATTGATTTTCAATATGATCCCGTGCTTAGAGTATACATATTCTTTTGGCATTAATAGTGACAGTTTATTTATTCCATTTGTATGTACACGTATTCATGTTGAATATGGATTTATACCTATTCAAGGACGCATACGAGCATATATTTTCTGAAGTTGTAGAAATTCATTGATTTCGTCCTTCATGCATCAGTTATATATATACGTTCTATGCATATTTTATTTATGCTTGAACACAATGTCAACAGTTGATATATTTCTATGTATGAGTCATATAAACTTATATCATACAACTAATCCTTTAAAACAATTATAGCAATGCAACGAATATTTTATTGTCATCTCCGAAAAATACCATAGTTATAGAGTCTAAAAAAATCGTTAGCTCTTGCTATTCCACTACGAATAAGAAGAATTTTGATTGATTGTGTTCAAGGCACCACATTGTGTTGTTAAAAACCATATCATTTTGATGATCAACGAAAAAGATGATATAATTTTAAAACAATTTAAAATTTATACTTCTAATGAATTTTTAACAAATTTAAATGGACTAGCTTCTAAGGGGTTTTTGATGTGTCGATACTATATGATTTGAAATATAACTGAAGAAACAGGAAAGCAATCAAATCAAGCAATCTTCAAAGAGTTTGCCAATAGAAACTGAAAAATATACAACATGCTGTGAGGATTGGTAGCGAGGAAGGTGTTGTTATATCTTTGTGGTGTCATTTCTAGAAGTAAATTGTGCAATGTGATAGGCTTTGACTTGTTTAAACTATTAATTCTGCGTTTTACTGTGAAAATCGTTAGCGAATGAAATAAGTTGATTGAGGAAAAATTTTTAAAATTGATCAATAAACCCAGAATTGATTTTTAACACACCAAATTCACAGCTTCGCTGAGAGGTTATGATACATTATCCATATAGTTTTGATATCACATTGTTGGACTACCATTTGTTTTGGTCGCAGTAACATTTCTTTGCATATTACAAGTTATTATAAAATTGATTTTGTTTATTTTTCGAACAAATAGCCCAGAAGCTCTGCAGTGAAGGAATAATTAGAATAGGTTAGGTTGAAGCGATTAGCGTGAACACACTTGAACCAAAAGAGACCAGTTGTGATGCTGCAAATTGGGTCTCCATACCGTCCCTCAAGGTTCTGTGAAGAAATAATGGTAATATAAGTGAAATATGACAATAGCTGATGTAATCAAATGACACATTTTTGACATAAACAAATAATTTAAGTAAAACCCAATACTTTTTCCCCAAGCACAAACTATGTAAATTCAAATGCTTCACCAAATTATATTAAGAAGCCTACTAATTTTTCCCCAATCCCGATATACATATGGAAATTAAAATGTCTCGTCGACTTATGTTACAACGCCCAGTACTTTTTCCCCAAGCACAAATTATGTAAATTGAAATGTTTCACAATATTATATTAAGAAGCCTACTAATTTTTTCCACAAACGCAATATACATATATATCGAAATGAAAATGTCTTGTCAACTTATATTACAGCGCTCAATATTTTTTCCCCAAGGTATCCTCTCTGAATTCCATCAGCTGTTGTTGCTATATTCACCAGTGAATTATGTAGGAAGTTTGATGATGTATTTTATGACGTTCAACAAAGTATTTCGGCTCAAAACGAAGACATTAGTGAGCTGAACAGTTTTCAAAAACAATCTAAAAGTAGCGTTTTCTATGAAAAAATTTCCACAATGCAATTTCAGATACTTAAAGAAAAAAAATTCTTCGTACAGAGCATATTTTTGTGAATATAAATAAAAGCTAAAATTGTTTCTCGCTAATCCCCATATAAGGCGTGGCTCAAGGTCAAAGTTCAAATTTTCGATAGAAATTACTCAATAAATTCGCAATTTTTTCTTACAATCTGGGTATCGAAAAAAATGTTTTTTAATACCTTTTCAGTGATATATAACATTTATAACCTATTTTGAATATTTTAAAAGTTTGATCAAAATTAGAAATTTGATAGTTTTTTTAACCGATTTTTTTTTTCACAAAATAATCACTATTTTCCTATAGAAAATTTAGAACCATATTCAAGGCTATACAATTTTCTTTGCAATGGTGTATTAAATATATTTTTAAAAGCTAAAAACCCATTTTTAGCTATATTGGAGTGATCTCAAAAATGTAAAATGATGCATGGATCAATTAAAGGGTGGAAATCCTTTCACCCAAATATACAAATGAATATAGGTGCGTATGTATAATCAAATGAATGGGTTACATTACGAGCAATTTAATGATGGTCGGTCCTTTTCTATATACACACATACACACATATACAAATGTATGGATGTATGTGTTCGTGTGTGTGTGCAACTGAATGATGGCCATTGTAAAACCACAAAAAACGATTTCGTACTAAATCTATGCACGATTGAGGTTATTTGCTATATAGTGTAGCTACATATTGTATATACATACTACTGTTCACACAGTATGCAATCATTTTCAGTATTTTGATCATAAAAAAGGATTTCACTACCTACTCGTAAAATGTGAAACATTTGGTTAATGCATACAAACTTGCGTACTTGCAACACGCTCGATTACATTTTCGTTATACAGATGATGCATGCTGATATGTACTATACCTTATGTATGTACATATTTGTATATGTGTATTGGTATATTCAAATACGTAAAGGATCATTGCTTTGTTTTTCTCACTAACGCTCTTGGCGTTGTTGGTTGTTGTTGTTGTTGTTGTTGTTGTGAAAAGCTGATGGGTATATGATGCAATGAAGCAACAAAATGCAGGTCAATTGTGAGCAAGTTATATTGAAAATATCTTCGTCTACTTTGTTTTATGTTGTGCTATTGTATGTAGGTACTCCTTGTACGTATGTAGTAAGTTGTTGCTGTTCAATAAACGATACATTATCGTTGCTGTTGAATCATTGTCGATACACGTGAAACCACAAACGCAATATAAACACATGGACGGACACATGTGTGTGTGTGTGTGTGTGTGTGCAGAGAAATTGCTTCGCTTTTTTTTTTCTACGTAGCATTTTGTATACTCCATAGAGGCATGCGTTCATGTATGCTTTTTATGCTTACATAAATACACATTTCAATATGTATGTTTGTGCGTGTGTTTGTATACACACGTGTGAGAACACGCGTATGCTTATACATTTTAAGTTTATTACATTTTATATTGCGTAAACATAAATCTTGTTGTTTATTGACCGAAAGAAAATCGTTGTATAACACACCAAAATTATAATGCGACTATGTCGCTGTATGAGTATGAGTAGAAGGATGTGGATGTGGTTTTTGCTAAAGTTTTGTATCATAGTATCAAACCATGAAATTGTATTTAAAATGTTGCAAAACCATTTTGTTCTTTTTTTCATTTTACAATCGTTATATTATGTAGTTTATTTTTATCGATTTCATATCCTTTTAGTATTTTGTTATACAAAGAAAATAAAAAGGAAGGAATATATTCGATATATTTATATTTTAAATAAATAATATTTGTTTTGAATTTAAATGAATGTACACAATTTGGTATATAAAGAAAAAAATAGTGCTTGGACAAAGTATGTAGTAATATTGTATTATAGGGTTCGTCGGATTTTGCAATGCTGATTATAAAAATAAAGCATTAATAAAAAAATAGAAAACAAAAATAAATTGTTAGCAGTAGATGCTCCGTAGAATCTTCCCATACTATTTAGCCTATTTCGGATATCAGAACTCTTACGACATAAGTTTTCTGAGTTTTGTCATGGAGGTCTTTTAAAAGTCTTTTAATGACGACGAGCAGACAACTTTGAAAATTGCTGTCTTTTTGAAAAAATTGCTGTCGAATTTATGGCATGATCAAAAATCATGACATTTCATACAAATCATCTGTTTCAAATCGAAATCCTTGTCATTCGACGTTGAGCTTAAGGGATGCTTAGCTGAGGAATTTCATTGGTGACTCCAGTGACAGTGACATTATGAAAGGGAACCATATTAATAATAGTTTGAGCGGAGCGGAGGATAAAGCGTAATGCATAATAAACTGATTAGCGTGTTAGTAAAATTTTTTAAACAAATATAGGTGGGAAGTAAGGCACCACAATGGACCTTATTTGGCTTCAGTGAGACCGCGCAAGTAGACAGTCTCTACAACTGAAATTGAGGCAAATTTGTGAAGGTTTACTTTGTATAAATTTAAATATAATTGAAAGAATCTCAAATCACTTGTAGATTGATTTATTGGATACAATATGTAAATGCCAACTTCCAACATTTAATCTACGTAAGTTTCGTCCTAGATGTGATAGAGTAGAATAATTTCAATGCTATTTTTCGACACCCGAAAAATGAAATCGGTCTGCTAGCCCATTGTGCACGTTTGTTGCTTCGAAAATCTTCGAAATTTGCTTTCCTTCTTCCTTTTTATTTATATTGCTTTATCCCCCAATGTTAGCCTAAACCACCCAATTAAATACATTCTTCAAAGATGTATTTAATTCTTCAAAATGTATTTAATTTAAATTACAATATATAATATTCTTTAACTTACCAAAAATGAAACAATACAACATTATTTGAAGGTACATATTTGAATATGAAGTATTATTTACCTGCAAAAAAATGAAAAGAAAAATTTATTAAAAATGTGTCCACAGCAAATTATAAAACTTAATTGAAATTTAATTTAAAAATGTAAAACTTTTATTTTTTTTATAATATATTATATATAGTAACTATGTGCCTAAGTGTTATTTAAATCCATTGATTCAAATATTTCAATTTTTTCTCCACAATATTTGCACCTACAGAATGTACCTTTACATCAATAACAACATGCAATTTCTAAATCTCATTTTTCATATATTATATTTCAAAGATTTCTATATGTTACATGTATAGTTATCCGGCAACACTTTACTATGCATCCATGTATTTATATTTACTATGTACCTGGAATTCATATTTTTCAAATAAGTTTTTGTGATCGTTTGTACTATACAAAGAAGTTAAAAACAAAGAAAAAAATCCCATATAGTGTATGCATTTAATTATATCAATACGATCTTAATTTATTATTTAACAAAATTATTTTTCTGTTAATTTGGCCCTTGTTTTTAATTAAATTTTCTGTGTTGCAAAAAAAAATAATCTTAAAGCAATCGAATATTTAATTTATGAATGGTATGAAAGATGAATGAATTGTTGAAGAAAGTATTTTTGGAATAATACTAAATTTTTTATTCGACATTATTTCATTTTTTTTTCAATAATATCGTAAACGCAAAATATAATATGGGGCCCAGGTAAAATTTAATATTTATACAAATATATATAAATATTATTTTAAGTTGTTTATCATATTCAAATTAATTTTCCTTAATGTCCAACATTTTTGCATCAATTTTTAAAGATGCTGCATTTCGACATTATTCTAAATATGTTTCCAATAATGTCGAAAATCTAATTCCCTAAGTATTGTGTTCAACATTATAGAAATAGCGTATATCGAAGCGACGACGGCGATTTTTGGATATTATTGTAACTATTTTTCGACATTAATTCAGTCGACCTTTTTGCAATAATGCCTAAAATCTAATTGCCTGTATTTTTTGTTTAAAAATAATATCGAAAAAGTGATTAAATATTTTTCAGTATTATTGTAAGCATTTTACGACATTAATTCAGTTGAGCTGAATGCATATAATGCGTCAAAAGACAATGCAGTTTCTAGCATATTCACCCAAATTGGATATGTATTCACTATTTTGAAGGTAATAAAAAAATATACATTTTTATACATATACTTATTTTCATATAACTGGAAGTGGCATACTTTTGTTCTATGTAAAACTTTTAATCCGAAGAAGTCACAAGCTTGTCAAGTTACAACTTTTACTATTAAATCAAAAAGAGAAAACTGTACGCAAATACAATGGGAAAAATATATACCTTATAGTTGAATGGTAACAAAGGTTACAGCTTCATTTGAGTTATGCATTAACCGTAAGGGAAAAGTTCATAAGCTCGGAAGCATAACATTTTAAAGAATATTAATTTCGATGAAGTATGAAATATGTTTCATTGAAAAGCTTGAGATCTGAGCAATCAATTGCTTGGCTAAAAGAAACACAATCGATTTGTTGATGTAGAAATAAATTATATTTTTAAGATAATTTTAAACGTAGGTTGACAGAGCAGAAATCCATATAATATATTTACCATAGATTAACAAATCTTTGTTTGTTATGTGGAGAATTCGAAGAGAAAATACTTGAAAGTATTATGCAGTAATTTCATTTTCAAGCATTTAGTACAAACATCTACTACCAATAATACGAAAAAAGTTATAGCAAATTTTGTGATAATACTTCAACAAGTTCTTGTCACTGAAATTATTAAACATATTTGCTTGAGGTGATTTTACACTGGTCTTAAATTTCTTTCCATCTTAAAATATGTTTAGAAAATTGGTTTGAATCTCCCAACCTATATTGCTGTCCTCTAAATAGACTTTATATGTACATTTTTAATGTTTTAGATATTACAATCATGTTTGTTTTAAATGTAAGTTTTTTTTTTTCAAAATTTATGGACATACCCGAGTACTTTGTGCTTAGAGTAACACAAGTACGAGCCAATATAGTATATCCTTTTCATTTATCCTATTCATCTCTGAGGTGTATTTAGATGCTATTTTTGCACAGATCCATATATATATATATACATCATATCCCATACATATGCATAACAACTATGTTGGTGGTGGCATGTGAGATGACTTCGCGTTGAGATGTTCAAACAACAATAGTCGAATGTGTGTTGGAAATGCATATTTAAGGTATACATACATGCGGTTACTAGTTGCAGTAGTGTTTTCTACTGCAATTTTAGATATTGCAATTGTAGCATAATCTAGCTTGGATTGGCAGACAAAAAGCTATGTCTACGCTAGTACATAATGGAAGTGATATTAATATATGTTGCTATATTGTTTTCATATACCATATCTAATATTGTTAGTGGCGTAAGCATATTTAATGTTTAACACTCACATATCTGTATGTCGGTACATGTATGCACTTGTACATATATTATATGTACCTCCATCATACACATTACTGTTGTTGTTGTTGTAAGTTTTATGAACACATAACTTTTTTGTTTGTTTTTGTTTTTGATTTTATTTATGTTTCACTTCTTTTTTTTAAACTTGATTGAATACCAAAGCTATGGCTGCTGTACATGTTCATAAAGATGCACTCGTACGTGTACATTTATATATCTATGTCCATATGTAGTAGCGTATTTGTTATACAATACATTGTTGTTGTAGTTGTGATGTTGACGATGATGTTAACTTTTCCTCCACAACTACAGTAACAACAATAATAACAATAATTATAATGATAAAAGTTAAAATTCAGAATAAATAATGAAAATGCATCATGTTCAAGAAGGAGGATAATGTTACTGTGTGTGGCGATGTTGCTGCAAACTGTATACATGTAACATACGTACATATGTTGTGTATATATGTTGTGCTATGTTTTAACACGTTTTTCTTGCTCCGATTGTTGTTCTTTTTGTTATTAGCGAGACATATGCTCCATGTGCACTAGATTGAATGATGATGATAAACATGTTGATAATCACAATGATGCGAAACATTATCATGTTCATGTTGCATTTAAGATTAAGAGTGAGAGAGGGAGAGAGATAGGAGGAGTTGTATAGAACACATGAACAATAGCATAGTTAAGTAAAGATTTTAGGGATTTTACACGCATATACTGCTAATTGCTATGGTTGCATGTCTTTCTAATGTCATTGGTTGTTGGATGGTATATACATATGCATCTATCTATACATATGCATCATCATTTCCTTGAAAAAGACAAGCAAAACTTTTTAATAATTTAAAACATTGAAATATTTATGTTAATCCATGTACATTAACCGAGCTTAATTGCACGATTATGAATCCCTGTTCGAACGATAACTGCCGTACTTACGAAGCGATCAAGCTGAAAACTTGTATATAAGATTATTTTCATCAATGATTGGATGAGATCGTAAAGGATAAAAATTGGATAAAAATTACGTATACTTTCTATATAAAATTTATTTCTGTTTGTATTTTTTCATACTTTACACCGCATCCACCTTCCATACAAAAGTACGTCGTTTAATCTATTTTTTCACACTTTGCGCCCGAACACATAGAGTTATCAATCTGAAATTCTGCACATATGATTATATTTATTAATTGTAATAGATATTTGAGATTGGGTGAAATCGGATAAAAATCACACCCACCTTCCATACAAATTTCAGTTTCCGTAAGTATGTTTGCACACTGTACGCATGAAAATATAAAGTTATCTAACTGCTATGATGTATGATAATGTAATTAGATAGATTTAATTTAATATCACAATGTTCATATATTTAATTTTGAACCTTTTCACATTCATTTCTATACGTTGACATATTCGTATCGTCTTATATTTACTGATATCTTATAATATAATTATTGTATTATAATAATTATAATTATAATTTATTTTTTATTTTTTATCTTATAATATAACAATTGACTGTCCCCAATTTTTGGATTAAGTATTGTACTCATCCAATGCTATAAAATAACTAAAATTAATGTTACGTACTTTACATTTTATATTCACGAATGTCGTGTTTGTAACCCAGAAAATGCCCATATAGGAAATTTTCCTTTCACTCCGTTTCTTTTAGTTCAATAATTTGATAGTGTGACATTTTGCTTTGTATTCTTCTTTATTACGTCGTTTTTTCCACATTATCACATCGTGCTGAACATCACCTTCTCTCTCTTTTTGTTGTTCTTGGTTTAGATTTAAATTATTTAATTCGGAATTTGAATTCACCAATTAAAATAGTCAGATTCAAATGAAGAATTATTTAGCGGATCGATTATGGGAGCTATATAAATGAAATACTAAAACATGTTGCTTAGTATCCTAATGTGAAAAATCTTTACAAATTCGAGAAGATGTCTAGTCTCAGATTAATAGATGTTTCTATAATAAATTCATGTCATTAAACTTAAACCAAATGTGTACCCTCTATAAATATTCCTTACACTTCGAAATTGTCACCTACAAATAAAAATGGTTCTCTATTTTGTTATTTATCGAATTATATTCTTATATTAATACATTTATTTATCAATTTATCATATTTCTACATTATACACATACTGAACATACCAAAATATACATCACAAATAAAAGAAAATAGATATATCATGCAAATATTCCTTTCAGCTTCTTTCCTTTTTGGTTTATGCCTTCTTCTTGTAGACAGACAGTGCACAGTAATATAACATATCATATATTATCAGTATATATGCTTGTAACGTTATCAATTGTATGTCGTAAGCATTTCTTCCTTCACCACAAACGCACACACACATGTATATACACACGTTCAACGACAAAGTCTTTTTAGCAATTCGTTTATTCCTTTGTTCAAACGCCTATATATATGTTATGAAAATTGACTTGTATTCTGAGATAGATATGCACAAGTTCTTCTTTCACATTTTTTTTTTATAAATATAATTTTTTCTTTTTGTTCAATGTATATTGAACCTTTGTGTAATGTTACTTTTGTTGTTGGATTTATCTTTTGTGAAAGAGAGACAACCATTTTTTTTTTCTTTTGCGATGTCAACCATGATAGCATTGGCATTGTGATGTTGGGTGAAATAAGAAAAGTTTCATCCATATACTGTATGTATATACAGTTTGATTTTATTTTTGCATATAAACATACGTATTGATTGCATATACATGTTGCTGTATACATATGTATATGAATACTGAACATTTCACTAATCGAATAATTCTTTGCGCTTATGTGCGCTTATGAGCAACCCCTTAGATGAGAAAAACTATTTAGAAAAAGATTTCATCGATTTTCTGATTTTAGCGTGAAAAATAAAAAAGTTTATATTGTGAGAAATACTTTTTGAAGTGACTTTTAAAAAAAGTCCAAGATTATGAATTCGATAGGTGTTCTTTTACATTTGTTCCACAACAACAACAACTTGAAAAGCATTAACATCAATAAAATAAGATTGTTAAGGGATTGGATATGAAAAGTAATGGTTGCGTGGTCCAACATGAATGATCTATTGTGCATGAAATTAACACCAATAATTGCAATGTCGGTTTAGAGGTCATATGGAAAAGAAATTTTGCACCTGATAACTTGGGGTTAGCCAGAAGTTGAGTTCACTTCATGCAAATAAAAAATAAAAATGTTGCATAAATCTCGCATTATGGTAACCCTTATATATAACGCACTACTAAATTTACGTCCCATAAAAAGTTGCAGAATTAAAATAAGATTTAAATGGCCATAACTTATAAAATATTTTGCTTAGGACAATTATACTTGATATATAGATTAAAATTGTGAAGATAAATAATATTACGTGAATTGACCGAGACATGGTCAAAATCATGGAATTAAAAAAAAAAAAAATTAAGGCGCCATAACTGGCAATCATATTTGACACGTAGATTAATGCTGTAAAGGCAAATAATTTGAGATGAACTGACCGAGCCACGCTCAGTACATAATATAGCTCACATATAAATTCGCGAAATGCGTAGAGCATTCATACTAGAGGCATAGATTAGTATTGTAGGTAAAAACAATTTTGTAAAAAATATGCGCGCCACACCCACTATTAAATGTAGCTCCCATACATAGGATATTTTAATGTTTATAACCTAAAATTACATTATTATTGAACAGCTGCTTACAAAAATTCGATAAGAAGTTTTTCCAAACTTTCCAAGATAATAAAAACGAACACAAATTTATCAGCTCGCCTTCATAGACGAATAAATATAAAATGAAAACAATGATAAATATGGTCGAAACAAAAAAAAAAGCGCCAAACAATAGCATACGTATACTGTTGCATATTTATTCACTACCAGCAATTTCTATTCAACTCTTGGCTAAGAACCAATAAATCTACCATATTTCACTATATTTGTTGTAATATAGCTAGCACACACACACACCATACGGTATCGAATGTACAATGTAAAATTGGCAATACACAATACCAAATACAAATATAGATGGATGCAAACATAAAAATCCATTACATGAATATATGACATTTTATTACAAAAGAAATTCATTGAAAATTCATTGTGTTCGTTTTACCACTGACTGAATGAATGATATTTGTTTACATGAGAAAAAAACGTGTTGCATACGGATGTATTATTTTGGAATAAATTTTTTTTTTTGTTTTTCTCTCTCTCTCTATTTATAAATATATTTGAATTGGATATTGTATTATCATTTTGGCAATTGTACAATTATTATATATATGAAATAGGATTAGAGGACATTGTAAGGTAATAAAAATGTAATTGTAATCTTTTTATAAAATGCACTTTAATGTGAAGTGCTAATGCATACTACAATTTTATTATATAATTAATGCATGTTGGTCAGCAACACCTTTATCTGAAACCGTGCAAATAATTGATGACATGATGAAATTAGTTCAATTGGTGTGCGTGTGTAATTTTCCATATAATTTCAATGGACATATACAAATTAATTCATGGACAGTAAATACTACAACACACCTATATATTGAAGCAAATGTCTCTATGTAAATAGTATATACAAATACAAATACAAATAGTCTATAAACTATACTTTCATGATATACATATATGTATGTAAATGTTGCACAATGATAGTGTTGATGACATCAAATGATAGACTGATAGGCACATTATGTGACAATGCATCATGGCACTGGGATTGTCTTCTATTAAGTACGTGCACTTGTATATACATAACATAGTATATGACTGCATTTGATGCCTGACAATGATCACATTTGTGTCACATTGCCACATATACATTGTTATTGTTGGCATTAGGAGGATATGGCAACGATGATATGTGTATAGTTTGTATTGAAGATGATGATTATTGTGATGATGAACCACAAATGCAAATGACGTTAGCATACTTTCACAAATATGTATGTGTACGGTTTGTAAGAGCATCAAATGTTTGTATTTGAAAGACGACTACTAAAATCGAATGAAAATGTCACCAATATGCAATCACGCACTTCCAATAATAGGTACTTGTACAAAATTGGTACAAATCGTAATATCTGACATATATTTGACATTTATATGTAACTACGGTATGTAATAAGTTCATCATATCAAAATCAAAGCCTAATGTCATGTTGACAGTGTCGACAATAATGTTGAAAATGTAATTCTTAATATTATTTTTTTTTTTTTGCATACTAAATATGAAAATAAATCTAAGAGAACTAAGGTTAATTAAAATTAATTGAATATTTTAACAATAGATTTTAATCAGCAGGTGGTGAGAACAGCACATCAATACATAGAGTTCAATGAACAGTTTGGAAAATACAAAAAAACTACATGCATTGTACTTAAATTGTGAAAAAAAAAAGTTATGATTATAATGAAACAGTAAAGAAACAGGAGATTGTTCATTTGGAATGCAAAAACTGTTTTGTAATAAAAACAAATTAATATCGCAGTAAATACAATTTATTATAGCTATGAAAAATTGTGATGATTACTATATATTTTAATATTGTTTCTTTTACTTTACTTTAGAGTAGCTAATTGGAAAATTTATTGGAAAGGGAGCAGAGCAGAGAGTTTTGAAAGTATACGATATATATTAGAAGTTTCATTATCTCTTTTTACCTCTTTGCAAATGTATTGAGCTAGTGTTTTTACTTGGTTTGCTTTGTTTTGTATTCTTGTACATAATGCGGAACGAGGGAGCAATTCGCAACCATATATTTCGACATTGAAACTTCGGATTTGTGATCCAGTGCGTTGTCCTGGTAAAAGACAAGTGTGCTCGTACTTGGAGCTATACATATAATATGCGTCGGTGATCATTTTACTCTTAATAATTGATGAAAATAACATCATACTCATAAAAAAAAGAACGTTCGGCTTAACCTTGTTGGCTGTGAAAAACACCTTCGTTTTTTGCGGCTTTGATTCACTACAAGAAGTCCTCTGGCTTGGCTCTTCCTTGATTTCTAGTGCGTGGTGATTAATACATGCTTCATCATACTTCATCCACGGATAGGAAATGGTACAAAAAACTGAACCTCTCTAAATACTTTCTTTGAAATTGCCAAACTATTGATTTTGTTGTCGATTGTGATCATCCATCATAGGGATAGTTTTTCATATCAAAATATTTATACAAAATTGAAGTCTCTAGTCCATGTGATTAGCGTGTAAGCTCTTCAAATTCGCTCACCTTCACTCGCCGATTGTTCAATATCATTCCGTATATTTTATCGACCATTTCCAGTGTGGTGACCTCAAGTGGACAACCAGAACGTTCTTGTGTTAATAGTTGGTTCTAATCGATGGTTAAGGGTCTTCTGAATGTTTTTTAGATTTTTCTTAGATTTGTGTGATGACTTTTTTCATTCAAAAAATCGTGTTTAATCGATAAGTGCTTATAGGTGTCTGCTTCAAATGCCTGGCATAATAAAACTATTTGACAGATCTGTCTGCAAATTTGGATGCATTTCGTTGAAAGATGCTTCTTGACTAACTTGCGCTAATATACATTCGTATGATTGTCAAAATCAAATAACAATCAAAAATTTTTTTTGAGTAGAACAAATTACTCATACTTATTGACATTTTCATTAACATGTTGTCCCCCTTGTATATAGCATGCGTCAAACTCATAACGTTTATGGCTTCTTAATGGAAGAACATAACATAATTATAACAATAACAATAATCATAATAATAATAATACTAATAAAATACAAAAAAAATTGGAGCAACAATAACATCATTGTATGTTTAAGCAGACATTATACCAATAACATCCACAAAAACAACAACAACAACAATGACAAATGTAATGATAATTCATTTTGACATCGTTAACAAGCTTACCAACACAGGCGACAACAAAAACAACAACAACAACAACAACAACAACAACAACAAGAGAAATAATAGCAATAAAATGTTTCACTTCCAAACATTTACACACACACATACACACACACACAAATGAAAACGATTAAATCCAACAGTCAATTTAGTTCTAACAGCTTGTGAATGATATTTAACCACAAAATTGTCAAAAAATGAGAGTGAGATAGAGATATAGCTAATAGCATGTAACTTGTATATGTTCCCAATTACATACTCATAAATTGATGGAAAAAAAAAATGAAATCACAAAGTTTCATTTCGAATAACATTTCAATTGTTTGTTATAGCTGTTGGTGATATTGTTATACAGACATACATATATACATATGTAGGTACATATGTAAGTACAAATGTATAAACTATATATATATATATATGTAGCACTTATTGGTATTATTTAATTTGGTCATTCGTATGAATGGAATAATGGTTGAAATTATCGATGACGACGACATCGACGACGACACCAATATTGTGTCTATCATATGTAAGTGAAACAGCAAATAAAAATCACATAAAAACTCATTAACTGTGAACGGCAGCAGTAGTACATAGCAGTAGCAACAATATAATAAACAGCAAAGCTGCTAAAATGACATTACATTGGAATGGTGTGTTGACTTTTGCACTTGACTTTAATTGAAGACAACTCAAGGAAATACATAAAATAAAGTAAATACTTACTAATAAATGCGAGGGTAAAACAGAAAGAAGTTGAGACAATTTGATGGTGGAGCAGAAACAGTAAAAAATTAAATAGAATAAGTTTGTGGGTTGAAAGTTGGAGATCATATGGAGCAGCTCTAAAGAGTGTTTTAATCACCTTTTTAAAATTATCATTTCATTTTCCATTTTATAGCTACCAGAATTATCGCAAACTTTCTTCTTGAGAAATTTAATTTTCTGTGCAACAAGATGCTTAAAGTTCAAATAGTCTCTTTGAGATGTGAATTGCTAAATTTATATACAGGTAATAATGTCGAACACAAAATAGAATAATTATATTTTTGGTATTATTGTAAAGATTATTGTAAAAATTAAGGTTTAAAAAAATGTTTCATTACATTTCTGTCTCAAACCTATTTCTAACAATATATCGTAGCAGTGTCTTAGTATTGGAGTTACATTGAATAGTTTCCCCCTATAATATACGTGTCAAATATAATTGTTCTAAAACGATTGGGAGCGACATTAAATAATAGGCGTGGCTTATTTATTATATTCATTATTATTATATAAAGTCTAGTAAAAAGAAATCCATTATTTTTGCATTAAATTGAAGGTTTTATTTAGCATAGTTATTATGATCCGATTTAGGTCAAATAAGCGCCGTTTTGTTCGATAGCTTGTTGCCATTTTGAAGGTAATTTCATAATGCCACTCTCATAGAAACTGGGACAGTCGATTTTCACAAGCTTCTCTTGAGACGAATTTTTCATCAGCAAAATCATTCGCCATAGACAGGAACAGGTAGTAATAATCACTTGGTGCCAGGTCCGGACTATAATGTGGATGCATAAGAACCTCCCAACCAAGCTCACGGAACTTCTGGCGAGTCACTATCGATGTGTGTGTCCTGACGATGTCCTGATGGAACACAATTCCTTTCCCATTGGCCAAAGCTGGCCACTTTTGGGCGATTGCTTCCTTCAGACGGTCCAATTGTTGACAGTATAGGTCCGAATTAGTAGATGATTTCCTGCCAATCCCACAAAACACATAGCAAAACCTTCCTGATCATCAATTCTGGTTTGGCCACCGTTTGCGCCGGCTCACCGCGATTCGAGCACGACCGTTAGAAATTTATATGATAAATCAACCTATTGAAAGGGACAATTCAAAAATAACAAGAAATTTTTCAAACTGTTAATTAGCTTTATACAATTTTGTAATTTTAAATATTTTTTTGGTGCTAATTTTTTTTTTTTTTGGTAGAAAAATGCTTGTGCATACTTCACGTAATCGAATGTAATTGTTTCTTTCCTTTTTGGTTCATTTAAATGCTGCTGACTAAATTGTTCAGTGATGCCATTACGTATTATCTACTTTCATGCATAGTGAGAGATTTTTGAGGTTTTAATTTTGCCAATAAAGATATTTCCATTTTATTTTTCTTTTTTTTTTTTAATTTGCATTGCACCATCTGGTAATACTGCCTATATGTATGTTATAGTCTTACATAAATATTGTATAAGTTGTATGTAAATAATTTCCCATAAGGGACCAATACCTCAAACAAGCACAAAAACAAAAACAAACAAACAAGAAAAAAACATCTCACTTTATCATCAAATACTATAGCCGCAATTTACTTAAAGGAAAGAGTTTTTGAACAAAAAATAAAATGAAAAATGAAAAAAAAATTAATCATCATCATCATCAGCAGCATCATCATTATTATCATCATCAACAAAATGCTCTCAGTTGACATTTAATGATTGTATGATGGCCTTTAGTGAGTGTTTCTTTGTGTTTCTTTGTGTGTGTGTGTGTGTGTGTGTGTGTGTATGTTGGTTAGTGACACGAAGCTGACACCAAACGTTACACCAACCCAGTGAATGGCGGCGACACAAATGCCAACAGCATGGAAAAACAACGACATCTTCACAGTAAAACACACACAAAACAAAAAAGTAGAAAAGTACTCAACGTCAAGAGCGGTGAGTCAAATCAACGAGTTGCAAATAAACATTTGTAGGTGGAGATGCCAAGTAGACTATTCGTATGTGTGTGTGTATATGTGTGTGTGTGTGTGTATGAATACAAAATACAATTTAAATGTTGCTGTCAGTGGGTCATTTAAGTTTATAAATGATTGTAATAAAATAAAATGGCAAAAACAATGTGTAAAAATGGCAGAGTATATAAGTAGTGAGAAAAGTGAATACTAAAAAAAAATAGAACCATAATATAAAAACTGAATACGTATGAAAGAACAGAAGGTAGAAAAAGCATAAATATAATATGCTCTTTATGCGGTAGAAGCAAGGAAAACAAAAATATAATAACAGTAACAATTACATATGACTTGGTTATTAAATGGAAACAGCAAAAAGGCAAAGCAAAAGTAGGAAAAAAAAAGAAGCAAACTACGAGTAATACAAATGAAATGTTTTTTTTTTATATTTAAAATGATATGAATTTGGTACTAAAAGCTATAATGTACGCCAAGCCAAGGTTAAGCTCATCACACCCCCAGTGATGGAGTCTTTTTAGATATGAATACACAAAATTGCATATACATGTGTTGGTATAGGACAACAAAAGCAATTCAATCTTTTCTTCTGCTCATATTCTCCATTTTTGGCTTGTGTTTTATTTTCGGGTTTTTATTTGAAGTGCTAATGGATGTCGAAGAACAATTATATATACACGTTAGTAGATAGTTTAAAAGAAAATGGGGATAATACAAAAAAAAAAATAAATTATAACAAGAACCTGGTAGCCAAGCAATAATACAGGTACATACATACTCACACAAACGGCTAGAAAGAAATTGAATATGTATAATTTGGCATGAAAACTGTGTCACTGCAGGAGTTTTGTCAAAAAGAAAAAAAAAAAAAACTATGATGACAGCAAGAACAACGACGACCAAGATGACGACAACAATGTCAACAGTGTCTAAATTGGCTATTGTTAGTTGCGTCAACATCTTATATGTCTACAACTTTCTCACAGTGGCCCATAACGATGATGATGATGATGATAGTTATGCTTTTCATACACTTCTTCATACTATTATTCTTATTGGTTTGATTGCTATTGTTGATGTTGTTCTATATTTTCTGCATTTCGATGTTCTTCTTGAATTATATATGGAATATATTGTTGTTGTAATTACTAAAATTTATACGTAGCATATTTATGTAGTTCGCTTAACAGTGGCTGTGCTACTGTTGTTGCTACTGCTGCTGTCCTCAGTGATGACAATAATAATGACAATGATGATGATGATGATGATGATGGCGGCATTGTTGACGATGATGGTAATGAAAATGATGGTATCACTCAAATGTCATATGCTCAAAATTTTATTGCAACTACTCATGTAATGTCACATCAATAACAGCTAACTACTTAGTGTTAGTGTACTTAAAATGCTGTGAACAAATAATAAAGACAATAACAGCAATAACAATAATAATAATAATAATCATATTTTCATCAACAGGAGGTTAATTTTTTTTCATGGTCACTAATAAAGAAAAAATCATAAAATATTGATAAATCAAACTCGTACATGATTTCTTCTTCTTCTTCTTTTCTTATTTTCTTGTAATTGTTTTTATTATTTGGGTGTTAATGATATGACAAAATTTTTGCCAAGAGTATTTTATGAAATATATTTTCTTTATTTTGTTGTTTTTTTGTTGTATTGTAGTGTTTTATTTTGATAAATCACTAACTTGAAAACAATTTTCCAACAACATATTGTAATTTAATCTTTTTGTTTTCGTTTTCTTGCCTGACATCAAAGTATATTTATTCGAGATGGCAACACTTCGATAATATCAACAACATTACAAGAATCATATGTATTTGATTTGTGCGACTTCGTGTCAAACACAACAATGAATGACATCAAGATGGCGTGTGCCATACAAAAAGAAAATTTGACATAATGGTGAACTAAGCATATACACAAAAATTTTAAGAATAAAATAAAGTCATAAAAATGACAAACGAGTTGTTCATCCAACATTCTAAATCCACCATGGCTGATAGGCGGCACAACAAAAAATGCTTCAGTATAAGTAAATAAGTATATAGAAAAATAGAGAGAGAGAAAGAGAGAGAGAGAGAGAGAGAAGGAGTGAAATAGAGCGATATAGTTTATTTATATTGGTCTCCAGTTACACCACATGAACCGTGTCCATAAATAGATTATATTGCTCTATTTATCAATATGTAGTACGTTTACCAATGATAAATCTTTACCGGTGGAAATGTTCAATCATACGAGTAATACAATATTTGCAGCACTATTTATAATATTCTATATTCATATGAATATTAAGGTGAGTCAAATTAGATCGATCAACACTTTGACCTAACTTAGATTTAGTGAAACGCATAAAATTAGTGCAATTTCAAGCATTTTTTCCATAGGAGGTAAAAATAAATTTAGTATTAAGTTTCTTTCAATATTCATATAATTATATGGGCAGCTTAAATTACATTGAGCAAAATTTGTGAACCCATCTCAGTGAAAAACCTTAAATTTAGATCATTTTTTAGCGTTTAAGAATGCATCAATTTTGTAATGAAGGTCAGTGATACATTTTTTCATTCTAGTAGCGTTTTATGGGCAGCTATGGGGTAATACGTGGATTTCAGCTCTTTTTATATTACTATTATATGGGAGGTTGCTTAAAAAGAGAAGATATGGAGTAAATATATTTGGAGAAAATATTTTGGGGGAAAATTAGTGGGTTCGGCCATACACTGATATGGTAATATAAATATAGGTCAATCAAAAATGTAATAGTTTTACATTTTAAGCAGTTATAGCAGTATACATCATCGGTTTTACGTCGGTTTTTCATCGGTTCCGTAGTGGAACCCCATAAGGAGTAGAGAGCTTAAGTATGTTTTAAGAAAATATTTATGAGGAAAAAGTAATGGAAGTCTGTAATACATTTCCCTGCTCTAGGGTATATTCCTCGGCAGTTATAGGGTTATTCAAAAGTCAGGTTTGAGCATTTTAACTCGAATTTAACTTTCAGATTTTGTTTAAGAGTTGCATATAATTAAAGTTGCTAAAGGTTTCCCGAAAAGATTTTTCTTTCGAACGGTGCCCACCTGTGGGCAAGCAATTGACAATTCCTCCGGCAGTAATAATTGTCATGGAAAACTGGAAGAGAAGCTCAGCCAAAGAGCCTTTCGGGATTTATAAGTACCACATAAAAAAAACTCTTCCCTGCCGATAACTAAGCCTTTGAGCTACGAAATGAGACATAGCTCTTATCAAAATATGTTATTTTGGGCTCGTCAGACAATTGGGAAGTCGATCTCGCATCTGTCGAAGAAACCATACACTAAACAAATACTTGATCGTGCCTGTTGTTTCAAATTGGGATTTTAATGAAAAGAAAAAAAGGATTCCTAAAATATTTGAACTCGCAAATACCGTATAAGTGCTGTGTAAGCTTTCCATTGATATGAAAATAATTTAACGAACTAAGTTGCGACGTCGGATCTGGCAAAATTTGATCGAATGGATAGAAGAAGCTGATGAAGTCATTGTGGTTTTTGTTGAAATACAAAACTTTTACTAAACCCAAATAAGTAAGTTGAAGTGGTTTTGAAAATGGGCTAACTTGATCCTTGAAATAATTGCAATAATTTCAACATTAATGCAATTTTTCTTACATGGCAACATTTGAAATTATCGATACAAAAACAAATGACAATAACGATTTATTATTTTTGTTGTAATTTAATGGTGGTTGATTTTCACCGCAGTGAAAAACTTCAACCTCGCATGTTCGATTAGTAGCGACATGCAACAGTAATACCAATAACCATGACAGCACACACAAACACACACACTGATAAAACCAGCAAAAAAAAATATTTTAAATGCCAAGTTCTATTTTTTTTTTTCGATTATTTAGACTGATCTTTTTCTATCGCTTTTTCGTCTTCTTTTTCGCTTATTTATTTATGTTGTTAACTCCGTTTTCAATACGGTCAAGAGAGCATTGTCACCATGCCATTCTCACCACCCTCAACACCGCCACCACCTTGGCCACCAACAACAACAGTAGCGCATCACAGTTGCATGTCGCAATGTTTTGATGTTGTTGTTGTTGTTATTTTACGAATACTTGTATTTTTTAATAATATTTTGTACGAGTACGAATACATACCAAATAGAGTTTTCGCTGTTGTACACTCGTATTGAATTTATGGGTTTGGCTTGTTTTTTTTAGAAGAGCGGTTTTAAGCGGTTTTTTGTTTCTTCATTTTAGTTTTCGTTGGCGTTTATTTGGTTTGTTTGTTTGTAGTTTCATAGTAGTTTTCACAATAGCACATGCGGCAACGGCATATAAGCTTGCACATGCATGTGAGTATATGTATGTAGTACACGAACAATAGTAGTGTTAGTAGTTCATTGAACTACTATTTTGTTGTTGTTGTTGTTATTTTTCTTCTATTGTATTCATGCTGCGTGATCTCTTGTTATAAATCGTTTTGATTCATTTTCATTTGGTTGACTTACATGTGCGCGTGTGTGTCTGTGTGAGTGTGAGTGTTCAACCATGGATATTTATTTAATGTATGTGAACGAGTATGGTTATGTAGGTATAGTGTGCAAAGTGACATTTTTATGCAACGGCTGTTGCACATATACAAATATAAACTCTAAACTTATTATACCCTGCATAATGCAATATGCATGGTATATTCATTTCGGTCAGATGTTTGTGTCCACTTGAAGGAATCTCCGGAGATATAGACATGGATATATATTCGTGATCAGCGTCGATTAAATTTTCGATTTAACGATGTCCGTCCGTCCGTCCGTCCGTCCGTCCGTCCGTCCGTCTGTCTGTCACCTGGCTGGTTCGCACGATAACTTGAGTAAATATTGAGCTATTTCGATGAAATTTGGCATAAGTAATCTATGATCCAAGGGTACGGAGGGGATTGATATTGGGCATGATCGGTCAATAACCACGCCCACACCAAGCATTCAAAGCGACTAACCTCGAAATTTTCAAAATCTTTAACTTACTATAACTCACACAATATACCACTTGGGACAACAATATTTTGCACATAGACTTATATTATACTACTATATAACCTCACCAAAAGTGGATGAGCCACGCCTACTTTCTAGCGTAGCTCCCATACAAAGTGTCTGTACTTCTTTTAAATTGAAACTGCTGTAACTTCTACAATCTTCTATCTAGAATAACCATAATTGACACTTAGATTAGCATGGTAGTCGGAAATGATATGGCAGAAAATCAATGTGCCACGCCCACTCCTTTTTGGGTCTCCCATACAAAGTTGCGGAAATTAAAAAAAATGTTACCGGTTATAACTTGCAAACTATTCAGCATAGAATAACGAGATTTAAGGTGTGGATTAGTATTGTACGAGCAACTAGGCTCACAGAAAATGGGCGCACCACGCCCAGTGTTTATCGTAGCCCCCATACAAATTTTAAATTGAAACAGCTGTACCTTCGGCAATCTTCTGTCTAGAATAACCATAATTGACACTTAAATTAATATCGTAGTCGGCAAAAATCTGGCAGAAAATCAGTGTGCCACGCCCACTCCTTCATGGGTCTCCCATACAAAGTCCAGTGAATTAAACTAAAATTTTAAGCTCCATAGGTTACAAACCATTTAGCCTAGGACAACGCGACTTAGGGTATGGATTAGTATTGTACGAGCAACTAGGCTCACAGAAAATGGGCGCACGTCGCCCAGTGTTTATCGTAGCCCCCATACAAATTTTAAATTAAAACAGCTGTAACTTAGGCAATCTTATGTCTACAATAACCATAATTGACACAAATTAATATCGTAGTCGGAAATAATCTGGCGAAAACTCAGCGTACCACGCCCACTTCTTATTGGGGCTCCCATACAAAGTTGAGGAAATTAAACAAAAATGTTAACCACCATAACTTAGAAACTATTCAACGTAGGACACCAAATTTAAGGTGTGGATTAACATTGAAAAATTAATTGGATTTACTAGAAAGTGGTAAGCCACGCCCACTTTTTATATAGCTCCCATACTAAGCCTCGGAATTATCTTAAAATCCTTTTACTTCGTCAAAGTCAACCATATTTCGGGTGTAAATTAGTAGTATATGCAAAAATTGTTTCTCGAAAAGTGGAAATAAAAGAAAAGTTGGATATTCGAGTAAACTTTTTATATATAAATCTATATATGCAGGGTATAGTTTGGTCGGCCCTAGCCGACTGTAAGGAGATTTTTTTTTCCCTCAGTTTGGTATATTCTAAGTGTGGCATATGTGTTTATGTGAAGGTGTGTTTATGTGAAGGTCTGTTTACTCATATCACTGTGTTTTTCTGTGCCTTTCCAATGGATTATTTAACTCATACAAATGAACCAACTGAAACAATGAAAAAGAGTTGCCACATAGAACAAACAAAAAATATTAAAACAGAAATCCAGCGAAAATAAACCATTAAAGCATAAAGTGAATAGGCGGGTGCGAAGTATATGGTAGAAATATATACTATACAACACAACTTGAATAGAAAATTTATAAAATATACTTTAATATTTTATTTATTTTTAATTTTTATTCAAATTCTTTTGTGTAAGCTAACACAAATGCTAAAATGTGGGCGAATTAGTGGAATTCGATGCATATGGCTTTGCAAAGGAGTATATGCAATATAGTTATTGTTGTTACTGAGTTAATTTTTAATATAAGCTTGACAAAAGTGACCCATTCAATAATGGCTGAACCATCCTATTTCATTTGAGATTCATTACATTTTATCGAGTGAATTAATGCCGAATATTTTATGCAATAATATCGAAATTTTTCTTGTTACAATTTTTTTTTTTTTGAATATTGTAAAATAAGAATTGAAATATTGTCGAATAAAAACGTATGCAATTGCAGCTTCGAGATTATTTAAAAATTTTTCGCAATAATGTCGAGACGAAATTTTGAAAATACTATGGATTCGATGTTATTAGAAACATTTTACATGCATTTCATTGTTTCATTTGTGTCATATTAAAAACTGACATTATTACAAATAAATTTTCGATGTTTATTAAAAAAATTGTTAACTTTATAGCAAAAAAATGTAGATGTTATTGCAAATATTTCGATTAACGCAAGAAATTTCGACCATTTTATTTAAAAAAATCTCCTTACAGTCGGCTGGGGCCGACCAAACTATACCCTGCATATGTAGATTTATATATAAAAAGTTTACTCGAATATCCAACTTTTCTTTTATTTCCACTTTTCGAGAAACAATTTTTGCATATACTACTAATTTACACCCGAAATATGGTTGACTTTGACGAAGTAAAAGGATTTTAAGATAATTCCGAGGCTTAGTATGGGAGCTATATAAAAGTGGGCGTAGCTTACCACTTTCTAGTAAATCCAATTAATTTTTCAACGTTAATCCACACCTTAAATTTGGTGTCCTACGTTGAATAGTTTCTAAGTTATGGTGGTTAACATTTTTGTTTAATTTCCTCAACTTTGTATGGGAGCCCCAATAAGAAGTGGGCATGGTACGCTGATTTTTCGGCAGATTATTTCCGACTACCATATTAACCTAAGTGTTAATTAAGATTGTTCTAGACAGAAGCATACAGAAGTTACAGCTATTTCAATTTTAAAGAAATTAGGTCATTTTGTATGGCGGCTACTATCAACAGTGGGCGTGGCGCGTCCATTTCCTGTGAGTCTAGTTGCTCCTACAATACTAATACATACCTAAAATCTCGTTCTTTTACGCTAAATGGTTTATAAGTTATGGAGCTTAAGAGTTTTAGTTTAATTCCCTCGGCTTTGTATGGGAGACTCATGAAGGAGTGGGCGTGGCACACTGATTTTCTGCCAGATTATTTCCGACTACGATATTAATCTAAGTGTCAATTATGGTTATTTTAGGCAGGAGATTGCCGAAGTTACAGCTGTTTAAATTTAAAAGAATTTCAGTCATTTTGTATGGGGGCTGCAATAAACAGTGGGCATGACGCGCCCATTTCCTATGACCCTAGTTGCTCGTACAATACTTATCCATACCTTAAATCTCGTTGTCCTACGCTAAATGGTTTGTAAGTTATGGAGCTTAAAAGTTTTAGTTTAATTCCCTTGACTTTGTATGGGAGACTCATGAAGGAGTGGGCGTGGCACACTGATTTTCTGCCAGATTTTTGCCGACTACGATATTAATCTAAGTGTCAATTATGGTTATTTTAGACAGAAGATTGCCGAAGTTACAGCTGTTTCAATTTAAAATTTGTATGGGGGCTACAATAAACATTGGGCGTGGCGCACCCATTTCAAGTGAGTCTAGTTGCTCGTACAATACTATTCCATACATTAAATCTTGTTATTCTACGCTGAATAGTTTGCAAGTTATAACCGGTAACATTTTTTTTAATTTCCGCAACTTTTTATGGGAGACCCAAAAAGCAGTGGGCGTGGCACACTGATTTTCTGCCATATTATTTCCGACTACCATATTAATCTAAGTGTCAATTATGGTTATTCTGGACGGAAGATTGTAGAAGTTACAGCTGTTTCAATTTAAAAGCAGTACAGACACTTTGTATGAGAGCTACGCTAAAAAGTAGGCGTGGCTCAACCACTTTTGGTGAGGTTATATAGTAGTATAATATAAGTCTATGTGCCAAATATTGTTGTCCCAAGTCGTATATTATGTGAGTTATAGCAAGTTAAAGATTTTGAAAATTTCGAGGTTAGTCGCTTTGAATGCTTGGTGTGGGCGTGGTTATTGGCCGATCATGCCCAATATCAATCCCCTCCGTATCCTTGGATCATAGATTACTTATGCTAAATTTCATCGAAATGGCTCAATATTTACTCAAGTTATCGTGCGAACCAGCCAGGTGACAGACAGACGGACGGACGGACGGACGGACGAACGGACGGACGGACGGACGGACATCATTAAATCGAAAATTTAATCGACGCTGATCACGAATATATATCTATGTCTATATCTCCGGAGATTCCTTCAAGTGGACACAAACATCTGACCGAAATGAATATACCATGCATATTGCATTATGCAGGGTATAAAAATTCGCTATTATTACAAAAACATTACGACATTATTACAAAAAAATTCGACATTATTGCAAAAACGAATTTCGATATTATTCCAAAAAATTTCGACTTTATAAATATTAAAAAAAATTTCTATATAATTGCAAGTAACTTTCGCCATTATAAAAAATTTCGAAATGCAAAAAAAAATTCGAAATAACTGTAAAATAATTTCGATATTATTGCAAAATACTTTCGAGATGATTATAAAAAAAGTTATGTAATAATGCAAAAATTTCGACATTATTCCACAAAAACGTTCGACCTTATTGCAATAAATTTTCGCCATTATTGCAAAGAAATTTGCACCATTATTGCATAAAATTATTACTACAGTAAACTGACACTTTTATCCAAACAATTTTTTTTGCTAAACTTAACACATTTCAACAATTTCTGATGCTTTTGTGTTAAACGGTCTTTCCGCAATACTCCCACTACATTCATTAAGAAAATAAGAAAGGATCAGAATGAAAGAAAGAAAAAAGCATACAACAACAACAACAACAACAATAGAAACCAGTTAAATATATTACATTTTTGGTTATACTTATATTCAAGCCAATGATGACTAACCAAAGTGCTGCTGGTTATCCGCCATAAAATCCAATTGCTAACAATGGGAAACATAACCGCCAAACCACATTTTATAAATTGGGTTACTAGAGTCTTTTTCAAGTGTTTGTTGAGGGTGAGAAAGAGAGAGAGAGAGATGAAGAGCACAGCATCGGAACGATTATTAGGCATACATTTTTCCTCTTCTGCTTCTTCTTCTTCTGTTTTTCACAAAACCACAAAAAGCTATTCGCACAGAAATGGGATACGTTAATTTAAACACTTATTCATATAAATAATCATAAATTTTTATAAGCTCTCCATTTGCACAGGCACAGGAATGGGAAAACCACATAATAACACACGCAATAGCAACAACAACAACAACAACAACAACAACAACAGTGTTATGTATACGATAATAAAAAGAAATATCAAATTTAATCCGATTTTTTTAATTACTGGCTGGTATAAAAATAATGCAGACATAATTGTGCGATGGTCGTTGTATATGGTGGTGATTTAAAATTAAATTATAACTTGGTAGATTAGCATAAATTATATGAATTCATATTTGAAAGAGATTAGTCTTGTCAATTGTTGCATATTTTTAGGCATTATTCCTTTGTAATTCGTTGTCTTTAAAATATAAAACTCTGTATAATTTGGTAAATGGAATGAATTCATTGTTATAAATTATGATTTCATTTGAGCAAAGTTGCTTTAACGAAAAATAATCCTACAAGTACCAATTTGTATTGTGTAACACCATAAAATTATGCTATAAATTATGACAATTTTTAAACACACATTTAAGCAAAATATTTTCGTAGAAAATGGAGGTATGAAGCTACATTATATTTAGAATACAATGATACAATAGGTAATAAAAATTATATACATTACATAAAACATATAGTTTAAAATGTCACATTTTCATGAGTAAATCGAGTGAAAGTCTTTACACACAAAAAAATAGAGATATATTTTTATGTAAAGAATCACAAATTTGAAGCACATGTGTGCGGGTGTACTATGTACAGAATCATTTAAATAAAAAATTTTGTACGTCTTCTATCTTTTATTTCTTCTGCTTCTATTAAATCAACGAAAATGAAACCCCTTTAATGTTCTTGAATCAAATGCATATATGTATGAATACGTGCGTATATATTTATGTGTGTGTGTGTGTGTGTGTGCGTTACTGTGTGAATGTATGGATGGATAACGGCTGTTTCCTTCCGTTACAGTTTTTTCAAGCGAGTGAATAAGCAACTGAACGAAAAGAATGAATGAACAAAAGAATACGCGTATGAATTTGGTTCATTTTTGTTTTTCATCTTTATACCAACGTAACGACGACGTGTACCATTGTACGTAGTTCACATTCTAGCAAAAAAAAAAAATAAAAAAATACATAAGATAGAATAGTCAGCAGTTAAGGTAATTCATGTTCGTTTGTTCCCTGCTTTTTATATCAACCCGACATTACGACAACCTACATATACATACGAGTATAACAATGCGACTTAATGTGTTGACATTAACATTAGGGTACTTTAATATGGTTTATTTAAATGCTTGAATAAATATATAATGCCTAAAGATATGCTACAGATATTTTATACATTTTCGTTTTATTTTTTTAATTTTATCTTGAACATTCTAAAGTTGTTTAATATTACATGTATATTTATTAAGTAGATGGGAAATGTTAAATGTTTCGTTGCGCCTAAAAATATTCTAAATGATATTTTTCGGATTTACGTTTGATTTGGTTTATAATATTTCTATAAAATTTAGAATTTTTATCATGTTTCGGTGATAATTGGCGTAGTTGGATTAAAAATATTCAAACAGTGTCGTCGTTCAATCGTTCGAAATTGCAGCATACTTTCAGGTATTTCCTTTGCATATAACTATAAGCAAAAAATATTAGACAGAAAATTTTTTTTTCTCCTTTAAACTACTAATTGGAGCATAGGGCCTCCACAAGGCTTCGCCATTGCATACGGTTTTGGGCAGTTGATCTAGCGCCTTCCCATGTGATGCCGGCAGCAGCTAGCTCACCCAGTATTGATCGTCTCCAGGTGTTTCTTGGTCGTCCGCGGCCTCTGCTCCCTTGCGGGTTCCACTCAAGCGATATTCGCGTGATGATATCTGGCTGCTTTCTTAGCGTGTGGCCAATCCGGCGCCACTTTCTACGTCAGACGCCATAGTGCCTCGTTTGAAATAGTGTTAGGCCAGAAAATTCTACAAATGATCCTCAAACATTTGTTGACGAAAGCTTGCAGTTTCTGTGTGATGGAGTTCGAGATCAGCCATGTTTCACTTCCGTCCAGTAGTGTCGATTTCACACATGCGGAGAATATTCGTGATTTCGTTCGTCTGGATATTTGGGAATTTGCCCATACTGATTTTAGCCGGCCAAATGCTGTCTTTGCTTTGCTTATCCTGCAGTTAGCATCCTCCTCAGCTCCCCCGTCTGTTGCTATCGTGCAACCGAGGCAGCAGAAACTTTCGACGAATTCAATCGCACAGCCGTCAATCATTATATGGCTTCTATTGGAATGATTGATTCTCATAGCTTTGGTCTTCGCAATATTTATCTCTAATCCGGCGGTGCGTGCCAGCGCGACTAAACTGTTCGCCTTCGCTGGCATATCGGAGAATTTGTGCGAGAGGAGACAAATGTCATCAGCAAAGTACAAGTCCTCAAGTTGCCGCGCGAGATTCCATACAGTCAGTTCTCTTGTGCTGTGTGAGGCTGCTCATGACGTCATCCAGCACAATGGCGAAGAGAAGCGGGGAGAGAGGGCAGCCCTGCCGTACTCCAGCGTTGGTCGTGAATGAATCACTGATGTTACCATTGTGTAGAACCGGCAACTCAGAGTTCTCGTAAAGCGCCATTATGAGGCGAATCAGCTTCAGGGGGACACCTTTTCTACTCAAAGCCATCCAGATGGAATTACGCTTAAGTGTGTCGAATGCCTTCCTGAAGTCGACGAACAGCATGTATAGTGGGGAGCACCATTCAATCGCTTGCTCGACGATAATACGAAGTCTGTTAGCCTGGTCAACGCAGCCTGTTCGGAGTCTATTCTGTATAAGTGATGCCAGAATTTTGTAGATGGAATTGAGCAAGGTTATTCCTCTCCAGTTGCCACAGTCGCGCAGAACACCCTTTTTCGGAAGCTTAACGATGATGCCCTTCGTCCAAGAGGGAGGTAGCTTTTCGCTGTCCCAAACAGCAGCTATGTGAGGATGCAGAATTTCAGCTGATGTTTGTGGGTCGGCTGTCAGCAATTCTGGCTGAATGCCGTCGATGCCCACTGCTTTGTTAAGTTTAAGCTTCTTTATTACATCCCTTATTTCCGCTATGCTTGGGCATGAAGTTGATATTCTGCTGTTGACTCTGGTGTTGTCGAGTTGACAGCTATTACTATTATGCTGGAATTAGGCCTCATTTTCATCTGATAACGCCTATTATCAAATATATTCTCTTATTAATGGAAAATAATCATATTTGCTGAGCGTAGATGCTATATCCTTAAGTGTGCAAAGTCTGAAAACATATATTCGAAAGCATACCTCTGTATGAGAGGTAGGCGTGCTTTTCCCCCGATTTCGCTCAATCTCAAGGTCAACCATTCAATAGCTAATTTTAAAAAAATTCGACTCCATAACTTTGCATTTTCGTGCATCAAAATTTTGAAAAGATGCATATGGAAACAATCTTTTGTATAGAAGATAGGCGTGGTTTTAACCCGATTGCATCCATTTTCAAGCAACTCTATTATTCAGTAAAAATACTCACATTTACCGACTATTTTCATATGCAATGTGTTAAAAAGTGCATTTGATATCATACTCTTGTATCGGAGGTATACATGGTTTTAATCCAATTGCGCCCATTCTCAAACATGTCTATTAATTAGTAAAAATACTCACATTTACCGAGTTTCAGCTTCATAGCTTAATGTTTTCATAAGCAAAGTGTGAAAAAGTGCATACTTTTGTATGGCAGGTAGACGTGATTTTCATCCGATTACGTCCATTTACAAAATATTTCCTGTAATTATACATTCTAGAAATATACATCTAAAGACATACTTTTGTATGTGATGTAGGAGTGGTATTCATTTATTTAGTTGGTGAAAATATAATTATGTACTAAATTTTAGCTCAATTGCTGTATAATTAAGACAATTATCTAGCCAACAAACAGATAGATATGACTAATTCGACTGATATCGTAATTCTAATCAATATTCTATATACGTTTCCACAACTGTCACCATGCTTTATGGCTGCTACAAACGGAAGGATAAACTCATTATATCCTTGACTCTTTGAATGTAGAGCATAATTATGCTACATTTTTCTTTGTTAAGCGATTACAATTAAATAGTAGATGCTTTCATACTCATATATAAATAACTAGTTGAACTAATACTACTCATAACAAATTTACACTTTCACCGCATTAAGCGTTTGTGCAATTAGTTTGCATTTTTCCAAACATTAATTTAAAAGTAATAAAAAAATCACAGAAATTCAAAACTCGATACATAGCCATTTGTAAACTACTATTACTTACTCTACAAACTACTCGCGCACATACATACACTTAATTAACCTCAAAGTTGGTTATTCGAATAAAAGTCCATATGAATGTATATACACATAAAAGGCACACAATTCTATGTTACATATACTCAAAAATGTACAAAATCCCTGAAAACTTTTCCCTCAAAATAGTTGATACAATATTTGCATGCAAGTTTGTAGGTGTAGATGAAAAATTTCCCAAAACAAATGCAAGGATTTTCATGAAATATTTGCACATACGAATGTGTAAATGTATGTGTGACTCTTATAGAGGTAGTGAGCCTTCAATGCCATTGTAGTTGTATAGCTCACTCATATGTAATTAAAATCAATTTGAATCCATCAACATCAAGCCGGCAATGAATGTTTCAATATTTCAGTTTGCATTGAATTGTTTCATTATTAAGTGTTTTTTGTGTGTGTGTGTGTATGTGTATTTTTTCGTTGCTCTATAGCTGCGAATTTTTCGCTTTGAAATTTCAAAAGTTGCAACATTCGCGCTTTAGTACACAAACAAATCCTACTGATGAAGAGATACATATGTACAAGTATGTATGAGTATTTGTTGTGCGTTGTTGTAGGCACCTGACAATATGTCAGATGTTGACGTAAATTGTATACTGCACATCGGAAGTGCTTCATTTGTCATTCACTGTGAAGAGTGCTAATTTTTATTTTTATTTTCTCCCAACGTCATCGTTATATGGTAACAATAATTCCATTGTATTATGAATATGATGCAGCATTGAAAATGCAAGATGTGCAGGATATTCTATTTTTGTTTTTTTTTTTTGCTAATGAAATATGGAAATATTTTTCATTTTTTATTGAAACTAAAAGCAAAGATTAAAAATAATGATTTCTGAAAAAACAAACATGCTATGAAAAAAATTGTTTTCCCTCAATGGCTGAGTATAAAAAATAGTAAATAATTTTTAGAAAAAAAAAGGAAATCATTTGATCAATTTTAATTTCGCTAGATTCATCCACTGATGTTATTCAGAGCCAGAATATGTGATATTTGAAGTGCTACCATGAATAAGGCGCTGTGCATGAAGGGCGCATAAACTATCAACGTCAAGAGCGGTTCTGGCTTTAGCTACTCAGGCGCTGATATGCACAGATTTCTATTTCACAGAAGTTGAACGACTTTGCATAAAAAAGTGACTCTTAGCAATAAAAAATCATTAAATCTCTGCGGGTTTGTAGGGATGCAGGTATGAGGCAACCATATTTGAGAGAAATGGTAGTTCATAGGAAATATTAGAGCCATTTCATCACAGTAAAAGGTGTTCCTAGACCATTTAGGCCATATTTATCGATTTTTAATTTATTTTAATTTTTTATTATTTTTAATTAATAGTCGTGTATGTTTGAAATATAAATTTTTTATTTTTTTATTGAATTTTAGTATTAATTTTTGCGGCTTTAATGTAGTTTGTAAATGTACTCGTAAAGATTTTTTTAATCATTTTCATTTAATTTCATGTTTCACTTCAATTTTTTTTTTCTTTCTCCTCATTACACAAAATTATTATAATTTGTTTTCTTTTTTTTTGCTTCTTCACTCATTCATTCATTTAAACATGCCTTCTCACTCTTTCACCACTACTCAACCATCATTCTGACTATCTGTCTGTGTGTTGTGTATGATAAAATACATTTTAATTCAATTTCGATCGACACAAACATCATCTACTACTTACAACAACAGAAAATCATTACAATGAAGTTACTTCATTTCGCCAATTTCAGTACACTCTACCCGGTCTGTTGGTTTGCACTACACCATTGAGACATGAAAGTAAAGAGTAAACGATTGTTGATAAAAAAAAAAACAAAAATAATAAAAATAAAAATGCATTTAACCGCGAAATCATTGTCTGCGAAAACAATTGTAACGACGAAATAACAACAATTGCAAAAAACACACACACAGAGAATAAAAACTGAAACTGAGAAAATGAGAAGAATCGAACTGAAGAAGAAAATTCGATTTGAAATTGATGAGAAAAATTTGTGTTGAAAAAAAAACACAAGATAACTCAAAGTAAGATAGTGTAAGTAGAACAGAGCAACAAAAAATTTTTAAATTAAGTGGTAGCACGTCTAATTTCGTCGATTTTCAAGCAGAACATATTCCTACATACGATAGGTAAATCCATTAAACACTGCCAAAATGAAATAGTAGTGTGTGTGCTTAAATTGTTGTACATGTATGTTGTTACAACTTTTATTGTTTTTATTGTTGCCTTAACTATAGCGAATTTAATTTTTCACATCAATGCGTTAAGACATGAAAGTGTGTGTGTGTGCGTGTGTGAAATATGGGATTCTGTAATATGTTGTACGAAGTAATATGAAAGTGTATGAAAGTGTATATATACTGACATACTTGAAAAAATAAAGAAAATAAAGAAAAATCACTTATTTCCGATTTTCCGGAATTCATCGTTTTCTTGTGGGTGTGTTATTAGGTAACATATATGTATATGTAATATTCTATGTATATAGTTGAAAAGATCACGGTGCTAGCTCTACCTTCATTTCAGGTATCATTGATGTACCATTTGGCTGTTGCACTCAGAATCTCAGGATTGTAACATCAAAAGTTCAAATTTTTGCCTTTAAAGCATTTTTGTAAATTACTTAACAACAATTCTAAAGAAATTGTATAATTTCAACGCAAAAGTTCCAAGAATTTTTAGGAGCATAGAATTATTATGAAAAAAAAAATGAAAATTAGGTAGATACAGTTCTGAAGTACCAAGTTTATTTGGATATAAACTACATTTGACGAGAAACTGTAGAGGTTGACGAGACCATTTCAACGATATAAAATAGTTGCTGATCGGTTATCAAATGTCAAAGTTATGCTAAAACAATCGTTTTGGAATTATTTCCCGGAGCCAAAAAAATATTAATTATTTAGAGATGCTTCCAAAGTTCAAGGTTTCAATATACTGGCTTTATCTTAATGCCCAGCAAATAGCTAAATTGGTCTTTTTGGTCCTCTCTCTCTCTCTCTCTCTTTCTCTTTTGAGTAGGGCTGACGCAAGAGACTGATGCATTAAACTCTGTAAACAAAAAGAAATCCATTGCCGAAGTTGATATAGGGTCAGAGAAACTGAAAAAGGCCTTATTGAACGAATTTTTACTGGACAATGGGAAAGAATGCTCTGATGTCTCGCCATTCTCTAAGAAGACAGAACATGCCTCTTTAGATAAAATTATTTTATAGGGATCTTACTTAAGAGTGCGAAGATGTGATAAGTAGCCTGTAAGCACAATCAAATTTGCTCAGAGTCATGGAATACCCTGAAACCCGCGTTCACACTCTAACTCATAAATCTACTCACAACTCTCAATATTCCTCAATGATCAAGTGATGTTTCACTAAATGTTCAAGACGTTTTATGCCCATTACTTAAAGAGTAAGAGGATGATAGAGTTTAGAATCCTAAAATATGGTACTGGAGAGACATAATGAATTGCGGAATTTACTTCAAGATAACCTATCCGCTACGTTTTTTTCATCAGTATCGCAATAACTAGAAATGCAAATCTGGGCAGCTTAATTTAAAGCATATAGGTCATAGAGCATTAATAGCAGTTTAGCAATCCGAAAAGATGGAACTCATTTGACTTTTTAAATTTAGGTAAAATTGAATAGGCCGGAGAGCACCGTATTGTGAATGTATTTTCTCCAGGCGCTCAGGCATGTGATACCCTTTGTATCAATATATTATTTTATTCTTTTTTCTGTTATAAAGATCCCACCGTACTATTGTAGCAAAAATATTCTGTTCATGATCGTGATTTTAATGAAATCGTAGAAGGAGAAAAATATATTGCAAGCGCAATATATTGTAAATGAAGTTTTTTATTTTTTGATGAAATTTTCACATATTTTTTTCTCAAACAACGGTGCTATGTGCTATTGAAACTATTATTTTAAGAATTTTCGTTTTTTTTTCCAGCCACATACTTTGTTGTAAGCAAACAAATATATTAAGAAGGTGCTCAAAGCAATTTTAACTTATCGCATTTGTGTATGCGTACGAGTAAGGGTGTGTGCGTGCATGTGTCGGTGTGTATGAGTGAGTTTTTACTTAACTTGCACTTAATATTTTCATTTTTCTTCTATTTTTGTTTTCTCTTCTAATATTTGAAAACTCTATCTTTTTTATACGTGTACTATACGTAGTTGTTTTAGTAGCCACCAACAGCAGTTTCATTTAAATATGAGTATACTACATACAAACTGTGCTAAAGCACTAAATGACCCTTTTTTGCTGTTTTTTAATTTTTTTTTTTTTATTTTGACTTGGTTTAAGCTCAAAGTTTTAACACAAGCAGCCGTCTCAAGAGTTTTTCATTGAAGTTTTGAAGTGAATAAGTGAATTTGAGAAGGAAATAAACTCAGAGAAAGTTAGATCAAGAACGAATTGGTATTATAAATAACCACTTTTTGTTAAATTCACCAACAAAAAAAAATCAATTTTGAATAATGTGGCAATAGTAGTTTTAGTACTTACTACTCTAGTACTACTAACATCAAAAGCACCCTTATACTCAATATTAATTTCTATTGCTACTAACAAAACACTCTCTTTGCCGTTTTTATGCCTTTTTCTAAAGTACTCGTACATACTTATTAAGTACAAAATGAAAGTGAGAATAATAGAAAGAGGACAAAAGACTAGAAGAGAGAGTGCAACTTGAGAATTAAAGTACTTATGTGTGTGTTTTTGTGTTGAGCCATCTAGAAGCATTTATTTATTATGATGGTGTTGGATGGTTGTTATACTAGTATTTAAATCCATTGTTGTTACGAATATTACTTGCTAAAACTATAACAAAAAATATACTCAATGGCTAAATATTGCGGCTTGCATTGAAGTTTAATGTTTTTTAATGTTTTCAACTAATTTATTTAAAATATATTTAGCAGAAAAACAGAAAAACAAATACAAGCACGTGCTATCCTTGAATAAAGTAAGTAGTTTCAAAGTTAATAAAATTGTTGAGACTTTGCTTTGCTAACGTTTTAAATTATCATCTAACTATTTTGCTCAATTTAGCTCAATTCAGTTAATTTCAGTTCAGTTGGTATTGGTGTTCATCATTATCATCATCATCGAAGAGTAATAACTTCATGGTTCGACGCTTTCTCTCATAGTATTCCATAACCTTCATTCATTATAAGCGTAACATGAGAATCATCATTTGCTCTTGAATGTGGTGGCATGGAAAATGAAAATAATTAATAGATACATATATTGATTATGTAAGAGACTTTTTATTATGTGTTGAATGGTATGATTGATGATAAAACTTTGACTTTCAACACATGTTACTGCCGTTTATGGCCTAATATAGGTATGTATGTAGATACATATCCACCGATAAATATTACAATAGTATTGTAAAAGCTTTACAGTATACAGGCAAGTATATGTAAGTTTTTATTTTTGATATTTTTATGACTGTAGAGCCCCTAAAAGATTGCTTTAATTATATTTTGACGTGTTCTTATAGCATTCGTTAAGTTAAATAAATAGTCAAAAAGTTGTATTTCAAAATTGATGTATTTATTTGTAAGATGTTTGCACAAGAAAATTGACTTCCAAACAGCTCTAAATCTGACTATATTTTGTATTAAATTATTTGTATTAATTATTTTCCAGAAATTCCAGAATATCATAGGTTGGATCCAATTTGTTTTTGATGTTATAGCCGAGTTTAAATCTGCTCTACATTTGTCGACACATAAGTGTAGAGACGCGTCGATCTGTGGCATAGTTATAATTTTGTTTGTGCTTATCTGCGAATTAAATTTCCGAGGTTATTTGTTTGTTGGAAACTTGACTCTATTTCCCCAAACCACTCAACAGTAAATCAACACAACTCAACAAAAGTTTCAATACATTATACCCAAAAATCAACACCCTTATCAATTTAAATTCATTTCTCCTATAAATGCATGTTAATTAAGATACCAATTTAATTACCTTCTTATGTCTATACATATACAATATTTAATATTTGTCTATGTAATTCAATAAATGTTCAAATAAATATAAATTTCAGTAGCAGCATTAAAATGTTTAATGAAATTTAATGTCTTTATATTTATTTTATCTGCAAGGTAATGATAATAATAGAATTTCAAATGAGACTATGAAAATATTCGTATAATTGTCATTTTATGTTTAGATTATCCTGAAGGATAAATTGTAAAGTAGCTTCTATTAATTAGCAAGAAATGAAGGACAATGGAAAGTATTCGCATTGAAGGTGAGCGAAAGAATACCATAAATGTATCGTAAGAGGATGCTATCACATAACATTGTACAATATTGTGTCTGGACAATGAATACATTTTCGTGTGCCCAATAACAAGTTTAACGAGTTTCATTTTATGATCTTATAAAGTTTATGACTATATTTTATGAATAAAATAGGTAAGTAGTATAAAAGTAATTAATAAATAAGGAAATAGTATCTAAAACGTTTGCAATAATGTCGAAATTTATTTTATAGGGAAACAATTATTTTCGACATTATTCCAAAAATGCTTGCAATAATGTCGAAATGTATTTTATATGGGAAATATATTTTCGACATTATTCTGAAAATGTTTGCAATAATGTCGAAATGGTAATTTTCCCAAAATTTCATTTCAACATTATTGCAAAATATTTTGAACTAATATCGAAAATGTAATAGCATAAATTTTATTTTATTTTCAATTCTTCTTTTGCAATATTGTCGCAAAAGTGATGAACAATTACTCAACATTATGGCAAAAGATTTTCACCATTAATTCATAATGCCTTAGAACGAAAATTACACAGAAAATATTTTTTAGGTCATAGTGCCTTAAATTTTGAGTCATCACTTTCCTAATAATTATAACATTAACAGTGTAAGAATGTTTCTGAAGTAAATTATGTGCTTCGGCGTTAAGTTGTAATATAATTAAGAATGTTTTTTAACCTTTTGAAATTAATTATATAATATCAACATTTCAAAAGTGACTTTTAATAACAACAAAAATAATTATAAACATAGAAAAAAAATAATAATGTTATTATTAGTGTAATATTAAGAAAATAAAATATTTAATTTAATTTTCATTTTCACTAATCAATAATTGATTAGTGTTGCTGATATTGAAAACGGCTACCATTGAAGACAAGAGAGCAAAAATTAAATAACAAAAAAAAGTTGAAAGACAAACTTTATAATTGATACTGAAGATATGAAAATGATTCCATATCATCTTGATTGCATCGATATTGCATAACAAATCATAATCATGGCATATGACTAATGGACTCCATTGGTAAGTGCATATGTGCCCATTTGGATCAAATTGATTTGTAGATTGTCAATGAAGTGTATATATGTGTGCTTGTGTTTTTTAGCATTGGATGTTATGACGAAGATATTCATCTCACAAATTCTGATATTTTTCTTTATTGATACATATGTGTTTATTGCATAAAGAAGTTATAGGGACATGTAACTATGTATATACACACACATACACACATATATTTGATAATAATAATAATAATAATAAAATTTTATGATTCTCTTTATTCCTTAGAGTGAACTGAAGTGTTTATAGTCATACATATTTGACATTTTATAGTCATGTGATGTACAATTTTTTCAAATGTTAATGTTACGAGTACTACCACTTTATGAAGACATATAAATTTTAAAGAATTTCTTGTTGCTCCTCAAATGTATAGAATAGAAAAAATGTATTAGTATTTATGACTTTCAAGATCATTAAAGTTGCCTTAAAGTGTTATTGAATTTTTAAAAATACTTGAATTCTAAATAAAATCCAATTTTATTATACATTTTGTACTTCAAATTTACTCTTTCGAAATCAAATTTGTCAAGTGAATCCTTTTATAAAAACAAATTAATCCATTTACCTACACATTTATTGCTATAGAACACTTTTTTTATTGTTATGTTTCAAATGTACTTCAAATCTCCGTTTTTGCTCCTTCTTCTATTGTGAAGTGAAGTGAATAAAATGAGGAAGCACAAGAAAAGTAACAATTCATCATTTGTGACATAGCAATTGCTTATGCTTAAACTAACAAATTAGTTGACTAGTGATATATTTTTTTTGCACTTAAGTCGTTCATCCTGGCGTTATATACTTGGACGCATCCACATACAAACTAGATAATAGAATAGAAACATATAAGTTTTCATACCTTACAATCACATATGTATTTAAGACAAATATCCTCAATATCGTTCAGAAGTAGTGGGCTCAATCCCTCTACGCGTATAGAATATAGTCTTCTTATAATGTTCTTTTCACTATATTTTATTGTGCTTCATTTTTATCTGCATTATCATCATTAACTCCATTTGTTTCCAGCTTAAAAGAAAATCAGCAACTTTCTCGAAAACTGCCACTCACTTTTCATGCAATGCACTATGGGACATTTTGTCCATTTTCATGAGCAGAAATAATTTTTGTAATTAAGATATTTTTGCCACAAAAAGAATATAAAAAAAAAAGAATATGCTATTGAGAAAACCAACGACATTCCTTTTTTCTAAAATGATTTTTTGTTATAAATTTAAGACGTGCATCCGAAATGTTCAAAAGTATTCCAATAAACATTATTTATTTTAAAATCAAAGATACTACTACTTAGCATTAAAAATAAAAATTATAATTGACCTAATTATTTATAAAAAGAGGAGATTGAACCCACTAATTGTGATAGATTGTTATTGCCTCTATTCAATTTTGAAAAAATTACGTTGCGTTTTTTGGCATCTTTAAAAATTGTGTTTTCGAAAACTGTGAGATTTTGTGAAATTACGAATAGAAAGAATAGAAGGAAAGTGATAATTAAAACTAAATTTTGACCAATTAATATATTTTCATTATATTTCATCAAAGTGAAGTATTGGAGTACATTCAAAAACGAGAAAAATATTTAAACTTTTTAATAAGAGATGGCAATGATGTTATCGAAGCATTGAAATATTTATATAATCATAAAACTGAACTATTTCTCACGAAAGTGGTAATTAAAAACCGGCAATAATTACTAAAAGTCAAACAAAAAGTCAAAAAATGTTCTGCAAGACATGACAACTTTATATGACCTATACTTCAACACTATCAAATAAAAATTATGTTGCTCTAAAAATACAATTCTAACTATTATCTTTTTGATTTTCCTCAATACAAGTGCAAGAGGGAGCACTTCTGTCTTTCGATAATCTGTAGTTGCTTTTTGTTTCTCTGATCAATAACTAATTAGAGCTAACTAATATTTACGTCATATTTATCGCGAGTAAGGGAGATGACTATATAGCTATTTCATGCGATACAAGGCGATATAAAATCAAATGTATATAAAAGAATCTGATAGATATTTGACATAACATAAATGGTGTTTGTCCATTTCCTTCAAGAACAACTAAATTTGCCTAGCAACTCAAAAGTAAAATTTCATTACATTTTAATACATTTTGATCAGAAAAATGTTAAAAATGTACCATAGTACAATGATGGCGAGCCTAACTAAACTTAGTTAAAAAGTTGTGTGAATAGAATATAGAAAGAGATAAAAGAATTAATTACTCACTCACGCAAACACTTATTGCAAATAACCTAAAAGAATGTTTGCTGTCAATTTATATTAATTTAGCTCTTACTACATAGGAAAATGTTATGTAGTTCATGATTTCGATTTTTATTACAATTTTAAAACTTTTTCAATACATTCCCCCACATACTTATGTTTCTAGATTAATGACATAACAACATCAACATGTAGTGTGTATAACGTGCTCTCATAAAAGCACTATTATATTGTTTTTCAGTAGTTATACAGTATGAAGGGAGGAGATTTATTGACAGATCATCTTTTGTGCGTCCTACTGTGTGTGTCTTTATAGTGTCCTTCAGTCACTGGCTTAGCTTAGTTCCCTAGTTTAACGTTATTGTTCATTTCGCATTTTTGCGGCGTCAACACTTTTATCACTTGTTTAATGAAACGATTCTCGTTTTCTAAAGGGTTTTGATTTCAATAGTGAAAGAGAGAGTGTAAGACTTGATGATTGAGATATGAAGTGTCATAGTGAAGAGTATAAATAGCTTAATGCTCTCATTGTTTGAGTTTATATATAAATTTTTGTGTGACACTTTAGAGGAAAGTGTACTATTTTAGAATGGGAAATATTATTATTTTCACAAAATACTCTTACCCACTTTCATTGAATTTCTTGGGTCCAAATTCTTTATATTTACCTGCAATTAGAAGAGAGAAGAGATTACGTTTATTAATAAATGAGTATCGTGTATAATATTTTATGTGCAATAAAAATTAAAGTTTCTTATATTAAATCTAATATTGAAATACCATAACGCTTGAATTTATTTCGAAAAACAATCAAAATACGCTTTTTTTTTTTTTTTTTTGTTTGCTCTTAAATATGTGATGCCTGTAAAAAGCATAACTTTCTAACGTATTCCTCAAGTACTCAAGGCATCAGATAAAGTTGAATAAAAAAAAATAAAAAAAAAAAATAAAAAACTTTAATAAAAAATTCAATATCAATTTTAAAGAACGAATATGAATTTTTGTACATTTTTGTAAATTCTCTTTTTTTTTTGTTGCAATACGATATGCATCTTCTTTTCAATTTGCATTGAAATTTATGCAGAAAAAGTTAAACTAAAAAAGTTAACAAGTGAAAAAGTGTGCAAAGAGAGAGAGAATGAGAAAGAAAACACAAACTATCGTTTAAATTAAAAATGTTCTGACGCGATTTTTTGAGGCAATTTATGTACTGACATACGAATGTATTGAATGTATATCAGCCTATATACGAGCATGTACGCCATCAGAAATGCTAGGCGACAGCATGTGCAACATCGTAGCACACAAGATTTGCATTAGGATGGCACATTGCAAAAGTTCTATTATTATAATAGCACGAATGCATAACAATGCCTCATGTAACATATAATATGAGCACATAGAGCTGCTGGCATTTGTACCGAAAATGGTGTTGCTTGATTGCTGATAGCTTACTTGTCGTTGTCGTAAAAGTGTTTGAATGTTATAAATTCGTTGCCAATTGATAGTAAAATAACGATAAAATGTTACTGATATGCCATACATAGCAACATAGAGTGTAGAGTGAAGTTAAAGCCAGTGAATATTCGCATATATTAGCAAATAAGTTATTTAAATTCGATCAGATAGACTAAAAGTGCTAAAAATCACATTAAAGTGTATGCATGGCGATTTTTTGAATATCATATTTTTAAATTGTATCAAACACAAAAAAAAAAAAATCATCTGAAATAGCGCTAAATGCCATTCTGAATTTAAATATAATTTTGAAAACATGAGCGCAGTATGAGATGTTAAGTTTTGAGTTGTCTTATTCAACCGGGCATTGTAATCGTGTGAATATCACGGCAAATGCTGACTTCCAAATCATTAACTCCATGAAATAATATATGGCCGGCAGTCTCCTTCAGTAGACTTATAATGTGCTGTATCTCATGTAATGGTATACTGTATTAATGTCTAACAATACTTGCGATAATGTCGCAATATTTTCTACGGCTAAAAAGAATACTATAAGCGGTCGGTATTTTGCATGTACGTACATATGTTTGTAACAGAAAGTTTATCCTATTTCAATGATTTTTTTTTTTTTGTATTGGATAGAAAATTGAAAAAGAATTTTTTTTATTAAATTCTAATATTTTCTTTTTAATCGGCTTTATTATATATAACTAAAATTTTAATCATATCGAAAAAATCTATTTGGAATAATGGCGAACTCTGTTTATACTGAAAAAAACCATCGACATTATTGTACAAACTTTCGACTTTCATTTACGACAGTAAAGTGCAGTAATGTCGAGATATGTTTGCGATACCGAATTTTTTTTTTTTAATGAGAAAAATGCCACCGCCATGAATATAAAAATTTATATTGAAAAAACCTACGATGATATTGTACACACTTTTGGTTTCGACAATATTGTCGAAGTTCACGCCTGTGAACGAACGGCTGGCCACAATCCGCATCAAGGCAAAATTTTTCAACATCAGCCTTATATGTGCCCACGCTCCGACGGATGAGAAGGACAATGTGACTAAGGAGAGCTTCTTTCAGCGCCTCGAAGAAGCTTATGACCGCTGCCCCCGCCACGATATCAAAATCGTGCTTGGCGACTTTAATGCCAGGGTGGGCAAGGAAGGTACCTTTGGTCCAACTGTCGGAAAATTCAGCCTCCACCAGAACACCTCCGATAACGGAATGAGGCTGATCGACTTCGCCGCAGCACGAAACATGGTAATTGGTGGTATCAGATTCCAGCATCTCGACATCCACACAGCGACATGGCTGTCTCCAGATCAACGTACAAGAAACCAAATTGATCATGTGGTGATTGACGGAAGGCATGCTTCCAGTGTGATGGACGTGAAATCGATCCGTGGTGCCAACATCGACTCGAATCACTACCTTGTTGCAGCTAAGGTGCGCACACGCTTATGTGTCGCAAATAACAAGAGAAGTCCCACACAGAGAAAGCTCGACGTCAGTAAGCTGCGATCACCAGAGACAGCAGATGCATTTTCCACTCGACTATCGGATCTGCTTATGCAGAATACTCCCCCACTTGATGATACATGCGCACGGTGGACACATATATCCCACTCCATGACTACTGCTGCCGAGGAGGTAATCGGTTACTACCGGCCTCTGAGGAATGAGTGGTATGATCAGGAGTGTCGCGACGCTACCGCAGAGAAAGACGCCGCCTACAGAAAAACCCTGCGAGCAGGCGCAACGCGAGCTGTTAAGGAGCGGTACAGAGAGAAAAGGAGTGCAGAGAGACGTCTTTTCAGGCGCAAGAAGAGGGAGTTAAAAAGACGCGAGTGTGAGGAGATAGAGATGTGTACGGACAAGAATGAGACTCGAAAATTCTTCGAAAATATCAAGCACCTGAGTGGAGGTTTGAATCCCGGAGTCTCTTCTTGTCGTGATGGAAATGGGAATCTGGTTACAGATGTCCAGAGTGTACTGAGCCTATGGAGGGAACACTTCTCCACGTTACTGAATGGCGATACTACGAACAATTCCGCCAGTGGAGGAGATTGCCCGATAACCCCAATTACAGATGATGGTGTTGATGTTCCACCACCCGACTATGACGAGGTTGAAACGGCCATTTTAAGGCTGAAGAACAACAAAGCTGCAGGTGCTGATGGCCTGCCTGCCGAGTTGTTTAAGACCGGAGGCGATGAGCTGCTCACCCGCATGCACCAGCTCATAAGCAGAATATGGTCGGATGAAAGCATGCCTGATGATTGGAGGCTCAGTGTTCTCTGTCCTGTACATAAAAAAGGAGACCCCACAATTTGCGCCAACTACCGTGGAATAAGTCTCCTGAGTATCGCATACAAGGTTCTATCGAGCGTACTGTGTGAAAGGTTGAAGCCTATGCTCAGCAACCTGATTGGACCGTATCAGTGTGGCTTCAGACCTGGTAAATCCACCATCGACCAAATTTTCACACTGCGCCAAATCCTGGAGAAGACCCAAGAAAAACAGATCGACACACACTACCTTTGTATTTGTTGATTATAAAGCCGCTTTCGACAGTCCGGTAAGGGATTACCTCTATGCAACAATGTCTGAGTTCGGTATTCCTGCAAAGCTCATTCGACTTTGTAGAATGACACTGCATAACTCCCGTTGTGCGGTGAAAATTGGGAAGGACCTCTCCGCACCGTTTAATACCGAACGGGGTTTCAGACAAGGTGATTCGTTATCGTGCGACTTCTTCAATCTTATTATGGAGAAAATAATACGAGCTGCTGATCTACGACATAATGGCACTATCTTCAACAAAAGTGTCATGCTGTTAGCGTAAGCCGACGATATTAATATAATCGGCATGAACACGCGAGCAGTCAGTGCAGCATTCTCAGAGTTGGAAAGAGAGTCGCGTCGGATGGGTCTCACGGGGAACGAGGGCAAGACGAAGTATCTAGTGTCAACAAACAAAGAGTCCCGGCGTCTTGGACAGCACGTCACTGTTGACAACTACGCTTTTGAAGTAGTAAGGGACTTTGTCTATCTTGGAACCAGCATTAACAGCAGTAATGACGTCAGCTTGGAGATCATGCGTAGGATAACTCTTGCTAACAGGTGTTACTTTGGGCTGAGTAAGCAATTGAGAAGTCGAGCCCTCTCTCGAAGAACGAAAACTACACTCTACAAGTCTCTCATCATGCCTGTCCTAACATATGGCGCTGAAGCCTGGACAATTTCCACCTCGGATGAGCGAATGCTTGGGGTTTTCGAGAGAAAAGTCCTACGCAGGATCTTTGAACCTATTTGCGTTGGTGGCGAGTACCGAATAAGGTACAACCATGAGCTGTACGAGCTGTATGCCGATATTGACATAGTAAAGCGCATCAAAATCCAGCGGCTGCGCTGGCTAGGTCATGTCGAGCGAATGGAAGAACACGCTCCGGCTTAGAAGGTGTTATATTCGGAACCCGCTGGAGGACGACGCAGAAGAGGAAGACCAAACCTCAGGTGGAAAGACCAAGTACTGGAGAACCTTACGGCGCTTGGAATTTCTAACTGGCGCCAGCTAGCGAAGAACAGAGATGGCTGGCGAAGCAGTTATTTTCGGCCTAAATCGATATTTGGTTGTTATGGCCACATAAGTAAGTAAGTAAGTAATTTTTCATATAAGATTAAGTTTTTAAAATTATTTTTTTCCAAATTTCGATCAGGCATTATTTAAAAATTAGTTGGAATTAAATTGTAATCAAAGTAACATTACGCAACCAAAGAAATAGCAAAAATAGAAAAACTAGAGAAAAACTAGTATTCTGTGAACGCTAAAAATGTATAGTAATATATTCATGCCAGTGGCGGTGCTATGCCACTACGATGCAACTATATTATTTCACATTTGCAGTGCATCAACGAAATTCCCAAAGTTCCAGTGCAAATTTCACGCCACACCGAAATGCTCGCTCATATGAACATAGTACAAATATTCACACTAGCTCTTGCACATACATAAATACATACTTATCATTATCTAATATTTACTCAAATCCATAGAGAACTTCATAGTCACTTTTAACTTGAACAATTCAAGTTAAATTATATGAAAATATATAAAATTTTATACCAATGTGGCCGTTGCAAATAATGAGAAATTTGTGAAATTCTCCACTTTTCTCTCCATCAAAAAATGAATATTTCAAATCGATTGTGAATTGTTTATCTATTGTGAACTGTGAATATATATTGTTGATGAATGCATTGCGTTTTGACACTAAAGTTGTCAATTGGATTCTTCAACGATATTTCAGCATCAATATTTGCGGTCAATGTTTTTCTCTTTTTTATTCTTAAATGTTTCTTAATATTTTGATTGAAGATCCATTTCATGATCACGTTTTTTGCTAAAATGTATTATCTTGTTGTATTTGTAGTGAAGCGAGCACTTACGTTTTGACATTTTGGCGCAAGCTGACTTCTAAGCAGTTTTCAATCACATATTTTTTGCTACATTGCAGAGATTATTTAACACCAAATTAATTAAAGTGTTTGTTGTTGGTGTTATGAAGTTTGATAAATGTTCTGTTTCCATTGCATAATCCAGTGGATTACTATGTGAGTATTCGAAGGTGTTGAAGCTGTTGTTGTAAGGCTCCGAACATTTCGCCATCTAACATATGTTTTGAAATATTCACATTTGGTATTTTTTGTTGACTTTCTTTGTGTGTAAGAGCGCATTCTTTTGATGCATCAAACTTTACAAGCTTCATTCATCAAATGTTACAGTATCATTATGGTTGCAAAAGCGAAGAAACAAAAAAAAAAAAATAAGAAAGAGAGCCAGACCATAGCGCTTACTAACGGCAATAGCATCATCAACAGCAACTGCAAATGCAACGAAAACCTAGTAATCATAATCACAACAACAACAACAACAAAGCAGCAGCAAGAACAACTACTATTACTCAACTACTACTACATAGTACTACTTATTACAACTACTACAACTAGATTTTTCTATTTTCAAATTATATTCATTGAGTAGTTGAATTTAACAGAATAAACCAAAAAAAAAAAAAAAAAAATTGTAAGACTCACATCTTATATATGATGGCATCCCCATTGGCTGTGCGAGTATGTTGCAAAACATTTCAGGATGTTTGCCAAAATTTCTATTCAACGATTTTAACTTGTACACATTCGACTTTTTGCTTTTTTCATCTTTGACTACGTATATGGCTGCCTCCTAGAGGATTTGTTACAATTGATGCTTCCACCGCTTATGTTGCTTGCTGCGGCTTTTCGCTTATGTTGCTATATTCATTTAAAAATACTCTCTTATCGTATTTTGCTCCATGCACATTTGAATATTAAAGTGAAATTCTATTTTTTCCTTTTTTTTTTCTTTTCCAACCAATTTTGTACAGCGTCAGCATCATTATTTGTAGTAATGTATTGTAATCATGTTGTTGTTGCTATTGTGTGCTATTATATTTTACCCAGTTTTTCCTTTTTTTTCTTTTTTTTTTTTTTGGTATTCCTTTATACATATTGCTTGGTAATACAAATAATAGATATTTAAAGCTCTTATTCCAAACGCAATGATTAAAGTTTTATGTTTACTGGTATAAATGTGTAAGAGTAGGTGTGTTTCATTTATCTTTGATAAATCATTTTGAATCCGATTTTAAAATATAATTATAAATATTTTCATAACTCTTTAACCTTTAAATAGATTTTTAAATGAAACTTTTTAGGAATTTCTTAGCACCATAAAGGTAGGAGTTAACTGGTTAATAAAAAAAAAACTCCTCACAAAGTTTACTATGCTTTTCCAACAAGAAGGTCTATAGTAAATGTAGAATAAAATATGAGTTTTCAAATAATTTCATTCAATTTTTGAGTAAAGCAATATATAACAATACGATTATGGGCAAAAATTTGTTCCACAATGTGTTAAGTAAGGAAAAGGTAGAAGATCTATAATACAAAACCAAATAAATTTCATTGAAAATTCTCCTAATAATAATCTATAAATAATTCCAAATCTCTCAATACTTTTCTTTGTTGAAGGAAAAATATGCACAATAGAATTTCAAAATTATTATTGTTCTAATAACTATTTGGATACTCAAAAATGTGCATGAAATACATATAGGTAAACATAAATTATATTTGAAATTCCCCATCTAGCAAATAATTAAGCAATTCGCAATTCTTTTCAAATTGTTTTTAATAGGATTATTTAGCTCATACCAGGTATGTATTTATTGATTTATTGTATTGTCGAAAAAGTCATGACGCATTTTTAGGATTATTGTCAGGGCTCAGTTATTAATATACCTACATATCGAATAAAGTCCTAAAGCTTTTGAAATAAGACATTTTTCCTGTTAGTCTCTTCGAAACAGAATCCAGTCGAGTCATTTTGCAAGGAACGAAATAAATGGTAATCGAATAGCATAAGGTACAGTGAACAAAATTTCCCATTGAAGCTGCGGTAACTTTCGACAAGTCACTAATCTTGTATGGCGGCTCATATTGTCGCGGTGAAATACTACTCCTCCGCGATTGATAAATTTTAGTCTTTTTTAAGTTTTTGATTCGGCTGATGACGTCAAGAACCCAAATATAAAGCTCCTAACCTCCTGATATAGTCGCCAACAATTTAATTATGAATTTTTAGTGTTTTTGTGATATCACGAGTTGGAGCATGCTGGTTTGTTTTGATCTACGTCTTTATTATATCGTCAGCGATTATAGTTAGTAAGCTTTTCTGAGCGAGAAACATAATTCAAATTAAGATCTGTAGAACCAAATTTGATAAACCACTGGCACTGGCACTAACACTGACACTGACAATTTTTACATACATTTTCATGAACATATCTTGTGTCCCCCTCTTTGCGGAAATCATAAAGTAATACATGATGATCCCTCAATGCATTAAAATCTCCAGAACAATATTTGCTAAACCACCAATTTTTATGAAGCTTTTCTGACAAGGCCCATTCTTATGTCCGCGGAAAATAAAAAAATTGCCATATCTGGGTAACTGGAAATCTGAAAGTGATTGTTGTTAAACCAATGCATTTAATGGCTCAATTTTTTTCGAAAATTCCGCTGAAAGCACTATTTCAGTCAACGGTGAATACTACAAAGCCAGTGTTACCGATATTTTGTGAATTGAAATAGAAAACATGGAATTTGAGGAACTTTGATAACAACAGGATGTCTCACCACGCCAAACCACAAACCATCGAATAATTTGCTCATATTAAAGGCCGTCTTGGCGATGTTAATTAGGAGCTGCGATTTGTTTCCCTAAATTTTATTTTTGTGGATGCAGAGGAAGAACGATGTTATGTGAACAATTCAGAAACGATTTACAACTTTAAGGCGAATATCGTCGGATCCATTCCTGAGATCGAGCTAGAAACCATTAAGAAAGTAAGACAGAATGCGCCAATGTGACGGAAGAGAGATTTTTATTTATATGAGGAAAATTGACAGTTTAATTATTAACGAGGCAAGACGAGACGACCACATAAATCAATTTTTTTTTCATCCGAGCTGTCATCCACGGAAATCTATACAAGTTAAACTGATTAGGACGTATGCCGTAATTTATTACAAAATACGTCACGACTTTTCCGATAACCCAATATGTACAAAACAACGAGAAAAAATATGCAAATACAAAATACAAATATGTAATGCAACATTTACTTTATCAAACAAATATTTATGTGTGATACAATGCGAGTACATTGTATTGTATGGATTTAGTATATTGTATACTGATATAGAAATATTGTAAAGTAAATTGAACTGTGGTCAATAACTATGAAACTTAATGACCAAAAAGAAAAAAACCATTTGTAATTAAATATTAAAAATATAGCATATTATTAAGTCAATTTCATTAATAATCTCAATTTGGCAAAATTTCAAATTAAATTATTCATTTGCGTATGCGTTAAAATATACAAATAGAAATATTTTGCCAACAAATGAATGTGGCTAATTGAAGAAAAAAGCACACGAAACACAAACCAAAAGTCCACACAAACAAACAAACAAATAATTTATAATTTGACACCTCAATACCTCATCTTCCTATGCGGCTGGCTTCCTTAAGTTCGGAAATCACCCAGACAGGAAGCGTCTTCATTAAAAAGTTAATTTGGCATGAAAACCAAAAATTACAACATCTTTTTCGTCTTCTTCTTCTTCTTGTTCATTTTCTGGTTGAAATGAAAAATCATAGAAATGATACAATATGCCACATCATTTGCATACAACTCGTAATTATCTATGCTAAATTACTAGCATTTTTCCATGTCATCAACGACAAATGATAACAGATATACCAGTATGAATACATATATATGGTAATATATATAGAAAGGGAGAATGCGGTGAATGAATATGTACATAGTTAAATACGTTGGTTACAAATGAAAATTATTCGAATGTATTATGGTACTCGTACATAAGCAAATATGAGGGAGTGTTCCGACATACGAGTAAGTATTACTGAATCACTGAAATAATGCTGAATAAAACAAACAATAATGATGATTATAATGATGATGCGAAAAATCGAAATAGAAACTGGCAACATGTCGTACAACTACATACAGATATGCAGTATGTACTCGTAAAATGGAATGTATGTAAACAATTTTGTCCAGCTAACAAGTCAAATTAAAAGTTTAGAAAATAGTAATAAATAATAATAGAACAATAATAGCACAGCAATATGCAATAATCTGTAAAGGGCACCACAAGAAATGCATTGCAAAAGAAAACAAACTCCATAAGTAACAACAATACCTTGTGGAAATGCATATTGATGTGTGTCATACATTATATTTTGTGGTAAACAAAATGAACTAACCGATTTTTAACTCAATTCTTCTATAGAGACAAGCAGAACAGGTAACTGAAGAAATGGAAACAGGTTGCTTTCAGGTGGTGTCTTATATTAATAGGAGCTGGTCACAGATTTTACTCCTCTAATCCCTCTTGGCAGCTATATGATTATTTTCCAATTTTCCTATATTTTTAGATTCATTTTGTACAGGAGCCCCCTAAAAGCGTAAAGATAAAGACCAAGTATGTCAGGAAAAATATTTCTGAATAAAAATGAATGGCAGGCAGCCTTACATTTTACATCCTCTAGGGTTATCCTTCAATCACTGGGTTGACAAATTTGGAGTAGAGCCCCCTATCGCGTAAAGATAGAGGGTAAGTATATTTACAAGAAATGTGCCTGAGGAAATATTAATGTGGATTAGTAATAAATTTCCTTTCTCTATAGACGACTCCTGAACAACTCTGGGGTTATTTGTGGATTTTTCAATATTATTAGGTTCAATTTGCATCTTTACCCTAAATGGGTAAAGCTAGAGAGCAAGTGTGTACAGGAAATATACAAAAAAAAAACACTTTAGTAGTGGAGCACCTTTAAGGAGCGAAGACAGGAGATAAGTATGTTTGCATGAAATATTGCAGAGGAGATATTAATGGGGATCAGTCCAATATTTCATTTATCTAAGGGCTACTTCTGGTTGGCTTTGGATTTTTATTGGTTGATTTTCCCACAATCTTATAAACAATTTCACTATTAATAATCTCCCCGTTTACCTCTTGCCTTATCATCGCTATCATTTCTCCACTGGGAAATGATGCACAAATCACATATGTATAAATGTATGCAAATATATATATGAATACCTAAACAAAATTTGTTGCCAAACCAAAAAACTTGATACGACAAAGAGAAGATATATAGGACAAAGAAATAGAAGAGACAATGTTGAAGCATATGACATAATTTTAATGCCAATTTTCACAATATTGTTGTTAGTTACATTTTATATACATATATATATCGTACATATAACGCTTACGTACATCGTTAGCATTATTACAATTTGTTGACATTTGTGTTGTTTTTTTTTCCTGCTACTAATTGTTGTACTATGGCTTATAACATTTCTTGGTGGTGTGTTAAAGTCGTTGCTGTTGTTACAATTATCTGTTGCCATTCTTGTTAGTGTGGTTTTTGCTTATATTGTTACAAATTGCTCGTACTCGTTGTACTACCAGCAAATATCATTGTCACTGTTGCTGTCGTATTACTGTTGTTATCAATGTTGTTACCAAAGTCACTATTGACATTATTTATGTGCAATATATGTTTGCATAAATACTGATGTAATTGACAAAAATATAACTAATATTATTATCTTACATCAATGTGTTGTTATATTGTAATTATATTTGTAAATACATTACATATTTTGCATGATTATTTTGTGCTTGTTCTTTTTGGTTGTGATGTCACATGAAAGGAATATTCAAATCTATAGATTAATATAATTTTAATGATTGGCAAAATGTAAATTACATATCAAATGCCATGAATGCCAATACAAATAAATAAATGTAACTTTCTCTTTGAATTCAAATGAAAATTTTAATTCTTTTTGTTTTCAGAATGAAACCTCAGTATGAAACCTCATATGGATTCCAGAACACATAGCAATATCACTCGAAACTAATTTAATTTTGTTGCCAAATGCAATGTAATTTTTTCACTGAATATTCCAGTAAGTTTTAGTGTTTATGATATTCATAAATAAATTAAATTTATAAAAATGTAGCATAAAAACTACTTGACAGAACTAGGATGAATTACAATCAAAGCGACCCATGAACAATCTATTTAATTGCAGTGTACAAAATTCAAATAATAAAATTATGATGACAAACTTTTTTCAACAACCTTCACCACCCGTAGTTAATAGTTATTCAAATTAAGTTGCAATCACAACAATAAATCTAAAGTTGTTAAACTCAATAAACATAGATTGCTGAAAAAGGCATACATATGTGTTAAGTTGAGGGCAAAAACAATTGTGCGGTTTTAGGCATTTTTAACATTTTATTTCATTTGAAATTTCTCTAGCCATTTCTCTTAGATCAATAATTTTTATTATAATGACTAATTTATACTATAAACATTATATAACATTATTTAATATTTTTTTAAAATCTACAAAAAATAGTAATTCTAATTTAAAGCGCTTGAAATGACATGGCGAACTTCATATTGTTGCTTTTTCCATTTATGACAGTAGCTTTTAATACTATTTTCTTTCATTTCTATCGTTTCTCCACTGCCATTTTGTTGTGGTTGATGTTTGCAATGCATGAACTTGTATATCACTGCGTGCATATGCCCTCACAGTTCTAGAGTTGCCAAGTGAAAACTTCATATTGTTGGCTAATGAATAGAATTTATTTTTCATTTTTAGATTTTGTGAGATAAGAATTTAATTTTTCGACTTAACATATACCAAATCCTCATGGGTCCCATCCAAAATGAATTCAGACATCTATATGACATTTCTAAGTGATTTCTAGAGTGATCGATAGGCCAGAACGTTTGCGCATTCAAAACTTCACTTTTAGACTTAAGAAATCCAGAAACCTTATGGTTTCCTCCCATTAAGAAATCTACTAGCATTTGAATATCATGAAGTGATCGAACAGGAAAAATATTTATGAGTCAAGTACAAAATTTTGTGGTTTAACGGAATCTACTATTTGATGAGGCGAGAACTTCATTTGGTTTCATCCAAAATAAACTCAGACATCTATCTGCCCTTTTATAAACGTTGGAGTAATTGAGCGGGCTTGAGCGACAAGGACTTTATTTTCCATCGATCCGAAATGATCTCAGATATATATTTGGCACTTCTTATATGAATTTCTCTATGCATTTACCCCGAAATGACCTCAATCATATCTTTGCCATTTATAGATGAGATGGAGAGAAGATCTGTACGTCAAGAATTTTATTTTCCACCAGAAATTGCAGAAATTCACTGTTCGAATTATATACCAAATAATTTCTTTACAGAGAAATATAAAAGTTGTTTAACTCTTCCAGTTCAAAGAGATCAACAACTTACGAGAAAGTTGAAAAGATTGACTACTGAAACTGATAATGAAATAAAAAGTGATTCAAAAAATTCTTTTTTCGATGCGTAGTTGAATTATTTTGGTACATTTAATTTATGGTGCAGAAACTTTACAGAAAACACAAATTTAATCTAGAAAATCATTTAAAAAATCTACTCTGAGAATTGTCACCAAAAATCAAAACAATCCAGTTGAAAAGACGTGGCAACCCTTAGCGAAACATATGTCATGTAATGATTTGACGTTGTTATTGCTGTTATTCCATATTGTCACTGTTGTTGTTTCTTGTTTTTTGGTTTGTTTTCTTTCTTCTTTTTGGTTTCATATTGCAAGCATTTTGTGCTATCATGCTAATAACTTTTGGCTCTTGTAAGTAATTAGCAAATGTACGTATGTGTCTATGTGTATGGTAGCATAGATGTTTTGCAGTTTATGTTGCTATTATGTTGGCTGTTTGGTAATTTTTGGTTAGCTATATACATACATATATATACGATACTTGGAGGGTTTAGTAAAATGCCTATCTTGTTGTTGTTGTTGTTGTTGTTATTATTCATTGAAGGTACATACGTACCAGTTTTGCCAACACATAACCACTGACAAAGGCATTTGACTAAATATGATTTTTTTTCATTTAGTGTATGTGTGTATGTTTTTTTTTTTTTCTTGGTTAGCCTTTTTCATTTTTATTTGTTGCTAATTCACTAAAATTACAATTTTTGTGGTTTAATAGCGAATGTGTGATTTTGGCCGCAATAATAAAATCCCCACCTTTGTTTATTGTTGTTTAGTGGTTTTTGGTGTTTTTTTTTTCATTTCTTTCTGTTTTGCAAACATACATAACAACACTTGTATTTGTAATTATCTACATTTCATGTTTTCATATAAAATTCGTGTCACTTGATTGCATCGGTGTTTTAGTCAATTAATGATTGACTATATATTTGCATGTTTACATCTGAAATTTAAATAATTGTTATTATATTGTATTTTTACACTTTATATTGGCTTTTTTTTTTTTTTTTTGCACAACATCAAATATGCGGTAAATACATATATGAATATATAATTTCAGGGTGCGACAAAAAGTATGTACAATAAAAATAATACAATTTTTGTTTTCAATTATTACATAATTCAAATAAAATTTATAATAGATATTTCATTTAAAAACTCTAAATTATAGGTTATAATTTAGAGAGTTATATATAGGCACTTATGTCATTAGCAGTTATATAAACGTTTTAATTATATACAATCTTATTTTGCAAAAATATGCGTGTATATAAAAATATAGGCGTATGTAATAACAAATTTTTTTAATTAATAAATCCTACGTTGTTGTATATAATATGCAATCAATTTCAATTTTAATTTGTTTCGACAAAGCAAAAGTGAATCAAGCTAACGAAAATTCTGTACGTATATAAATTCCTTATCAATATTATAATTCTCATTACTAAGCATACAAAACAATAGACACTTTACACAACGACAAAAAGTTTAACAACAAAATTCTAATCGATCGAAAGAATTTGCTATTAAATATATGGAATTATGAAAATTTGATTGTAACAAAATAACTAATTCTGAAATATTCAGAAATCACTCATGCAACAATGTCTGTCTCTAATATAGAAAGTGTATTCTATGCATGTGTGATTGAACTGGTTTATATAGTATGTTGATGTTGATGTTGATGATGTTGATGATGTTGATGATGGCATATTCAGATTAATTATCTGTCATAATAAGGAAATCAATTCCAACATAGTGGATTAAATTAATATTGCATTTGTATGAGTGGACTCTCAAATAAAATGAAATAAGCATACAAGAATGTCAAATTGATGCTAGCATGATATTAACTAAGTATAAATCAAACTATGTACTAAACAGAGCTGGGTAAATTCTATTATCATTCTTGCTTTATCGAGGTTCTTTTGCCGAAAGAATCCATTACTACTTGAACGGCGACCAAATGTCAAAACCCAATAAACTTTAGGGTTATTACTCAAATTTTCATCTTGATATTCAAGCTTTTTAAACATGAGAAAATCATTATTCTCAATTTGAAATTTAAGAACGAAAATTGTTCAATATTAATTAAATCTAGCTAAGAGTGAAATAAACCCAATGAAATATAGGATTTCATATCAAGTTGATATCGAATTGATATTCAATACATTCTTCTAAGATTTAAATGTTACCTCAACACGCATTTCCATCTAAAATGACACTTGTTCTAAATTTTGAATTAAACACAATTCCCAACTTTATATTCAATCCCACTCAACTTGAAAATTGAGAAATATGAAATAAAAGAAATAAATGAATAGCTGTGGGTGTTAAGTATGATCGGCACAAAGGTGTTCTGAAAAGTTTTCGACTGAAGTAAGAAAATGGTAGCACTTGTCCACAAAAGCCAGAGTATATGTTTGAATATGTTTTGAAAGATACTCAGCCAAATTTGTAACGAATTTGATCTGTTTGACTGAATCTAAGGAAGTGTTTTTGTGAAAATGGTAAAAAACGAGTAACGAGTTGCCATTAAATATTTGTTTTTGAAAAGCAATGCGCCTACGCATACCAAAGACGATTGTGAACACTGTGTACAGAGATTCCACATCATCATTTTTCACCATAAAATGTTGGGCAGCTAAATTTAAATGTATCAGAACAAGATTGGGAGATGATGAACGTCTGAAAACTGTAACGGCTGATTATAATATCGCTTAAGTTAAACAAAAATGGTGTTAGGCAACTGTTGAATTAAAGTAAGAAAAATAACAATTGATATGAATATTTCCAAAAAAATGTCTTTACTATACATTAAATCAATATCTGGGTCATTGGAAAGCTATCAGCGCTCAGGTGTAAGATCAAAATATTTTCGAATAAACATCAGATTGTTTCGTTTATGCGTACGAATTTTCAATCAGACTATTTGAAAAAATATAAATAAATTTGAAAAAATGAGATTAGATAGAAAAACTTCCAGAACAGAACATTCGATGGGAGTTGCTAACTCATAAGCAATCGATTTCAAAATCATCAAGCATCTTTTTCCAGCTCTGATAGTTAATATTACATTTCAGTGCTGAGTGGGAAAGTATCGTATAGTCAAAACAGAAGTCAACAACGTCAACATAATTGCGTCAAAATCATGAAATTGCGTTTTCTTTTGTGATATTTATAATACTAATTTTATTATTTCCAAGATATAGAAAAACTAATTGTATTTTTAGTCTATTAGATGTGCTATACTCAGTCTTCTGAATGGCTTTATGCATAGTTTTTCATCTTCTCAGCAACACACAGGTTCTCAAAACGTTTTAATGAGAATTTAATAATGAAAGTAATTTATAAAGCAAAATTTTGCATAGTAATGTACTTACTTGCTTTTATATTAATTATAATAATAATTATTGTATTATTAATATGAAATCAGCAGGAATCTTTTAAAAGCATTCAATTACAAATTGTGTAAGTGAGTATACCTACTATTGTACTGAAAAATGAGTTTAAAACATAAACACATACATGCCAATGCTCGATATTAATTAAGTGGGTGCCGTAGCTCAGTGGTTAGCGTGTTGGCCTTCTGATCTGTAGGTGGTGATTCAATCCCCGGCTGATGCATAACAAATTTAATATCGAAAAAGATTTTTCTTTCGAACGGTACCCACCTGTCGGCAAGCAATTGGCAATGCTAACGACAGTTACAACTTGCCATGAAAAAACTTCTAGAAGAACTCTGTGACAAAGCTCAGAAAAAGTGATGTCACAAGGGTTCTGCACAACAATAATGGAAGAGAAGCTCGGCCAATGAGCCCTTAGGGGCTTTAAGTGCCACATATTTATTTATTATATTTTATATATGCACACTGTCAGTGCAAGTAACATCCTGTTACAATAAACAATTAAGATATGGTATTGAAAAAAGAACATCTATGTTTGTATATATTTATATTCAATTAAAATCTATATAAAAAAACCAAATTAAGTTTCTTTGTGCAACTTTTTGCGCATTGACATGCATGCACAACAAACGATATTAATTATTGTTGATCATACGCCATGGTGTATACATATAAAGATGATACACACACATACATATGTACGTATGTAAGTAAACATCAAGAGTGGAAATTATACCGTTCAACAAGTGAACGATAATAAAAGTATAAAATAAATGCACATTAAATGAACAAATGTTCGACAAACGACTATACAGCCCGAAAGCATATAGGGGCAATAAGATGTACACAATAGTACACTGTAATGATGCATATTTTATACGCTGCATAAAGGTCTATTCAGTTTAATAAGATGTTTGTAACCTTTTAAAGGAATCGCCGGAAAGGAAACCGCCAGTCTGTCACCTGGTTGGTTCTCACATTAACTTGAACAAATGTTGAGATATTTCGACCAAATTTGGCATGAATTATTTACGATCAAAGATTACTGATCCTATAAAAAATAGAGATGGGACTAACTTTATAATTTTAAATTTTAAGCCACCATAACGTACTTAATCATTATTCTAAAACGCTCAAATTTGTTGCATAAATTGAATTTGTAGTCAATCAAAATTTCACACCATTATTTCTTGTGACAGCCATAAAAAGTCGTGAATATTTTTAAAATATTATCTGTGCAATATTCAATTTTGATGAATAAAATAATTTTAGAGACAGTAATAATTTTGCTAAAACTAGGTGAGCTACGCCTACTATGTAATCTAGCTCTCATTTGATTTGTTTTAAATCAAAGATATATCTCATAGATTTGTTTTAAATTTTCAACCGCCATAATTTACTTAAGCTTCCATCTAGGACAAATGTATTTAGTACAAGGATTTATAAAAAAGTAGAAAATAATTTCGCAAGAAATGGACGGACCAAGATCAACATTTAATATAGCTCGCATACAAAGTCAGTGCAACGATTCGATCAATTACTTCGTTGTATACCTCTTAAAAATCAGTGTAAGACTGCCTTATAAGTAAAAAGTAAAAAGTAAACAAAAATTTTGTCAGTTGAAAATCTAAAAAAAAAAAAGTATATATCACGCCCATTATTTTTTATATACAATCTTAATATTTTTTCAGTCTAAATTTTATAGTATATGTTAAATTCAAATATTTAATATTACACTCTAAAATCTAGAAGTGTAGAGTATAAGTAAACCTACTTTAGCCTACAGTGAAGCCATTTTATGTTATTACTACACATTCGATAATTATAGTCGACCACTTTTTATATTTGATAGCCGCCCATGTTTGCATACATTAACGATGAGAGTATAATTACAATGCAATAAAGTCGATTCAATAAAAATTCAAGTGCCATTGCATTACGCAGTAAAATTGTGCAAATTAATTAGCTATAAGTGTTGATATGTTGATATGTCGAGTGGAAGATAAAAACATTTTCGAAGAAATTTCTTTGAATTAATTTACAAAAATTTCATATAAACATTTTAACCACATTTCAACTACAGTTTAAAACAAATAAACCAAAGTAAGAAAAAAAAAGAAAAGAAATTTCAACACCTGTGCAGGTGTGCAACACATCTACACCGGAGTATTTAATTTAATTTCAACTAGTTTTTGTTCGTTACCCACAATTTCCAACTTTATGTATTTTACGTACATACAAGGAAAAGCTAAGAACCAAATGAAATGAAATTAAACTTTCTTATGAACAACTTCTAGATATTCTTCTATTATTTCTATTTTGGTGAGGGGGGATAAGAAAAATATTTCATTTATTGCACTTTCCGATTCCCATAGATAGTCAAAGCATAGCAAAAGAATAAACAAGAGAAAAAATTAAAAAAAAAAACACAAAACCTGAATAAAACCAAAATTTTCAATGACAATGTTACCATTGGGTATGATGGTGCATAGAATTGGAGAGTAGAACTTTAAATGGACATTTGACAAATGTCGCCAAAGGAATATTAAAACATGAATAAAAAAAAATTTAAAAAAGTAGTCGAAAATAAAAGTTTTTACTTAAAACAAAATAAATACTCATACAATCATTCTCATATGCACACACACACACATATGTGTACATAGAAAGTTTGATAGTTTTCTTGACTTTTCAACAAGTCTCCATCTTTGTATTTTTTCTTCTGGTCAAATCTTTAAGTAATCGACTTTTATAGAAAATTTGTTCACATATCAGGCTAACAACAAATGTGGTTCAACACAAGTTGGATACTTCTTCACCTACATACACAAGTATGTACATACTTACATAAGTATATCTCACTCATACACACAAGTACCCAAATATAGTGCAATGAAACTATATGTACCATCTTTGGAAGGTCAACTTTGTGTTAGTTTGGCAATAATTTTGCTCGTTTATTTTTGATCAAAATTAAAACTTCTGAAGAGTTGTAATGGAGATATTTGGAAAATTGAAATCGACACTCACGTAAGACATTTAGTAGTTGAATTATAATATTACGATATGTAGATAACTAGAAACATTATATGAATTAGCAGATGCCAGAACATGCATGTGAAGTAAATGGATATCAGAACATTTGGGTAATTGGGGCATACGGATAGTAATATTAATTAATAGAATTTATATATGCCACATAGGAGTAAGTATGAATAAATATTAATTAAAATAAGATTTTTAACCGAATTGAAGAGATAAGGTATTGACATTATTAATTCAGCCTTTATTTTTGTATGTTTGTTACAGTATTGCTGCACGTAAATTTGTAGAATAATTTTGAGAATAATTTAAAACTGATTAAAATATCTCCTACTCTCCTACATACAAAAGTATGTATGATTTTTAATGCATATTTTCAAATTTTGTATATGCAAATCTAAAACTATGAAGCTGAAACTCGGAAATATATGATTTTATTTGTAAAATGATTAAGCTTTATAATGGTTGAAATCGAATGAAAAACACGCCTACCTTTCATACAAAAGTATGTTTCCCTGATCATGTTTTAACACTTTACGCATAAAAATATGAAACTATCAAACTAAAACTGTGTATATATGATTATGTTCTCAATCAAAAGTAAAAATTAGAAAATGGGCGCAATTGAGTGATTTACACGCCTACCTTCCATACAAAATTCTGCTTCCATATATACTTTTTCACACTTTGTGCATGAAAATCTTAAGCTATTCAGCTGAAATTTGGAATTCATCATTATATTTACTAACAAAGTGATGAACCAGAGAATGGGCATAATTGCGTAAATTCCACTAATACTTTCCATACAAAATTATGCATCGTATGCTTGTTTTTACATTTTTCGCACGAAAATACAAACATATTGAGTTGAAACTTTGTGCACAATATTATATTTACTAACCAATTAACAAGTGTAATAATAACAGAAATCGGTTGATGATCACGCCTAGCTCCCATGCGAAAGTATATTTTCGAATGTATGTGTTCACACGTTGTGTACGAAAATATGAACAAAAATGACTGAAGGTCGGTTCATACAATTATTTTTAAAAATAAAAATTCTTTTTAATGAAATCACAACCTTTAAGGTTTTCTTTATCTTTTCTGCAGTAATTTAGAGATTTTCGAAATAAATAATCTGATCATATTTAAAAGTTTTAATTTCTAATGCATTAACCCATCATTTCCATTGCATTTATTACAGAAATATTCACTGCAAACTTTCATTCAAATATTCATAATACATTGTTCTTCAAAATCTACTCTGCAGGCTACTTGGCTGTATTTAATTGTTATTAGAAAAGCACTACAGAAATCCCAATCTAACTTCGAAACTGCATATTGATGGTGAACTTCACCAAATTCTTTGCACTGAAACTAAAAAAAATTCTCAGCAAGTCGTGCTACGAAGTGAATAATTTCTTAAAAGTGAACCATCAAAATGTACACAAAACAGAAATAATAATTTCGTAAAATTTTATAGGAAATTTTTCATTAAATTTTCAAAATTAATGAAATCTCTATTCGCTTTTTATGATTCCCGTTCCCAACGTTGTATTTCATCCAATTGAATGATATTGTATTACAACGTGTCTTATTTTTAACAGCATCTTTTAATGTAATACACTTTGTCCATTAGAACCGTGAACAATGTACGTAAATAGTGTGTGGTGGTGGGGGAGTATAAGGTTGGGTCATAAACAATACAATGTCAAATCATTGCAAGAATGTAAGAAGAAATCAAATCAACGATGCGTTGTCAGAGACAATGAAAACGTAAGTGAAACAAAATGTATGTAGTACGGGTACAATAAGAAAATATATACCAGCACTGTGTAATAAAGGAATGTGAGTAGTGTCCGCTTGAGTAATGATGCAGATTCTTTGCAATTTTTCGTCTTCTCGAGAAAAATCAATACAGTCGGTAACATATGTATTTGTGTTGTAATATATTGAGGTTACTCACGAAACCGCAGACAATATGTCTTTGTCTAGAACAAATGGTTGTGCTTATCAAACACATACACATACTTGTACATAAATGAATTTATGAATCAATTTAGTTGAATTTAAGTAGTTTCTAAAATGGAAATTTAGATTAAGATGCTTAAAATATAATCATAAATTTATAATAACGAAATACATATTTTTCAATCAATCATTTAACTGAGAAAAATATTAAAAACTACAAGTGCATCTTTAGATGACAGTATTTTCAATAAATTTCTCAACATTTTCTATTTAAATCAAAGTTTTCATTTATCAAGAATTTATTTAAATAATTCAATAGAGACATAAAGATTTATTTTAATAAAATATATACAATAATGCCAATAACCACAACAACTACATACATACATACTACTACTGCTGGTACATGGGAGACAATGTGTTGAATATTGTATTGAATTCTATTTGTAAAGACGACTTGTTGAGAAATTAAATTACATTAAAAGCATTACTCAGAATAGCAACTACATACTAACTACTCGTACTACTTATTGTCATGGCGATAATAAAGAACAGCATCGCAATAAGAATAACACCAGCTTTAATAATCCAGATTCGAAAGATACTATTCTTACTTTAGAGATAAAAGAGATAAAAGCGTAATAGATAAAAATATATACTATATATAGTATAAAGTATGACGAATAAAGTTATATTAAAGGTATATATAAAAGATTACGAAATGACAAAAAGTGACAAAGAAGAACAAGAAGAAAGTGTAAGAGTAAGAAAGAGAAGAATATTAGATTATTTAATATTGAAAAAAAAAAAAAAAATTGTAATGAAATTCATTGGAAAATTCATTTGCAAAAGAAGTGCATTAGTAAATCATTTAGTTACAGAGTAAAGAATATTAGTATGCTCATCGCTCTGGACTAACAATAGACCCTCTTAGGCTTTTTGGATCGAACATCAACGTATCCAAGGAAGTAAAGTATCTAGGTGTCATCCTGGATAACAAGCTGACTTGGAATAGTCACGTCGATAACAAGATCCAGAAGGGCAAGCCGGTATTGCATCAGTGTAAGAGAGTGTTCGGTCTCATGTGGGGAATTACTCCCAGAGCAGCGCACTGGATCTACACAACGATGGTCAGGCCCTTAATAACATATGCTGCTGTGGCCTGGTGGCCTAAAGTCACCCAAAACACCGCGAAAAGCAAGTTAGATAGGGTGCAAAGAATGGCTTGTATTTGGATTACCGGAGCTATCCGGACGACCCCAGTAGAAGCATTGGAAGTCTTTCTCGGGCTGCTGCCGTTGGACTTGTATATTATGAAGTCAGCGGCATTAACAGCATTACGTCTGAAGACAACCAATAATTGGTATGGATTCGGCACAGAGATGGGGCACAGGGGCATCCTGTCACTGCTATATAGCAGTGTAAAGGAGGCGCTAATGCCAATGGAGGGAATGGGTAGGCTGAAGATGACTGAAAAGTCACACAGAACACTCATTGAAGACGGCCTCATTCATGATGTATGTGAGGAAAATGACATCAGTATTTTTACAGATGGTTCATTAATGGATGGCAGAGCGGGTGCTGGAATCTTCTCTAAAGAGTTGGGATTGGTATGCACTCTGAATCTGGGAAGATACGTATCGGTCTATCAAGCAGAAATGCTTGGTCTAATGCATACGCTAGACCATCTACTGGATGGAAAAGTTGCAATGTAAGAAAATCTTGCTAGCACTCGATAACCAGGCGGTGGTCAGGCGGCTGCAACAACCTACGGTATCTTCTAAGTTGGCGCTCGAATGTGTTCAGAAACTTAATGGGTGTGCTCGTAGTAATGCGATTACTCTTATGTGGGTGAAGGGACACATTGGTATAGAACAGAATGAAGCTGCAGGCTCCTTGGCTAGACAAGGATCTGAAGCTGAATTTTATGGACCGGAACCAGTAGTTGCTCTCAGCAGCGGGACGGTGAAGGCAAAGGTCGAAGAGTGGATAAAGAAACTTCATCTCACGAGATGGGAGAACTTATCTACTTGTAGACAGGCAAAGGCTTCGTTTGGGCTATCAAAGGGCAGTGAATCGAGCAGGGCTCTCAGTCTAGGACGAATGACTCTAAGCTGGTTGACTGCATTAATAACTGGGCATGGCAATTTCAGGTACCACCTCAGCAAGATGGGTCTTGTTGATGGGGAGGATGCTGATATTTGCAGATTATGCATGGAAGAGGCAGAGGCAGCGGCGCACATAGTGTGCCAATGTCCTGCATTGGCAAGCAGGAGGATGTCCACACTGGGTCGCCAATTTATTGATGAACTCGAAATGTGGAATATACCCCACAAAGACATGCTTGAAATAACGCGTGATGTTATTATGAGGAAGGAAATAGAAGAATTCTGCAACCGAACAAATAATTAACACACGATTTGAGGGACGAAAAGGGACCCATATAAGTGGACTGATTCGGCTAATCCCTAAAATATATATATATATGCTCATCGCTCTTGGCCACTGCTTGTTTTTTCTAATAGAACATAAATTACGCGTCTTTCGAGGTCCTCCAAAAATTATCACAGTTTTTTATACATTGCCATAAAAATGGAAGTCCTCTATTGCCATAAAAATGGATTCCAGCGGCCGTCCGTAATCAATGTGATATTCACACAAAGAAACATCTGTTTCTGAATATGAATGGAATTAGTAGGAATTTCACTTTAAGCATGCATAAGTTGTTACCAGTTTTATAGCAATTGGCCGAAGATTTTGAAGCTGCAAAATCACTTTATCTTTGAAATATCCGCGAAATCTCCTCACAGTTTTGTTTGTAATACTGTTTGTGTAGTAGACAGTAGCAGACAGTTTGAGTAACTCACAATATACTATATTCTGTCGATTCCACCAAATATAGAAACTTGGCCCAGTTGGAAGAAGTTTTTGTCTGTTTTACATAAAGAAGTGTCCGAAAAATGTGTCAGAAGTTATGCAAAAGAGAGGTGTTGTTCAGAGCTTTTTCAGTTACCTCAAGTACCCGGATTCCAAACAAGTAACGACTTTTTTGCAAAATTACCGAAAGATTGAAGATTGATTGTGTGTCTCTTAAAGGATATTTTAATCGTTAATTTTTCACTTGAAAACTTGGGTGATCTGAGCGACGAGTAATAAAAGCGTATACACTAAGATTTTGTAAAAATCAAAAAAACGATACTAAAGATTTTGGAAAGAAAACAAGGAGTCCAAAACACGAACTAAATCCTAAACAATACAAATGGCTCAGTACGATTGCACTTCAGTTATGAGTCCTCACTCACTGAATCCAGTTTTTGCATAGTTGAATAATTTATTAAATCAGATTTCCTCCAGGGTACGTAAGTGTGCAAGAAGTATCCTTTTATCCATATTTATATACATATTTGAATTTATTTATCAACAGCAAACATCTAAAACAGCAAGAGACTAAGAACCAGCATCATTTATTGTAATGCGTTCATGAGTATCAAAGGGCAAGCATAGTTTCTAGTACGATATGTATTGACATTTGCATTATATACACTAAATATTGTACATATGTATGTATGATTTTGAAATATGATGTGTTCTAAGGATTTCGTGTGTTTACACAACATTACCTGCCTGCAATCGAATGCAGACATAGCAAAGTTTGTTAGTGTTGATTTTTGGTAATTATACATACCTACATTTATGCTTACTAAGACGATTGTACATGTATTTATTGTATGTAACATTGATTGGAAAGTAATTTTCAACATTTGCGGTTGGTTAATTGATGTACTATAGATACAACAGCGTATATCACTCACAATATTGCATTACAAATTCTCATACAAATATTCAATTTGTAAATTTCTGAAATAACAACTAGTTGGAATTTATCATTTGCTATTTCTAAGCTACTTCAAAAGATTACTGGGAAGCAAGAGAATAAATATTACATATTTTCAAATATATTTTTTCTTTCAAAAGTTTTACATTTTCACATATTAATATTTATTTTGTCCATAAATGCTATGTGGAATAGGATTTTACCTATAACTGAACGTTATTTTTGTGGTACCTGTATTATGAATTGAACACTATCTTGCCTTAATAAAAAGTCATATTAAGATTATTGAGTTCAATGATTTTGCTAAACATTGATATACGAATATTCTAGTTTTTACCAACGGACAGATAAATTTTTGCATTTAAATTATCATATAAATGTTTCACTTAATATAAACGATAGTTCAATATTGACTTTGTAGTCAATCTGACATTCAGCTATTCAACTATCACATAACATGCAAGTATAATAGCAGTATTCAGATTACAGAAGATAAATAACAAAAAATAAAAAAACACAAATATGAAAGGATAACATAATATTTAAAGTGAATAATTTTTAAATAAGCATATTTATCCAAACCAGTACCCACTAAGAGACAGTAAGAAGACACCTGAAGAAGCTTAAAATATAACATCCCTGTATAAACATGATAAACCGGATGTTGTAAAATTGTTGTAAAAAAAAAAACTATGAAATAAACTTGTATGACAAACTACAAAATAAATGTTATTTTAATATGCGCCATCTAGAGAAGCTGCAATAGAGAAGTGAACCAGAAATTCATGAAGAAAATGTAGAAATAAGGATAACATGACAAAAAACGTACATATATGCAAAAAAGGATCAAATGAATTTTACATAAATTTGCAAGAAATAAAACATATAGAATAGATGGAGGATATCTACATATTTACTTATATATTTATCCATACGAAGGTGCATAGAAATATGTGTCATTCTCTTCCATTGTTATACTTTCATTTGGACATTTTAATGTTTCTTTTCTTTTCATACTGTTTTTTTTATGTAAGATTTATGCTTGTCATTTTTTTTTTTTTTATTAAAAATAGAATTCACACACTAACCTACGATTATGTGATTATACAATTTTATAGTTTATTAATTATTCCACATATATACATAGTAGTATTTTGAATAAAAGATATTTCTTTTATTTTTTGGTCAAAATTTAGAAATTTTATTTAAAATTGTTACAACAAAAGAATGCTTCAATTGTGATTATTTTATATATTTTATTTGACGTTCCAGTTCTTGCTTCTTTACTTTTCATATTAGTATGGTAATTTTATTAGATTGTATATATTGTCCAAGTCCCTTTGTACTTTGTATTGCTTTATTTTATATGCTCTTCTCACTCAATATCTCTCTGCTCTGCTTCTCTTGGCCTAATTTATGCAAAATATTTGCATATACAGGTCCTTTAATCTTTCACACAAATGCAAAGTAACATTGTTTAGCTTGTTGTTTATTTTCAGATTTTTATTCAATCCCATTGGGATGTGTGGTGGGTCAATTTTTAGTATTCAATTTTGATGAATCATCTATTGAAGATTCAAATTGTAACGTAAGAATACCATATACTTTAAGCTGTCATATGACTACAGATTGAAGGTACCCTCGAAAATGGTTAATAGTTATGTCAATAAATGAGAGGAAAAGAAAATTATTCATATTGGTGGCGTCCCGTTGCCGCCAACCTTTTGGGCAATATTGTCCATATACATAAAGCAAACAATGGAAACATCAATATCATTAAGAGCAGTCGTGCAGGTATTTCGACCTAATCAAATAGACTTTTCTCACATAATACAACACAAACGACTGACTATATGTAGTCATTTGTTTTTAAATAGTAGGCATTTTTTTTTTCTGAACAGCAAACAACTACCTTTTTTGCTAAATGTTAAAGATGTCCATTCTATGCTTCTCATTCTTCTCATTCTCTAATCAATGTGATGTTATTTATTTTTCAATGGCATACCTACAAAGCTAATAGCACGAGTACGAGTAGTTTTGGCATGGGACCGACGATTCAATGGAAAAATACCTCTTCGATAATAATTTGGATAGATTTCATTCATTCGCAATGCCATTGAATGTGCCAATAGTGTGCAGGTACAAACAAAAATCAACAGACAGCAGCGAATGTAAGGCTTTTCAATATACGTAGCGCTTATATAAGCTTGTATTGCCATTGGTGGTAGCATCCATACATTTCTATCCTTCTAATGGTTCTGCTATCAAAAGCAAATGAGGTAAGAGCAGACCGACAGACAGACAGACAGACGCAATCACAAAATGACATGCCACATCAACTCATCTCATCTCTATTCGAAATAGAATGAGATTTTTGCTAAGCGGCTTATCACAAAGTTGATTTGGCAAATTTTCTACTTTCATCCTAACTAGTATGTACAGCCAGCCACTTGATGTGATTTGCCCTTTAATTAAAATTTTTCAAATTCACAGAAAAGTATACTTTTAGGGAATTTATTGAATATACGCACAAATACACATTTACACATTTCCACGAGCTACATTATGGATCTGCGATTTTCAAAAGATATTCATTTTACAGGGGTAGCCTTTTGTGTATTACAATTGTACGATAAATTGATTGTTATTGAAATTGAAGATTGATATTGATTGAAATTTGCAGATGATTTAAAAATGTTGGCTTTTTATAAATAAATGACCTTGAAATTAAATGTATTGTATATAAGAAATGTTTGAAAGTGCTTTTACTTACTGCATCTTCTTGTATACAGTTCTTGAGTTATTCTATATAATTAAAGTAAACATACCTGAAATGAAATTCAAAAAATAAGAAATAAATTATTATTATATTTGGATAGATTTCCAAGAAGAATAGGAAGAATAATAAGCAGAAAAAGAAAATTAAGAATATATATGTTCGCAAAATAAAGTTTGCGCAGAGTTGTTAGAAATTAGAAATTTAGCTCTTCGTTAAATATTTTCTTTCGATGTTAATGTGACATTTCGCTGTTAGTGTTCTCTTTCTGATATTCTATATTTGAATTGAGGTTGAATTGAATTTTTCGTTTTTGAATACCACTTTCAAGAGTCCTTCGAAGAAATTTCTCGAAAAAACGGTTTCGAAAATGTCCAAAATGCATTAACAGCGATTGTGAATCCAGTAATATGATAAAATGTTAAAATTCTGTTAACTATTTTTTTTTTCGCTGTTAAAGTTACATTTCGCTGTTAGTATTTCATTTTGCGGTATGTTACATTTGTCGCATGGATTTTCTCGGAAAACGGTTTTGAAAATACCCACAAGTGCATGAATAAGTAGGTATTTTTTAATAATTAAGGGTTTTCCATTAGGCACATAACAATTTCGTATCTTTATATGAACGCCCTTTTTTAATCAACTGTCAATGTCAAAACGTTAGTTAAAGTCAACATTTTCATCATGGTAAAGTTAACGAACCAGCAACGTTTGAAAATTATTAAAAATTACTACCGAAATGCTGAGTCGGTGGGCGCAACTTTAAGAGCGAGAAATCATCTACAGCGATGAAGCTCATTTCTGGCTCAATGGCTTTGTCAATAAGCAAAATATGCGTTATTGGTCAGCAACAAACCCACAAGTGCTTCTTGAGACACCGTTGCACCCGCAAAAAGTTACTATTTGGTGCGGTTTTCATGCCGGAGTTGTGATTGGGCCGTATTTTTTCGTGGATGAAAACGACCGTCATGTTACCGTCAATGAAGAGCGCTATCGTGATATGTTGGAAGATTATTTGTGGCCAAAATTGGATGAACTTGACATCACCGATATGTGGTTTCAACAAGACGGTGCCACTTGCCACACAGCACACGTCACAATCGATTTATTGCAAGGCAAATTCGGTGAATGTGTTATCTCGAGAAATGGTCCGGCCGAATGGCCGTCTCGTTTATGCGATCTAACACCATTTGATTTCTTTTTATGAGGCTTTATCAAGTCACTGGTCTATGCCAACAAGCCAGCAACTTAAGGCGAGCTCAAAGACAACATCCAACACGAAATTACCAACGTTCCGGTCGAAATGTGTGCTAGAGTGGTGGAAAATTGGGTCCAAAGAATCGACCGCTGTAAACGGGCTCGTGGTGGTCATATGACCGAACTCAATATCTCCAATATTTCTGTGTTTTATTAATAGATAAAATTCTTATGTCCCTAATGGAAAACCCTTTATATGTTTTGCGAATTGATACTACAGGTTGTTTAAAACCAATAGTCGAAGTAATATTGAGTTTGTGTTTCCATTTATAACACTAAAAATGTATGTATATTATAAATCAGGATCACAACCAGAGTTGATTTAGCCATGTCTTCCTTACTGTCAGTATGTCAACATGATAACTATCGTAATTGTTAATCAATTTTGCTCAAAATTGGTATATAATATTATTTTAATCTATCGGCACAATAGTTTGAAAATTGACTAAATCGAATAAAAACCACTACTACCTCTCATATAACAGTATATGGTTGAATGACTGTCTAATTGATAACTGCCATAATATTTAAGCAATTTTGTTGAAATATGACACATAAACCTATTTTCACCAACAATTTTCACCGAAAATGAACAAAATCGAATGCAAACGACGCCTAGCTCCCATACAAAAGTTGGTCAATTGAATAAAAAATAATACCTACCTCTAATCAAAACTATGGTTATTCGAAAATTGTATGTCTCACTATCTGTCATAGTGTAGAATATCTAAGCTTCGGTATTACTAACATTAAGTATTTCAAATTTTTGAAAATAATTTGATTACCCATGTATAGAAAATGTTGAAATTTCAACCTACTTGAAAAAATTTTTTTTATTTCTTTTTTCATATTTACGATCCTCTACCAAAATAAAATGTCAGAACCTTTAAATATAATTCCTTTTTGTGTCAAACAGTGCTATAAGTATAGCACTCGTATTATCCCCTTTTTTGAACTTACTTTATGTGCAGCAAGTTTTTAACACATACAAATCTCTCTATTTTAATTTCAATTTAATTTTCGCTGAATCCATTTTGCTCGTCTGATTTTTTTTTCCAATTTTCAATTTTATCCCAATATCCATATTTTTATTCAATATTATTTTATTTAAAATGATTTTCTTTTGCTTTAATATATATTTGAGTTACTCAAACACAGTATGAGTATATATACATACCAATGTATGTGTACTTATATACAGGTATAAGTATACACATATACTATATTCATACAAGCAACAGACGCTGAATTGCAAATTATGCGGTTTGTATGGGACTTTGTATGTAGGTACGTATGAGGTTTGTATTTTTTTTTTGTTGCTTTTGCTTTTGCTTTAGCAAGTGAGTATATAAACGAATGAATGTGTGATTTTTGATATGTACACATAAGTGTATGAGTGTGCTTGTTTGTTAATGTGTACGTGCACAGACACCTTTGGCCCCATTAAAGGACTACTGCTGCTGCTGCTTCTGCTGCTGCTGCTATTGCACTATTCGTATATAAAAAAGCTGCTTTCATATTATTTCCTTTTCATTTTCAACGCAAACAAATATCTAGGTATATACACAAATACGCACATACGCACGTAGTACACGAAAGTAAACAGAAATTCAACCACAACAACAACAATGACAAGAGCAATAGTAGTTTATTCATTTGGATGGCAACAATGTGTACTCGTAGCAGACTTAAAGCAGATATTTAAAAGAAACATTTTCCGAAATATTTTCAATGGGCACGTATGTAGGTAAGTGTGTGTGACTTTGAGAATGAGTTTATGTTGGTTTTATATCGCAATTTCTATGTATAACCGTTTTGTTGTTGTTGTTAGTATTTAGAGATTTACCTTTTTTTTTTGTCTTTTGCTTATTATAATAAACATAATAAACAAAAATAAACAAACCGAATGAATGAACGAATAGGCAACACGTTTTTATAGGTGCACACTAATACATAGCCATGTACATGTTCCCACATACATGACATACATACATGTGTATGCACAATATAAACAAATGTACATATGTGTATTTTTTTTTATATTTTTTTGCAAACTTTTAAGCGGCTCAAATAGAGACAACCATAGAAAAACAATAATATACAACAAACAATGGTCAAGCACAACATGAGGTAGATACAAAATTCGCTTGCTGTTTTTGTATGACATTTTTATGTGCGACCAAAAACCACTTGTAAATACATAGACATGTGTATATGTTAGCATGCACTTTTGCTACCAGCATAAAATCATGTCGCACGACACTTTTCCATATATACTCATAGTATGTATGCATATCTACTTGTGCTATTTTAATATGAAAACGGTTTTCATTCTCATTTTCATTTTTTCTTTTTCTTCTTCTTTTTTTTATGTTAGTTAACCCATCGCTTTTCATGAGTTCTTCACACTGAAATTATTTTTAAATGGCTTTTCTAATAATATTTTGCCTTGATGCTCATGTGCAATGTGTGTGTGTGTGTGTTTGTGTTTGAGTGTTTGAATATTTGAATTTTTATATTTCGGTGCGAAATATACCAGTATGTGTATACAACAGTTCTATGCGTGTCATGTATATACATAAGTAGCTGCTCATGTTGCGGAAACATTAAAAACCAAAAAATAACAAAAAATTAAAAATAGCATGGCATGGCATTCATAAACATAGCCAAAAGTGGTAAATGTTAATTATTTATGTCGTAGCTTTGCATCAAATCAGAGTTCTATGGTGTGGCAATGCATATAAGATTAAAACAAAATTTTTTACAAGTACTAACACTTTTGCAGTACCACAAATGGTCATTGTTAATGATGAAAATGGATAAATTTATAAAACATACATTTTGATCAGCTGATTTTGAACAAATATAATGAAAATCAATTATATATGATAAAGTATAATGAAATTTTAAGTCAATGCTATTGCAGATGTTGCTAATACTCAAGTGATTCAACGTCTTTACTCATCATTTGTTTCTTTGTCGTTAAAACTCATCCCAATGTTGGACATTTGTCAGAAGAATTTTCGTTCACATGTGTTGACATTATATTTCGAATTTCTAAATCATCATTTCATTGTTCACATTTAATTTGCTGTCTTTTATACTCTGCACTCAAAGAGTCCAGAGTACATTCCGTTTGAAACACTCATAAGGAAAGATGACAGATAGATATATTATGAATTATATTATATTATTATCCATCGACCTCTTTGTCGGTCTGTGTGGGTACCTTTTCCGACGATAAATGTCGTAATTATAGAACGATCAAGTTAAAAACTGGTAGACAACATTATTATCATGAACGAACGTAGAAATTTATGAATGGGTATAATCGAATGTAAACTACCCTTACCTCCCACACAAAAGTGTATGCAGATGAATGGGTTTTTTTTTTTTCATATTTTGCACACGAAAATATACAACTACAAAAGTGAAACTTGATATGTAAGGTTTTTCTTATGTCACAATAAATATACTGAAAAATGGGCGTATTCGAATGAAAACCACGCCTACCTACCATACAAAAGTATGTTATTGAATAGGCTTTTTCAGACTTTGCGGACGAAAATATGAAGATATCGAACTAAAATTTGGTGTTTAAAAACATTCCGATCACAGAATGAATATAGTCGAAAATAAATGAAATCAGATGAAAACTATGCCTGCCTCACATACAAAAGTTCGCTGTTGAAGGTGTATTTTCACATTTTGGCGCGAAAAAATAATACTATCAAGCTGAAATTCAGCGAAAATTATTATTTTTACAAACTAATAGACATTTTTGAAAATAAGCTAAATGCGATTACAATCACGTCTACCTCCTGTACAAACCTACTTTTTCACATGTACATTTTCACATGTACATGTGAAAATGTACGAAAAAAATAAAATTATCGAACTAAAACTCGTCACCTATGATTATATTTTGTTGCAAATGATCTAGCTCAAACTTGAATTGAACCGAATGAAAACCAAGGCTATCTCTCATGTAAAAGTATGTATTATACTCGTGAAAATATAAAAGTATTTTATAATTTTATACTCGGGATTTAATCTCGGCAAATACGATTATTTTTATACTTCGCTGATGCTCTGGGATTATTTTCACATATCAATAAATGGTTATTAAATGTGTCCCTCATTAAATAATATGCCTACCAACAACATAGTATTCCCATATATACTGATACAACCTAAAACTCAATCTATTTAAATAAAAACACGAATGAAAATCATGAATTTGAAAGTCAATATTTTTATCTATTTTCACTGGCGAATGAAAAAGACAAAGGCTAGAAATTTAGTTTTCAGAAAAATTTAAAATGTAAAAAGATTGTGACCTTTAACCTGCATGGACCATGGACAACACTACGTATGAGTGTTCCTTTCAATTGTGGTCACACAATTTAATGAGTGATGTAGAGAAGAAATTTGAAAAACTCAAAATATAGAAGTTTTATTATTACAATATAATTTTATCTTGAGTAAAATTATAAAACTCTTTTTTTCCAAGTATCAAAGTTTTAGCTATTTTGATATTCGTTCATTACATACTTTCTCATACAAACTTGCAAATTTTCGAATAGAAGAAATTTATGTAAATATACTTAATTTTGCTTGAATTAAAATTGAAATGATGTAGATGTATAAGGGGCTTACATTGCTTCTTCATAGTTTCACATCAAATAAGCAGTAAATGTAAAATAAATGCATATAATTAAATAAAATTGTTACTCCATACAATGGCAAATGAGATGAAAACTAAGCTATTCGCTAGCTATGAGCTAGTACTGAGGGGTATAAATGCATTTAGTTAAAGTAGAAATATGAAAAAGAGATATCTATAATAATAAAATCTGATAAGTGAAAAGAAATAATCATCTTGAGGTGTCTTGAATGATGAAATTCTCATAACCTTAAACTTGTGAATTTCCCATGTGTCATATACTATAAACTTATAATGTAAATATATGCATAGAAATGTATGGTATGTGTTATAAAGTGTATGGTATGGTATGTTGCATTCACATGGAATTAAATATAAATTGTACATATATTGGATAAACATGAATGTTTCATGTTGCATAAATGAGCGAACAGACACAAAACCAAGCATTTACAAAAAATGCAAGCAACCACATTAAACAAAACAAAAAAAAAAAAAATATGTGAAAAATCGTACAAGGCTGCTGCTGTAGTTATTGTTGATGTTTACCACACAATTTTACCCTTGCATTGCTCTTACCCTTCACATACTTTTTCACTGCATATAAATTTTTATTTTTTTTTTGCTTCTTTTGTTTATTTTTATTTTTTTATTTTATTTTTTTTTTTTCATTTCAAGTATGTGGTATGTACTTTGGGTATGAATAAATAAAAATTATGCGAAGGTAAAGAATCTCACAAATGTGCATGTATACTATAACTGTATAGTTACATATTACCTACCAAATGTACGTATGAATAGTAAAAGTCATGAAAAATGAATAGGAAATGAAAACGTAAAAATAAAACAGCAACTCATGCTAAATACACTCTCAGCAGTCATTATCAACAACAACAACAGCAACAAGAAAAATAACAACAACAACAACAACAACAGCAACAACAATGACTAGACGCATACATTCTCACATGTGCACGCCCCATACACAGCAAAAAGCTCAAAGTTCACAGACGTTGTAAAATGCGAAAGTAATTCACTTTTGATCTTTAACACTTCAAATGATATATATATACAATGGTGCAACAAACTGTTGCAACAACAACAACAACCATAGACAATATAAAATAACAAAGAAAACGAAAATAAAACAAAAGTGCAACGCATCAACACATCGTACATTTATTCGTGAGACTGTCGATTTTCATTTTGTTTTTGTTTTTTTTTTTTCATTTTTCTTATTCTTCTTCCTCATCTACAATATCAATTTGGTATTGGTTAATCGTGTGAATATACAATTTATACAGAAACTACTCATACATTCAACAATAAGACTTAATGCTGCTGATGATGATAATAATAATAATTACCCAGTGGGAAAGGCTATGTGCGTTAATATCGAAAAGAAAGTGTACTTTGATTTTCGATAATTTTGCAGAAATTTATACAATAATATAGAAATTAAATATTCGCAAAAATATTTTTGTTCGCACATGATTTAAAGTCGAATAAATTAATGCCCGAAAATGTTTGCAATAATGTCGAAAAAAGAATGTGTAAGGCAATTTCGACATTATTGCAAAAAAAACTTGAAATAATGGCAAACCAAAAATATATGGATAAAGATTTTCGATATTATCGCAACAAGAAAATTTGCATTGATATTGAAACTACCGATTTTGCAAAATGTCATTTCGACATTATTGCAAAAATGTTTACCAAATCGTCAGTTTCGATATTATTGCAAAAATTTCGAATCTGCATGTTACAAAATTCGCCATTATTGCAAAAAATGTCGACATTAATTCATTCGAAATAGACACAGTACACAAAGCTTATCGTAATAACTACACATAACTACACAAGATCCATTGGTTAGCAAAGTACAGGTTGTTTTTGTGTCGTTTTTAACACATTTTTCTATAGAGAGAAACTCTGTAACGTATGACAATGAATTTGGCAAGTCGTGATGCCTTTTATTTTTATTCGGTATTGTTTAAGTTTTCATCATGGACAGACTTCAAAACTTACAGCCGAATAGAGAAAATTCAAAGTGTTCAGTAAATAACCTTCGCCAAATTTAGCGACAAACATTATCAGCCAATACAACACAACAACAACAAAAGTTCGCACTCAATTTACTCTTTTGGAATTTTTCCACTGGGAACCCATGAATGTATGCGCTATTTTCTTTCTACTAGACAACAAAAAAAAGTGTTGGCTTTCGAATATTGCCTTTACTGATGTCACTGTTGTTTCCCGATGTCATTATTGTGTGGTTATTTTGTATTGTTTTTTTTTTTTATTTCATTGGCGCATATAGTATTATTATTTTACACCAACACAATAATTGTGTGATACATACAATATGTATGAAATTTGTAGTTACAACAATGCTATTAGTAAGAAAAAAAATATACAAGTAGTACTAACACATAATGGAAGAGAGAATAAAAAAGAAAAAATGCAACAAAAAGTTTGTATGTAAAAAGAAGGTGTAGGTACATGCATTTGTCTGTATATATGTTATTTGTGCGCTTATGGTTATTTTGTATCGTGTATAATATAATGTACTATAAGTAAGCGTGAATGACCAGTAGATCATCATCATTGTTGTCAACATCATCATCATCATCATTATGATCATCATTGTTGTTTTCATCATAAGAATAAGCATGCGATATGTCTGCTAAAGTACAACTTTCCACAAGTAGGTACTCATTAAAATATGCATTTAAACATATATACTAAATTGTTGTTGTGGTTATACACATATAATTATTATTCATACATATATGTGTGTGTGTGTATGTATGAATGTCTGTTAATTAAATAATTTTGCTACATTTTATTTAATTCTTTTGTAAATAAGGAATATGATAAAAAAATATAATACAGGCGCAGTCGTAATTACGTCTATGTAGAATGTAAGTTAGAGTTGTCCTTAACACATACATTTTCTTTTCTTTTCAATTTTATATTTTTCGTACCTTTAATCCTCGATATTGGATTATTTTATATTTTTTACGTATTTTTTTCTACACAATTTTATGTTTTGTTTTCGATTCAACCCTTATTAAGCAAAATTATAAAATATAAAGTAAAGCGTTGGTCAGTTCATGTGAAAACAAAATATAATTTTCAACAAGCAAAATTTGTTTCTATATTTTGGAAATATTTTTTTATTTTATATCTTATATTATATTTTATATTTTATTATCAAAATATTGAAAATTCGACTCCATGCAAATAAGAGCCTGTTTAATGTACACATTCACATATATCAAGAGTGTAGGAAGTATATAGAATAAATTGTGAATGTAAATACTATAAATTGTGTTGACAGAAAAAAAAAACGACTTGAAAGAAAGAAGCGGATGACGAATAACAAGACATAGTTAATTAGGTAGGCAAACGTATTTCATTCAAGTTGAAATACTCGATCAAATTGAATTTGAAGAACCAACTTAAGTACTAATAGGAAATAAAATATTTAAAGAGCTATTTTAATGGATTTTGATATATAATAGTATTATTATTTATGTATTTATTACATATATTGGTTTCAGTTTCAGTCGAGATAATGTGAAATGAATGAAGATGTCAGTCTAGAGTCAAGTAATTTAGATATTTACTGCATTATAAAGAAAATTATATATAAATGACAGAACGGAATGTGAATTTTGATCGTTTTGTAGAACGAAAAATAGAAATAGAAGAAAAATTGAACACGTTCGAGTGTTTCAGTTCAGTTCAAGTTCAGTTCAAATCTGAAAATAAACTACTAAACTGTACCGAAGTTTTGCATTAGTATCGTTTTTAATATCGCTTTTGCAATTTAAGCTGAACAGCTCACTCATTTATTACATTTTCCCCATATGCACACAATATATTTCAACTATGTTGCACATTGTTTTTGTTCTTTTTTTTTTGTCAGTGTAACAACGTGAAATTGCAAAAATTTTCTTTTTAAATTTTCCCACAGTATCACAATCGATTGGTTTTCCAGTTAAAATATTTTACTCGTAATAAAAACGCACACACACACACATATATATATATATATATATATATATATATATATATATATATATATATATATATATATATATATATATATATATATATATATATATATATATATATATAGAAACACATGTATACATAGTATAGGTAAAGTACATACACACGCAAAAATACACTTGCTTATTTGTGCGTTGTTACAACTTTCCTTTTAATTTGTCGTTGCTATGTTGTTACTACCGCTCTTGTCACAGCTCAACTTCCGTTAACGATTGAGATCGAACAGAGATTGATAGTAAATTATTTTTTAATATTCCGATAACAACAATAACAACAACAACAACAACGCTAGTAACTATACAACAAGATGTGAAAATTGGGGAAAATATGCGATTTCTTGAAGCGAAAATTCAGAAAATCATAAATATTAAAATATATATAGAGGTACGTTACATATATGTAGCATATATGACAAGAACTGGTTACAACGGAAATTGTTGCTTGCTTTTGCTGTTGGAGAATGTAATGTTGATTTTTTTTTTTTTAACTATACAACGTTGTGTACATTGTATGATATATTTGGACCATGTTTGTGTGAGTGTGTGTGTGCATAAACGCATCAATGCGAAATCACATTGATGCCATATGAATGCGAAATCACATTGATGCCATATGAATGCTTGGGCATATTAAAAAAAAAAAACGCCTGCCATTGGCTTGAACTAAATACATACGCAAGTGTATCTTATATAGTACTTATACCGTAAGCTGTTATTACCGAAAATACTTTGCGACATTGTTATTATTAATTAAATACTTGAGCGCATTTTATATAATTTTTTTTATTTTGTATTTTTTCTTCTCATGGATTTTCTTCGTCTTAAATTATTACTTGTGCAATAGCTATATATCCAATTACAACAACAACAACAACAACAACAATGATAAATCGGCATGAAAACAAGTGCATACATGGTGTTAAACGTGCCACCCATACTACATACATAGTTGGTTGCACGAGTGTTACATTGTTGGTACTTACTTAGTCTACATCTAAGCTAAATACGGTGGATCACATCGCATGAATAATAACTTTGACAGCTTGTTTTAGTAAGAAGCACAAAATTTGAGTAAGTTTTGATATTTTTTCCTAAAGACGCAAAATGAAATTTGCAGATTTGAAGCCACCTACACTTAAAAATTGTATATAGCGAGTAGAAAAACATGAATTTTGCTGGGAGACCCCCTAAGTAGTAGAGATAGAGGATAAGTATGTTTGCGGGAAATGTTGGGGAGAGAAAATTAGTACTAGCTTTTTTTACGAAATTAACGTAAAAATACCCGTAGCTGAACAGAAAACGCACGTAGAGCAGGAAAATGTATGACCAACCCCTATTATTTCTATCTCTTTAACATTTTCTCCATACATACTTATCACTTACCTCCACCCCTGCAGGAGACTTCCATACAAATGAATGTAAAAACATCTGAAAATCGATCATAGCTACCTAGGGAATACCGCTAGAGTACTGAAATATATGACCGACTGCCATTATTTTTTCCTCTCAAACATTTTCTTTTAACATACTTTACGTCTATCTGCACTCCTTTAGAAAGCGTGCATACAAACCACATGAAAATCGATAACAGTTGCCTAGAAATCGCCGTTACAGTGACGAAATATATGACTGAGTGCCATTAATTTTTCCTCCGCCATCTTAAGGAAGCTGCCCTACAAAATTGATGCTTTTTATAAGGCTTTATGAAAATAAAAAGTAGGCGTTTAAAAATCTGCAAGGAAAAATTGATTAAAATTCTCTTAATTTTATATTTTTCATTGAACCAAGCCATCCAAAAATATTGCATCCACCTTAACATTTAATCGTACAGGTGCATAAATGCATGTATAGTACAATATATGCCATATTGTATCATTTCAGTTAGTCTTCGTTGCTTGAATTTCAATTATGTGTGCAATGTATGCCAAAGGCGATTTTAGTTGCATTTTTGGTTTTAATTTTTGCTATTTTGTGACTCAACCGACATTCATTCACAGTGTTGCATAGAAGTGCAAAATACTTTTTAGAGAATTGAATTCTTTATTTGTATGTATCCAGAAATATTTGTAAAATATTATTTGAAATTATAATAATAAGAATTCAATTTTAATGAAAAATTTAGAAAGAATTTGGGAAATCATTGAATCAATAAAGTAAAATATAATAGATTCAGTAGTGGAGTCCATTTTTCAGCACTGCAATTCTATATCTAATCTATAATCCTAACCTAATCTATAAATGATTCCAATTAACTTCTAGTCCAGCTTTTTTGAAGCAGCTTCAAAACTAGCATTTACAAATATTTACCAGTGATTATTTATCAGTAAGTCATCACTACATAAGAATTAGATACGAATGTTCTTTTGAATTTTATTTGTTTTCCTTTTTTTTTTTAGTTTTTTTTTTTCTTTCTTTTTTCCAAAAAAATATATAAACAACAAATATTTGAAAATTTAAAACAGGTTCTATATACTAACTATACTATAGTTGAACTGTGAGTACATGTGTACACACTTTTGAAATTCTTTGCAAATGCCAATGGTGTTAGTAGCATATACACTCGTATACACATCTCCATACATACAAATACCTACAATCGAAATACGAATTAAGGTCAGTGGAGGTTTTAATTAAATTGTGCTCTGCAATTTTTGCTACATTTATTGATAATATAATGCTTGTAATATATACACTAAAACTATGTTATAAATAGATTGAAATCTCTTTGCATATGTAACTATGGCATCGAAATCATATTATGAATTTTTGTTGAATATTAAATTGCAAATATTTTTGCAAAATTTTGCATCTAGTTATTGATATTCATATACAATATTAGAGTAGTTATCTATATCGAATACGGTGAATGAACTGATATTTGCCAATTTTGTGATATCAAAACGTGCTGATCGAATGAAGCATATTTAGTTCATTGACAGATGTTCATTGTCATCAAGCGGAGTGCAGAAAAAAAATATAACAAAGAATAATATTTTTAATGAAATTAATTGAAATTCTTCCGTAGTCAATTGATTTTTTTGCAGTCAAATAATCAAATTACACCTTAGTCATATCAATCCCACGAGCCCCCCCAACAAACAACAATCAATTAAGAAACATCAATGATTTCCTAAGAAATGTGTTTTTGTTTTTATTTTGCCTTCTTCTTCAATTCCGTATTTTCACTTGTCATGACAATGTTGCACACAGGCGATCTCATTTTGTTTATGATTTACGAGTACCTTGTAAACAACAAAATGATCGTGAAATTGAAATTTCTCTTCTAGCAATCGATCTTACAATAATCATTTTATATCTATAGAATTTCACAGCAATAACAACAAATAACCATTAGAGAATTGGGCATAAAAAATGTAGAACTACTATTGGAATAACATCCCTTAGGTGTTAGGCAAGGCAAAGGTCTCACCAGAAGTACCAAGCCCCAGAGCCAGTACCAAGCAGACACTATTTTGCCTCGCAATGCTTGACTTCGCCTTCAACTCTTTTCTAATGATACTATGATACCATCGCACTCTCACCATAAATTATTAACTTTAAAACATGCCAACACTTTGTTAATTACACAATGTATATACATAATTCTTGTAATTGAATTTTCATTCATTTATTTTTCATACAATACGTTTTATTAAAATTTTTTTTTTATATTTTCAATTTTTTTTTTATTAATTTTTTGCTTTGACATTGTCACTTTCTGATGTTCGCCTTGAACTATTGATGCTTGTGCGAAATGTTCAATCAGTTGTTGTTGTTGTTGTTATGGGATTTATTTCGTTATTGTTTCAAGTGCGTAATTGTATATGGCACCGTATTTACGTCTGATTGTATGCGTGGAGAAAAAATATGCTAAATTGCAATAGCTTTTATATGTCTTTGAGCTATCGCAATATGAATATATTAACTTGAAATAAAATTTCAGACATCTTCGTACCATTAAGGTTCCGTTTCAAGTTTCAACTGGCATAGTTGATTTATTACTTAAAAAAAAAAATAAAACTAAAAAAATCAGTATGGGTCACTCATCTCAATTATGTAAGTTACATGGGTTACTTTCAATTGATTAATTTCACCCATTTTTTATACGAACTATGATTTCGAAAACTTTCTTCTTCAGCACTATATGTGATACCATTTGCTATTCGATATGCAATGACGAAGAGATGTAGATGGATTAGAATTTTTTCTTCTCAGGAAGTACGTTTTATTTATTCACCTTTTCCAATTAAATACAAATTGATTATATATTGAAAAAGAAAATTTTAACACGTTCGTAGCGGACGTGACCGATACTATACTTAATATATATTATCTAAAAGACATTTTTTCAAAAACAATTTTTGGAAAAAAGTATTCTTCAAAGTATCACAAAAGAAAGCTCTTTCATATTGTGTCACGACCGAAACGTTTTACTGTGGATAATACTTTGAAATCAAGCATTCGACTTTGTGTAATTTCCGCCTAAATGTAGTACATATCTAGCGCTAAAAAGCAACCCAAAAATTGTATCACATTTGCGTTTTCAAATTTTATATATACAAATGTGGCGTACGCAATAGAATTGCCCATATAAAAATTATTAAATTAATCATATGATCATAATATTATTCCATTATATAATTGACTAAGGTCAAATTGATCCTTCCTCAATTTCGAAAAGTTTCGATTTAAACAATTTTTTACAATACTTATTCCACAAATCATCTTTCAATTTTGATTGTGTTAAATTTCAAATTAATACAAGAAATATATCAAATCATGCACCATAGGGTTAATGCAATAACCATTTCTATGTTTACATGTGTGTATGTATGCATTTGCGTGTGACCTACTTTAAAATGAAATGTGAAGAGACATTGAGAGACATTCTAAATTTGATTGCCTTTTTTAATGCAACTATGTGTAAGTATATACACATAAAAATAGAAGTATCGTAAAATGAGTGACAACAGAATGACAAATAAAGTTCGACTTACTGAACTGATTCATTTATGTAGTGCAAAGACAAAAAAAAAACACAGCGAAAATGTCAATTAATAGTGATTATAACAACAACAACAAATAGAAATGAAAAATGCAAATAAAGAAGCAAAATGAAAAAAAAATATGAAAAATAGAGCACACATTCATATACAGAGCGCCTACACGTACATATGTATATACACATCTAATGTTTATATACATAAGTTGATGCTAGAATTTCATATGTTGACAAAGTCATTCGTTAGCATATTGAAGGTATTAAATGTTTAGTGTTTGCTTTTTTTTTTTTTGCATGAAAATATATACATGTATTTTTAGTTCATTTAATATCACACATCAGCGTTGATTATACACAATATCCACCGACCATTGTAACAAACTGAGTTACCAATAAGCTAAAGTGTATTGTCGCTACTTTAAGTGAAAGGAATGGATCAGTAGTCACACAAACTGTGCTGTGCAACTTGTGTGGGAAGAAATGTAGAACATTATATATACAATATATGCTTGCGTGTCTCAAATATTTTGAATGATTTGAATTGTTATTCGAGCCTATTAAAAGGCAGCATAGATTTCGTTTTTTCTTGTTGTTGTATTATATTCTCATCACGTTTTGACACATTTTCATAAAGTTGCTTGAATAAATGTTGGCTTGATTTTTATTACTATATTGGTGTCAATAGTGTCTGAAAAATCTGCATCTGTTGGGATTTGTAAATTCTTAAATTCTTTATATACAAAAAATATATATATATATATCCATGATTACAATTTCGCTTTCAATAACTGTCAAAATTGAACTAAATGACATATCTGCACGACTAATGAAAGATTTTAGTTGCATATTTGCATTTGTGATGCCATCTAAATGCTAGATTTTCAACCAAAAAATTTTCCAAAATAACCTCGTCAATTTGAATCAGATTTGTTGAGTAAATTTAAGCTTAATGTTAACATTTTTCCGTAGAATGCATGAGTGTACGATATATAAATATGCACCAATGTATGTCCGGAATATGTGTACCAGTGTACCACAGTGAAAGCCAACGAAGATAATGTCAATTTGAATTAACATGTATATGCTGGTGATATTGGTTTGTGCATGTGTGCATGAGTAAACGTTGCCAAAGCTACATACTATTTGTAGTATGACCAGTATACCTAACATACAAATATATATATAAACATATGCCTAACGTAATGGATATGCACTTGACCGAAAACCGCACATAAAAACATATGCAGATATATACATTTGTATATATACATTTGTATACATACTGTATATACATTTGTAGACAATATGACACTTCTAATGTATGGCAACCGACTAGACCATTCAAAATGTTGCGGTTTAATTGGTTGTGAGCAAAATGTCCCTTCACGAGGCATGTGCATTCAAATGCGTTGGGCAATAACAATGTATGTCAGTCAGCCAAAATATAGCAACAATATCATCAAACAAGTGTTATATTTGTATTGGATACGATGGAAACAAACCCCACAACAAATAATATGTAACAAAACGGCAAAATCATTTTAATAAAGTGATTGCTGAAAATCAACCAAACATTTTTGAAAATTTTCTATATCACTACCTTTATGTGGTGTACCGTGGTTGTTATTGTTGCAAGCATATGCATCCATACATATATGTACATATAAGTATATGAACGTATGTATTGTAGTTTATAATAACGCCAATATGCACAGAAGGTTAAAATACAAATAATTAGTAAATCGAAAACTTGTATTGTACACATGTTGGCAATTAAGCTATACACATCTACGCATGTATACATAAGTGTCTATATACATGTATTTTAATATCATGAGATTTCAACAAAAATTTAATAGCAACTCATTGGGCAATAACGAAACAACAACAGACACATATACCCCAAAACAATAGAAGTATAATTTTCTGGCTTTTTTTTTACCTAACATAATACGAGAATACATGGACAAAAGCTATAACAGAGGCTTACACACATTATTGCCTTTTTCGTTATATGTATATATGCGAACTGGTGCATTAATAGGACGTTATTATTATCAACGTAGGTAGCGGTAATGAGAATTATATTTGATAATGACTACATTCATATATATATACACATTAAGGTGGGTAAAAAATATAAAATTTTGCATCATTTTATATATTTTTTTCCTTAGCAAGCAAAAAGAAATTGGAAATTTTAATAAATTTTAATAACAGACATTAAAAAATCATTAATATTATAGGGGAACTCCCACTAAGGAGTACAGTTTTGTCATACGTCATACATTTCAATACTCTAGGGGTGCATGCTGCAAAGCTATGAGATTATTTGTCGATTTTCACAGTTTTTTTATGATTATTTTGTATGGGAGCGAAAGTAAAAGGTAAGTATATTCGGAGAACATGTTGCGGAGGAAAAATTAAGGAGGCCAATCATATATTTCAATACTCTACGTGTGAAAGCTGCGAAAATGTGAGGTTATTTGTCAATTTTCATATAAGTTCATGGGTATTTTGTATGTAAGTAAGTTCAAGTAAAATATTGGAAAGGAAAAGCTAGCTATCCAGGATGATTCTTGGACAGCTATGGTGTTACTTATTGCATTCTCTCGTCTTTTGTATGGAACCATCCTTAAGGAGCGGACGTAAGGAGTGAGAATATTTTGAGAAAATATTTAGAAGTAAAAATTAATGGGGGGCCAGTCATACAAATGAACACTCTAGCGGCAATTGTAGCGGAACTATGGTGTTATATGCGGGTTTTTATGCTTATTTTGTATGAGAATTGAGATAGGAGGTAAGTATTTTTGGAGAAAATATTCGAAAAGGAAATGTTAATGGATGCCGGCCATCATTACTCTAGGAGTAATGATGGCCGGCAGCAATGATAATATTTGTTGATTTTCAGTTGCTTTCTTATTCATTATGAATAAGAGTCCGCCCTAAGCGATAAAATAGGAAGTAAGAATGTTCAACAAAAATGTTGGAAGCAAAACTGAATGGCGGTCGATGAAAGATTTTAGCCCTCTAGGACCATCCTGAAAGCGATAGGCGCGAAAATCAAGAGTTAATTATATAACCGATCCCCATTCCTCCCTATTTGTTCCTCTCAATTCTTTCTTGCTAATCGATCAACGGTATATAATACAGGACATACGCTTACTAATTTGCGGTTGCGATTAATTAAAAGGGCAAATGCTGTATAACTAAATGTGTATATGAATGTGTGTGTGTGTGTGTGCCTGTGTGCAATTACCATTATTGCTATGACGATAGCGATTTCAGTTAACGTTATTATTACTCTCTAATGTTGTTGCGGTTGTCGTTGCCTTAGCAGCAATTGCAATAATGATTTCGTTAGTATTACTCTTCATTGTTGTTGTCGTTCTTGGAATTATTGGTATTATCATAATTGTTTTCAAATATTCATAGCTATTTTCTGTGAATGTATTTTATATATTTTTTTTTTAACAATATCACTTGTTGGATTTAATTTAATTGTGATGAATAAACAAGTAGAGAATGAATACACGACTGCCAGAATTGAAATCAAATTTAAATTATTATTCAAATTTCTAACACTGGTTGAAATATAATACTTATCATAATAATACGTTTTTTCTATTCCAAAGAAAGAAAGAAAACCTTTTTAATTGTGCGTAATATTTACATTTGGCACGTGCGTAGGTAATTTTCAAGATAAAATCTAAAACACATATTGCGGTTGTCGATTCAAATATAAAGTACTTAACACGAAAAATAAATAAAGAAAAATATCAGAAATTCAAATAAATTATAAATGCAATTGTTTGCAGAGAGACAAATTCGGGGTATTGTATGGTGCAGCTGGCACAATGTGTAAATATTCATATTCATATGTGTGCATGTATATGTAACACTTCAACTGTCATTGTGTTCATATTTGTGAATTTGTATTTCTACTTTACATATGTTATGTATGTCTAAGTCTCTATCTTATCACATATTTACTTTTTATATTTATACGATTCATACATATTGCTGTCCCTAATTTGTAAATAATTACGAATCGTATAAATAAATAAAGGAAAAATTAAAAGTTATGAGATTCTAAATTAATATTTAATACATAAGTATTTACATACTGCTATGTATGATGAATAAGGAAACAATTATAAATAAATAAAATTTATTTATCTTCACATACTACATCACATAATATACGATTAAATGGCAACTCTATATAAAATGTCTTGCAATGAACTGCTTACACAGCATAAACCAAACGAATGGAATGAAATTACAAGACCAACAATAATAATAATAATAATAATAACAATAATAATAAAGTAGTAAACTTATCAGCGATATATTTATATTGTATACATATATATATATATATATATATTGTTGAACTTCCTTCCTTTTCCAGTTGTTATAGTTCAATAACATTGCCATGCTGCATTGAGTGACTATTTTTAAATGGTGATATTAATAGCTTGTTTCACTTAAATTAAAATGTTTGAGTAATAAATTATAAGATACAATAAAAATTAAATAAATAATAAATAAATGAAATTTTCATGAAAATATTATAAATAATCCATAGGTTGGTATAGTAGGTATCTACTATGTATGAAGAAGTAGTTGATTTATTTCAAAATTTTTTTTTACGTTGAATGTGCACTAATGTACATTGTATGGCATTAATGTTAGATGTAAAAAGAAAAATCGCTTAAATAGAAATAAGAACTAAATGCCAAAATACATCAAGTAATGTTCTTCTATAAAAGTTTTCAAAGATGTTTACTTTTTTTATCGAAATCGTCGTTTAATCAAATATTATGCTTCCCAACTTTCCCAACATATGGAAATTTCCTTTATATAAATTACATTTATTACGATTACGACATAAGGATTATCTGCTTAAAATTTTTGGCATCCGCATAATTATTTCGCCAATTTTTATTGTCGATTAATTACTTAATTCTCACCACTTTCTGATTGAATATGAGTGGTTTTGCAATACAAATTGAACACTTGTGTAAATGATATAAAATGACATAGATATAAACAGCAAATACGCACACAATTAACTTTTACCGCAGCGCATTTAAATGGAAATACAGACGCTTACTCGATACTTTTGCCATACACAATATATCAATACGATTGAACTCATTCATACTTCAGCCCAAAGTATGAATGATATTCCGTACAGAATTCATTTTAAAAATCTGCGACGTTAATAAAATCTCTCTTTAGGGACGTACATTCATTTGAGTATGTAAGCGCTATCGACTCCCATCCCTGGATCTCGGAATCCCGTTATTGAAAACCACAAGTTTAGCTATGATGGATTTCGGGTTCTATAGTATTATAAATGTCAAGAATATGGAAAGAGAATAACAAATTCCTCAATGAGTATACAAATTATATATCTATTCACAGTTTTTTGAGCAGACAAATTGAAAAACCCAATACTAAGCCAATTGAAATGCAATTATAATAAAATAAGCTCAATTTTGAACAATTCGACAATTTCTAATTCGTTATTTTAAACAAATTTCAAATTATCAAAATTAATTTCAATAAAAACAAAAAGATAAACATTTCTGAGTTTATTTGACTTGATCAAGTCGCAGCATTTCGTCCCTAACCTCAAAAACCGTTCTAAATAATAAAATATTCTTTCAAATGCCTAGAATCTCCCCTAGAATGTATGACCAACCCACATTAATTCTTTATCCTCAAAATATTTTGTAAAAACACTATCTCTATCCCTTAAAGGGGCTCACCTAAAACATATTTTTTTTTTTAAATTTCAATTCCATCGCTCCCAGAGCACACTTAGAAGGGTAAAATATATGATCGACCCTTCATAATTTTTACTAATCCGCACAATATTACTTTCCATCTTTTCTCTTTAGGGATGTTCCGGTAAAAATGAATTTATAAGCACCTAAAAATCGAAAAATAACGCTATAGCAGACCAGGAATTGTTCCTAGAGCCAAGAAATGTATGACCGAATCTCATAAATTTTTTTGTTCGAATATTTTCTTCTTCCTCCCATCTCCAACCATTAGGGTGCTACTTTGAAAGATTTATGTTTTTATTAAATTGAAAAGTCATCAATTTTGTAGATATGTTATGTCCCATAAATAAAATATGTATAGAATTGAAAGTTTTCTTTCTTCCAATGCCTAACTGAATTTATTCACTAAAAAAAATCTTACTGTTGTCTCTTAGAGCATTATTGAAAATCTCCAAAAATTCAGGAATCAGCAACAAATCCAAAGATATGCATTCCTAGATACATACACAGTCGTCACACACTCATATCACACATGTGTATTGTAATTGGATTAGTTTTAATTTTCCATCAAGTAAATTTCATATTCTACATAATTTATGCGAAAAATTAGTTGAAGCAGACACCCATTTATCATGGCGAATAAACGAACCATTGTAATGACACGAGTCGATCGAGATGTACATATGTATGTCCATATATATATATATATATATATATATATATATATACATATATGTATATATAAAGATAGAAGGGCATATAATATAGACGGCAAACAGGGAGGGCATGCGCAAATGTTTGAATAAATTGCATTCGTCGCATTGAAATTGCAAACAACAATACCATCACACTGAATGCTTAGTAGTAGTAGTAGTAGTAGTAGTAAAAAGCAATAAATACGAAAATATCAAAACGCAGCAAAAGCAACAATTGTTGTCATTTTACGAGTAGTACATATTATGTCTGTATGAATGCAACAATTTTTGCTGATTTATTGAGTTTAATTGTTGCGGCCGTATGTTCATTAAAATGTTTTCTACAATGTCAATAGTAAAATTTAATTAATGAAGTACTTGCTTACCCTGCACCTCAATCGTCTACTAATTTGCATATGCATGCATAGTACGTAAAATATAAGTAGTTATTGTGCATATATCTTCATTCAGTTGCATACATATATTTATGTATGCAAGCATTCTATTTAATTGAATGCGTTGACGGCGCCATTGATAATGATTATGATAATAATAATAATTATTATTATTATGATGATAATGATGAGAATATTAGAACTATTTACCTTGTATATATATACTTCTATGTGTATTTACATAATGAAATGTAGTAATAAATTGTAATATTTTGCAAATTCAATTATGAATGTTGACAAAATCTGGTTGCTGTGGTAAAAATATTTCATTACTATTGTACGTAGCTCTATTCACTACTGAGGCTTATAAATTTACAAAAAGGTATTATAGCTATGTTATATGTACATTACCTACCTGCATGTATTTGTATCGTATACACTTTAATTTAGTTTTACTCTTATTGTTTTGAATGGAATCAGCTTAATGAAATTATATACGTATATACCTACATCCATACATAATTGAATATTTAATTTAATTGTTCAAGTTTTCATTTTCATTTATTTATTTACCTAACTTCATATGTCTACCCGATATCCAATTGGATATATGAGAAGAAACTTTATCGTGAAATACAATACAAGTGAATATCATCTTAATATAAAGACAAAAGGACTAGCAAAACGGCAGAAGTAAAATGTACAGTTCAAAAAGTTATTCATTATTCAAATATCGATTTCGCAATCCAAACAAACAAGAAAACTGAGAATGTTAGCTTTCGATGCGTTACTAAAAATTGCAATTATAGAAAAGGCAAAGAAATAGCACTTATGTCATTCAAAGTATTAAAATACTCGCAATAATAGGCAAACCTATGTAAACCTAAATATTGTACATTACATAACCTACCCAGTAGGAATGGGAGAATTTCGTTGGGAATTAATATCATAGATTAACGGGTAAGTAATTGTAAATATCTAGAAATATCTGGAAAAGAAACAAATTCAAATCTGTTTCCACAATTATATGTTTATATGTTACCTCTTCGCCATATAAAGTATGAATTTAATCTGACATGGTAGTGATAAAATTAATAAAAATGATAAGCATATTTCATAGGAAAGTTCGATTATCCAATGCAAAAATGGTAAAAGTATATGTCCGATTCGCTGAAAAATTCTATGACAAAAAAGGCAGTGTGGCGATTTTCTGCATTACCTGGTAAAGAGTCAGGTAAACAATGAAAGAAACAAAAAATTAAGGTATGCGAGAATTCCCTACGACAATTTATTAAAATGAGCTCAACCAAATTTTATAAATATGTAGTTTCGGCTATTTTGAAGAAATTATTTTTTTTTTTCAGATTTACGAGTTCCAAATTCACTAAACCGAATTTGTACAATAAAGAGTGTTTGAGTCAAGATACATATTTAAGCCAATGGATAAATACTCTCAGCTAATCGTTCAATATCCGAACTCTTTCAAACTAAACCTCATTCAAAATAGATGGGACAACAGATCATATTTATGTTAGATCAGTGTCCAGCTCCTGTCACGTACTCGAAATAGGATCTGTAGAATATAAAATAAAAGCCGTAAAACTGAGCAGAATGTTAAGCTCCTTAAAATCTGCAGACCTTATAAAAGAAAAATCTTCTGCGAGCACGACAGATCTCTTGTCAAGCATCTAAAAACCTAATAATTTCAATCTCATGATTCTCCAAAACTAACAATTTCCTAAATCGATGTCAGATTTACCGAAAAATTATATTGGCATAATCCCAAACAAATACGGAAACAGGAAGATCAAAATGTTATCGTAAAAGTGCATAAAAATCACATTATGTGGATTAATAAATTTATCATTGCCATAAATAATTATAATTTCTCTTTTGTAGCGCAATGTGTTTAACCTTCAATTTAATATGCAAATTTACTTGAATAGTAAATTTGCTGGAAAAAATAAAAATAGATCATTACAAAAACCAAATTAAAATAATAGTAATTTTCATTCAAATTGAATTTGTCATCAAAAAGGAGAAAAAAAAATGAAAGACACAATAATATTGCTAAAATTATTGATAACAATGAATAATAATAATATTGATTCAAGCGGAAGCAATTTTCAATGAATTGCATATGTACAATATATGTACAAGTATTGTAAATACATACATTGTATATAATTACAACTACTAAGAGTACAAAGTGATAGTGAAATTCATGTACTTTGTAATGAAATATTTGCTCACATTTACATAAACGAATAATTGAAATGTAAAGCATTAGATTTAGTTGTTTTTTTTTTTCTTTTATTTTTATAGTTAAAGTAAATAAATAAAGTACAATGTACTGTTTTATATACATACATATATTTATTTATTTGCTGAATATAGCAATATAACACTATTCAAAATTTGAATTTATAAATATGATATTGAAATGAAATTTAATATATGAAACTGCAATATTTAGCAAATTCCGAGAAATTTTTTAAAAGAAGATGAGCTTTACATTAGGATAGTTGGAGGAAGGAAGTAAAAAGAAGTTGAAATTGAACAAATCAAAGACTTATATCGTACAAATATGAATTAATGGATTGATCGTTCTTTAAAAAAAAAAACATTGAAATAATTCCAAAAGTGAACTCAGTATTGTCTCTCCTTAATACCCACTACAACTGAATTTGAAATAAAATGGGAGTAGAAAAACATTCGGAATCATGGGAAGTCGGCGTGATTGTTATTCGATTTAGTCTATTTTTGATAAAAACAATCTTAATTAGTGAATTTCAGTCTTATAACTTCATATTTATTTATGCAAAAGGTATAAAAACGTATTTTTGCTCCAAAACAAACTTTTATATGTGAGTTAGAAGTGGTTTTCATCAATAACTTCTCATTTCCAAATGCACTAGTATAATATTTTATTATCATACAAAATTTCTTTCGATATTAATGCACACATTATATAAAGCCGGCGCACTGTACATTGATTTAAATATTTATACTGAGAGAGAGAGAGAGAGAAAAAAAAATGAACACAAGTATGAATAAATCGAGTCTTGTTTATTTGTAGGCATAAATAAGCATACTTTGTCGCAAATATAAAGCTAAACAATAAATGAAAAAAAAAATCTACATACGTACAATTTGTGTCACTTGCACCAATTCAATAAACATATATAGTATACCAAAGTATTACAATGGTGTCGTCACAATTGAAATTTCTATTTAAATACGTACTTCTATAGTCAATATAGTCAATAGTATGTAGTACAATTACTATACACACACGTACTATATATACACCTATGCATTAGAGTGTCTATGGTAGAGTATGCTAAATATCAATTAGAATTGAATTGAATAGAATTACAAAAGAAACCAAAAATAAAAAAATCTAAACAATTAGATATATGTACATATGTATATATAAAATTTGTTTTATAACTGTCAATGACAACAATTTAAATTTTAGATTCAGAAATTTTTATCATGTATACATATGCACCATATGTAATACAATATGCAAGGTTTGCAAATAGAATATGTATGATTCTAAAATGATATTATAGCTTACAAATTAATCTAAATTCAATTTAAGTTAATACAAAAAAAATGAGAATTTGTTTGTATATAAAAAGGTTTACTTTAGTTGGACTATTATAGAAATGTTCAAATCAGAAATTCACAGCAAGCAAGAATAACGACAAAAAACTATGATTTCACTATTATCGAAAATGTAACCTTTTAATAATGCAAACAATTAAAACTTGGCATTGTGGTGAACCTTGCCTAAAGTTCATTAATTTTTCAAGCAGATATATTAATTTGCATATACATTTCTTTTTACATAAAAACCAAATACAATGAAATAAATTAAAAATAATCACCATGAATCCTCATTTTTTTTTTCGTTATTCATACAATCCCTATCATTTTCATTTTGCATTCTTTGTAGGTATACGAATAAATGAAACCAAATATGTATAGCAACATACTTAGGATACATGTATATATACGAGTACTTCAGGCAACATCTGATATTTAGTATATTAAATGCTTATTTTTTGATAATGTTTATAATTTGAATTAATTTCTTTCTAATTTCTTTACACGTATATTTACTTAGCTTTGGCAATATACTTATGCCATTATTAATCTCACTGCAACAAAATATTCTTGTGAAATCTTTGAAGAAGCAAATTATGAATTGTATCGACCTTAGAATACACTTTTTGGAGACTAAGTTTCCTAATAGAAAGGTATTTATCATACAGCTCTAGTAGTTTTCTTGTATACTAAAACATATGAATACCTATAGTAATTCACGTGCAAGTATATACTTAAATAATACTTTAAACAGAAACTTTAATTTTAAAAGCGACAAATTTCTTGTTATTCCATTTTTTGTTGCTTTCCCTTTCTTTCTACTTTCTACACAACACAGCAACAATATAAATGGCGAGGGAGAGAGAGAGAGAGAGAAAAAAAAATAGCAAAACCTTCTTTTACTTTGGTAAGAACTGATTTTACAAATTTATGCAATGTAAATTTAATGTCTTCATTAAGTTGTTAAATACATACTCACACACACACCCACACACACACACTTGCATACAGCAATTTGAATTTTATGTAAAAAGTTTTTATAATTTTCATGCCTCACTTGAAGGGACAAAAAAGTGGTAAATAAAAGTACACTTCAGGGGACACTTTTTAGCACAACTCATAACAGAAATTAAAAAATAAAGGGATGAAATAGGTTTAGTCAAACAGGCAGCAGTTAGTCAGTAAGTTAGTTAAACAAGTCGGAAATGTATGCATGTAGGTAAGTGCAGTGCATATGTATCAAAATGTCAGTGCAATAGAATGAGCACATATTTTAATTTTGTTCCAATTCTCCTTTCTTGTGTTGATGTTGATGTTGGCATGCTCCTTCTCACTATCGCCGACTAATGTAATTAGGAAAAAGTATTTCTTGTTCTAGCTTAATAGTTGTAGTATAGTGTAATGTACAGAAGATACTTGTACATAGTAAATAGAGTTATATGTGTAAATCGTGATGAAGAAGATATCAAAAAGATGGTGATAATATTTAAATACCATTTATAAGAAAGGAAAAGAGAAATCAAGAAAATTAAATAATAAACTATTTTTAAGTTTCTTGATGGTTTTATCAGATTTATTTTATTTACAACAAAATCAGTTGTAGATCCAAAGATTTTGAGTTTTAGCTAAACACATATAAAAGTGTGCATAGAATTATCTGAGTCGATAGCGAATATTTTGATTTACTATTACGAAACGAAATCGCGCAGTTCTCCGAGATTCAAAGAAGCACGCATATTATAACAGAAATTTTAAATTCGGAATATCGCGCCCTAATGTTTCCAAGGTTTTCTGTACCTTCCTCCTTCATATAAATATCATTATCTGGAAAACGGTTGGGAATTTCTCCATACTTTCTTTCAACGAAATATCAAAATTTCCAAATCTTTACATGGAACTCTTTCTGGTATTGTTTCGAAATTATTTCAATTACTTGCCGACAGGTAAGCACAGTTGAAAAGCCATATAAGAGTGGTCTGAAAAGTATCAAGCCTTAACATGAAGTTGGCAAAGCACTCATCTTTTAAAAAGTATTCATCATAATTTCACGTATTTTGCACGGATACTTGTTTTTTTAATGACCCGGTTTGGTTGGATAAATAACGGCGACTGTTTTTGGTACAGCCATGGTGTTATTTCAATCGATTATGTACTGAAAAAAAGCTTAGAATTACTTGACAAGTTGGAGGCATAAATTCTAAAAAAAATATTTTCTTTTACCAAGACATTGCGCCATCACACACCTTTCCGATTGCTTTGGCGAAAATCTACGAAATATGACTTGAACTGCTTGATAACCCTTCTCACTCACCAGTTATAGCGCCAAGCGATTATTTTTATTCCCTAAGCTAAGACTATCCCTCGAAAAGCATAAATTTACACCAATTGAGAACGTCATCATCTAAACAGTTATTTTACAGAAAAGACACCAAGAACTATCCACATAGGTTACATCACCGGACGAAGTGTGGAAACTTACAAGACAACTATTATTTGTTCCCTACGCTAAAATTTGTGTTTAGAAGACAGAAATTTTCATCAAATTAGGAAACTGCAGAGAAAAATGCCGATTACTATTTGGAAGGGTTTAACATATGGAAGCATCGCTGGGAGAGGTGTGTAGACTCGCAAGGAGACTAAGTATGTAGAAAATTAAAAATAAATTTAAGGAACAACTGTCTCCTATATTTGGTATTATGAACAAATAAAGAGAAGCTTTAGATCAGGGGCTTTCATTCATTTCATTCCGATATAAAAATATGAAGAACGTATGTATTGAAAGTTATAAATTAAATTTCTGCAAAAGTTTCTCATTTGAGCATACACTATGTATAAAAATCTCATATTTTATAGATCATTTTCATTGCAACGCCTTCAACAAGTTATTGTTGTAGTCCATTTGTATGATATTAATTTATTGAAAATCCTCATCTTTATGTTCTTACGTACATCAAAATGCATTTCTTTGCATTTACCATAATAAATTATTCAGCTATAAAAACATAGTTTTATTCGATGCATACATGCATTCATGCAACAATTTGCAACTTGCCAGTGTTTATTTGTGTAGATTGTGAATTATATACAATATGTAGCAAATATTTTCTACTCTTTTAAACAACAATTTCGAACCTAAACGAAACAAAAAACAGAAATGAAGATGACGAAGTGGAAAACTTGAATTTTTCTCTTAAATCTGAAATTTTTTTTCGTTGAAATAAAAAGTAGTTGCTTGCTTTTTTTTTTTTTACAATTCAATATAAAATTTAGATACTACCTTTGTTAGTTGGTTTTTGTTATTGTTATTGTTGTTGTTTTGCTCCTTTTAGGATGGAAGTTTCTTATTTGATTTTACTACTTTTTCGCTAAGTGTTCTGAAAAACCAATAAAACCACCAGTAGCAAACGGCAATAGTTGCAAATAGTAAAAATGCTCATAAGTACATACGAATACGTACTCGTATACGGTATATACATAATTCAAACGTGGGCAATGTCAGTGGGCGGATATACCCACTTGTTTATGTTATTGTTCTTGTCTCTTGGACGAACGATATGTTGCCGGTTCCAGTTCAAGTATATGTATACTATCTCTATCTTGTTGCTTGTAGCTGCAAGTAGATAGTTAAACTAAAATATATAATGCACATATACTGCTCAAACGCCTCTGCATTATTATGGCTGAGATGGGGGACAAAAAAGAAAGTCAGGTGAAACGATGGCAAAAAGCAATACAATAATAAAAGAAGAAGAAAAAGGTAGCAATACCACAATTTGCATGCAAATACGTGAAGTTTTTATGGTATATATATGTAGATAGAAGTATCTAGCTATGTATATATGAATGTACTCGTATAAAATGTGCATGCTATCGTTAACATTTGTCGCTCGATGTCACCTATGTTACCAGATATAAATAATGATTGTAGTCATCTACAAAGTCATATACAAAGTATGGTTACAGTATGGTTACTTCAATAGAATCCATTCATAATGTGTATTTTGCAGTAAAGAGTCTTTGGTTGTAACTATATAAAGTGTCATTTTATACCTTCCATACAGTGAAAATATATATACCTACTTGTATTCATGTATGTACGATTATGCAAATGCATTAATACAACGTTCAAGTTGATACGAGTACCTATTATATGTCATACTATACGCTATAATAATTTCAATGTTCAATATAAAAAGCCCCTAAATCTAAGAGTTACTTGCTATGTATGTAACAGGTACCTACAAGTTTTAGTAATACATCGAATCAAATCAATTAATTCCACAAAATTACTATAAAATGCTGTATTAAGTGGAAAATAATAAAAAAAAAAATAATAAAAATCCCTTCAATTTAAGTATTATGAATTTAATTAAGCTGAATAAAATCATTGCCTTCATGATGACGGAATTTATATTTATTACATTTCCAACGTAGAGGCAGAAATGGCAGGAAATAATATCAAAATTACCAAACATCTAATGCATGACACACATTTATGGCTACATAAAAGTTTTCAAACGAAAACCTAGACGACAAATCTTAATCAGGCCGACTTAGGCTGGCAGTGCCTAGTTGGAACTATATACATATACATATATATAAATATAGTAAATATGTACATCTAAGATTTTGTATGCATGCCTGAGCGTTTTCTAGTCCATGTTTAATAATGCATCGAAAAAATTCTCGCAATGCTACACATATTGTGCTCGTATCAAAGCGACAAAATAATGCAAAATGTCATGTTTGAATATAAATATGAAGCGCATACACCCATATATACTTATTACTTTACCAACACAAAAATTGTTTATAAACATGTATATAAAAAATGTTTACATACATGTAGACGTAGAGTAGTTTGCTGTGTTGGGATTTTAAAAATATTCTAAGGTACATTTTTAAATTTTTTGCAACAATGGCACACGTCAAATCAATACATAGATTTTTTTTTTCTACTTTTTTTTTTTTGCACATACACATTAGGTAGGGGATAATGACGCAAGGGGATCATTATTACAGGGATTTTGATATGCTGCAGACTAATGTTTTGTGAAATTTCATATAAAAAAACGCCTAGGTCAGAAGTGGTAGTGATAGGATGAACATATCTCGAGATGAAAACACAACAAAATAGCAAGAAAATCGTGGAATTGAGGGGTTAAATATATGATCAACATCTATTATTTGTTTGTTCCCAATATTTATTCCGAATATTCTTGCATATGTCCTATCTCCATGACTAATGGGAGCTCCCATATGAAAATAACGTTTTTATAAAATTCACTCACACCATCCTCAGAAGTCGATCCTAGAAGTGTCAAATGTATAACTAAATCCCAATATGTTTATTTCTTTAAATTTTTTCAAAATTTTCTACTTCCGCTCATACAGTCGCCCTTAAAGGTCCACCATTAATTTTTCTTCCCCAAAATTTTTTTGTAACTTAATTTCCCCAAGTTTCCAGAGTTTATGGAGTCTCCTACAAAAACTATTTAGATATAAAATTTATTTCCACAACATTTTTCCTGAACATACTTACTTCGGCACTTTCACCTCTTAAAAGAGCTCCCCTGGAAAAAAACCTAAAACACCTGAAATGCCATAAATAACCCTGTAGCTATCAAGGAATCTCTTCTAGGGCAATAAAGTTCAAAGACAACTTCCTTTAATTTCACTTTCCGAACATTTTTACCGAATATACTTATGTTGTGTATATGCCTCTTAGGAGAAAATCTCTACATTACAAATGTCTAACTTATTCTAGAGCCAAGCTTGTTTCAAATGGTTCAAGATTCATTAGGGACTGATCCCAAATTCGGTATGACTATCTATATACCGAACCTGATAGGTAAACGGCAGGAAAATGCTATCTTAAATATAAATTTCTCACTCTAAAACAAACGTGTGCCGTAGCTAAGTCACGGATCGGTTCGTTTCCGACTGAAGATTTTTTTATCGGCAAACAATTGGAAATTCTTCCAGAAGTAAGAATTTGCCATGAAGATGCTTCTTAAAGAGCTCTGTGACAACGTTTAGAAAACGTGACGTCACAAGAGTTCTGCCATTCGGCCATTATTAACTACATATTTTTATTTCGCTTAAACGATGGTTTTGTTATCGATTACTAACATTTTTTTCCTGCAAAATCCTTCTTTGTATTAGTGAGAGAGCGATGTGCATATACAAACATTTATGTGCGCCTATTTTAAGCACTCCAAAATGCATTTTACAACTAGCACACATTCAAGTTTATGTATATGAATATTTATATAACATATGTATATGTATATTTATTTGATTATATTGTCTTTTGATGGGATTATCTTGTTGAATTAAAATAGAGCAAAATAAATAATCTTTTGTGTATTTTACAATTACAATACATATTGAATGGTTAATATTATTTAAAAAAAACGATTTAAAGGCTTTAGTTTAGACATAGTAAGCCTAATATGAACAAATGTAAAAAGTACATCTATAAAAATGATAATATAAAATTCAATATAAACAACAATACATCAATTATGAAGCAATCAATAATTATTTTAAAATTTCCAACACAATCAATTCGCTTTTATATTTTTATTTATCATTACTATGATTTTCTTTATTTTTATTTTTTTCTTTTTTATGTAAAACGCTTCACGATTTTATGAAGAAATCATTAATGGTGTAATAAATACGTAATATGCTCGCGTACTATGTTGCATATTACATATAAAAGGTTTTGACATGAAAACGACCTACTTGATTCATGCAGTGAACCATAGCTTTAACACAGACTATCAAATTGAAAGGTCTCTCACTCTATGCTTCAGTAATTTAATATCTCACTTTTTCTCTTCTTTTTCCATCTCTCCCTTTGTATCTCTCGATTTGTATGTATATAAACATACAAAGGATGTTATTTATGCGTTTACGTATGAGTGATCATAAATTCATTATGTACATACGGGTATCAGTGCAATTTTCCAATAGTATCATTTCTTGTTGCTGTGATATTGAATTGTATACGCACACACAAACATAATATATATATAATATAGCAACTTATATAAATATCATAAGTACATATGGGCATTTCCTGGTACTAGAACTGATTTTTGAACAATACTTGTGATCCCAATTGTCGTATTCTCAATTGGGATCGTAAAACAGATCTAATTCAACTTTAAATTTGGGCGCAAAATTCTATTTTCTGACGAATTATATTTTCAAGCAAAATAGCCACAACTAAGAATTGTAAAACATCAATTGTTTTGGCATCATTGGTCCACTTTTTTCTTGAAAATTCTGCTGGCAACAACATTTTGATCAACAGTGAGCATGATTATTGACTTTTTGTTGGCTAAAGTAGAAGACATGGGCGTGGATGACATTTAATGTCTACAGTCACACAGTCAGTCCCTCAAACAATTGATATTTGGCATGCCTGTCAAATACGGTTGACAGGAAGTGGTACTGCGAGGCAACAAAAGCAATCAAATGAATGAAATCGTGTTCTATAAATATTTGAAATCATTTTATTCTTCCTAATAAAATCATAATTTAACGAGAATATTATTATACCCTGCATAATGCAATATGCATGGTATATTCATTTCGGTCAGATGTTTGTGTCCACTTGAAGGAATCTCCGGAGATATAGACATGGATATATATTCGTGATCAGCGTCGATTAAATTTTCGATTTAACGATGTCCGTCCGTCCGTCCGTCCGTCCGTCCGTCCGTCCGTCCGTCCGTCCGTCCGTCTGTCTGTCACCTGGCTGGTTCGCACGATAACTTGAGTAAATATTGAGCTATTTCGATGAAATTTGGCATAAGTAATCTATGATCCAAGGGTACGGAGGGGATTGATATTGGGCATGATCGGTCAATAACCACGCCCACACCAAGCATTCAAAGCGACTAACCTCGAAATTTTCAAAATCTTTAACTTGCTATAACTTGGGACAACAATATTTTGCACATAGAGTTATATTATACTACTATATAACCTCACCAAAAGTGGATGAGCCACGCCTACTTTCTAGCGTAGCTCCCATACAAAGTGTCTGTACTTCTTTTAAATTGAAACTGCTGTAACTTCTACAATCTTCTGTCTAGAATAACCATAATTGACATTTAGATTAACACGGTAGTCGGAAATAATATGGCAGAAAATCAATGTGCCACGCCCACTCCTTTTTGGGTCTCCCATACAAAGTTGCGGAAATTAAAAAAAATGTTACCGGTTATAACTTGCAAACTATTCAGCGTAGAATAACGAGATTTAAGGTGTGGATTAGTATTGTACGAGTAACTAGGCTCACAGAAAATGGGCGCACCACGCCCAGTATTTATCGTAACCCCCATACAAATTTTAAATTGAAACAGCTGTAACTTCGGCAATCTTCTGTCTAGAATAACCATAATTGACACTTAAATTAATATCGTAGTCGGCAAAAATCTCTCAGAAAATCAGTGTGCCACGCCCACTCCTTCATGGGTCTCCCATACAAAGTCGAGTGAATTAAACTAAAATTTTAAGCTCCATAGCTTACAAACCATTTAGCCTAGGACAACGAGACTTAGGGTATGGATTAGTATTGTACGAGCAACTAGGCTCACAGAAAATGGGCGCACCACGCCCAGTGTTTATCGTAGCCCCCATACAAATTTTAAATTGAAACAGCTGTAACTTAGGCAATCTTATGTCTACAATAACCATAATTGACACTTAAATTAATATTGTAGTCTGAAATAATCTGGCGAAAAATCAGCGTACCACGCCCACTTCTTATTGGGGCTCCCATACAAAGTTGAGGAAATTAAACAAAAATGTTAACCACCATAACTTAGAAACTATTCAACGTAGGACACCAAATTTAAGGTGTGGATTAACATTGAAAAATTAATTGGATTTACTAGAAAGTGGTAAGCCACGCCCACTTTTTATATAGCTCCCATACTAAGCCTCGGAATTATCTTAAAATCCTTTTACTTCGTCAAAGTCAACCATATTTCGGGTGTAAATTAGTAGTATATGCAAAAATTGTTTCTCGAAAAGTGGAAATAAAAGAAAAGTTGGATATTCGAGTAAACTTTTTATATATAAATCTACATATGCAGGGTATAGTTTGGTCGGCCCCAGCTGACTGTAAGAGATTTTTTTTTGTTCATTTTATTATTATTTTTTTTCAACAGAAACTTTTATCTGGATGATCCTATATAGTAAATGATTTTATGGAATCAAAAACAAAAATTAGTAAATCCAACGTACTTCATAGGAAAAAATAGTTGTGAAATCATGGCGACTGTCGTGTGACCCAAATAAATAATACCAATTTTTCAAAAGACACAATTTTGGCGGTAAAACCCAATTTTCGAGCATTTTCAATTTTATATTTTCCGGAAATGCCCTTACATATTTATATAACATATATCTACTTAATACCAACAGAATGATAAATGTATATTCGTTTGATATTATTTAATACTGGTGCATTAATTATTTAAAAACAATTAAATTAAAAATAATGAATTTCCGCTTTTTATGAAATTCTTTCAAAAATATATGGCAATATAATATTGCCCATGGCAATAAATGAAATAAATTCAAACAAAAATTATGACAATGCAAAAGTAATAAATAATCATAATTTGAAATATGAATTTCCATCAAAATGCTCATATATTAAGTAGATAAAAAAAAACGCACATATATAACTAAATGTAAAAAAAAATAATAATAAAAAAAACCGAAGCTCGTTAAACAAAATTTAACCATTTAATTTAAAAGCAGAAAAAAAATCAAATTCATGTAAATATTATTATTACAGTTTGACACACATGGTTATGCAAACATATTTGCACAGGTAGGTAATTATTAGTTGGAATTGTTTTTTAATGAAATTAATAATTTTTGAATAATTATACAAATAAAAACGACGCTACAAAAACTACTTACTATATAATATAATCATAAATAATATAATGTGTGCTATTCCAAGAATGATGCGAAAGGGAAAAAACACCGCCAACAATTCGGATAAATAATAAGTAATAAATTTAAATATTTGAAATGTGCGCAACAACGATGACGATAAATAATTTAATTAAAAGAGGGAAAAAAAACAAATATAGGAAAAAATTAAAATTTTAATGCGACACGATCTAATAATGATCGTTAATAATAAAATACAAATTTATAGAAACAATACAAGCGAATTCAAATCCAAAACAACCACAAGAAAAAACCAATTCAATTCAATTCAATTCAATACCGGTTTTTAAAACTCAAATTAAACAATAACAACAACGATAGCAAATTGCATTAATGAAATATATGTAAATGTATATTTAATAAGAATTTAAAAAAAAAAAAACAAAAATCAACCAACAACAATAAAAAATATGTACAAGTACTAAATAATTAGAAGATATGTGCATTTGAATTGAATATTCTCAGCAGCCATATTTGTACAAGAGCGACAGCACTAGCAACAGCAGCAGTCATAGTCGCAATCATTTAAGCATAAAATACATGAAATACAGGTTACATAGAAACAAACAAACAAACCAATAAAAAAAAACATAGAAACGGCTAAATAATAAACAAGACAATATGAAAAACCACAACAGCAAAAACAACACATGGCATTTTCTTTTCTGTTTCTATTTTTTGTATTTGCACATGATCATCAAACAAAATAAAATGCAAGTTATGCTGCTGTTGCTGCTGCTGCTGCTATTGCTGCCGTGGCACAAATTCACAATATTTTGCTTAAGAAATCACCGCATATACACATACGGATACAGATTATTACAAAAAAAAAATTATAACAAAAACGCAACGTAAATACAATAACAACAACAACATCAATAGCAACAATAATGATGATTACTTTAGCTAACGTCATTCGCATTCAAATAGAAAATAACCGACAACAACAGCAAATACCACAATAAAAACGGCACACAAACGCACACATACACACACACACACACACACACTCATACAAAAAGCAATGCCAACAACTAAAAGTTGGCGGTTTACTTGTTTGCTGCTTGCTGGCTGACTAGCTAGCTCGCTAGCTTGCTAGCTTGTCTGTCTATCTGTCTGTGTCTTTGTGTCTGCTCATTTGCTTGAAATGGAGATCTCCGTGCCAGGCACGAATGCTGCGTGAAAACATACAACATACAACACGACACAGTAATAATAATAATAATAATAACAGCAGCAGCAACAGCTTAGCTTAGCAGTGCGACAACGAAGTTGGCATCAACGTCAACAATCGCAATGAGCACAAATCCACAAATACACACACACACACAGCTACATATTCACATATATGAGAGTATATGGTTTGAGTAAAATAAAATCAAAACGAAATTCCAATTTAGCCAGTTTTTCATATAAACCCCCCACGCCCCCAAACCACCATCTGCTTGATTGTGTTGGTGTGCCTTTTATGCCATTATATTTAGAGACACATACATACGAGCTTACGAGCAAGAGTATGTATGTATACATATTCATCATACGTCCATCTATATCTCTACATCCCAAACAACAACAACAACAACAACAACAACAGTAAGTAGTAGCTACATCACTATGTTATAGGCGATAATACCCCCACCGCCGCCGCCACCATCACCGTCTTCAACGTGTATTAAATGATTGTTGTTGAGCCAAGCGAAACGACGTGAGTGAACGACAAACAACAACAGTTACTACTACTACTACTACTGCTAGTAGTAGCAATGTAATTGTGTATGTGAGCTTGATCATATTTGTATAGCTAAAGTGACCATATGTTTGATTCAACTGATTTTCAGGTTTCTAGTTTCTTTTCAATTTCAAGAAAGCATCGATTTGGAGCTATTTTTGCAAGTTTCTTAATGTTAGAACGAAGCCTGGGGATGGTGATAAAAATTTGATCACTAATTCGGATCCAACAACCCCAAAATCCATAGTATGTGACTACTCTGAGTTATCGGACATCCTACTTTTTTTCTAGCCGTGATCTCACAAAAAAAAAACGTAAAAGGTTCGACGGACTCGAGTAAACACTTTCTATGGGTTTTGGTTTGCATCCACCATCACCCCCAGCCTTCTTTCTAACCTTAAAAAACGTCACAATTTTCTACAATTTTTACAGAGGTTTGGTACCTCAGCAAAAGCTACCCTTATATTTCATTCCACCCTAAAAAATTCCTGCACAAATAGCCGAAAACTTAATATTTTCTGAGATTAGAAAGAAACCTCAGAGCAATGGCGGAAAACCCACCACGAATTCGGATTTAGCTACCCAAAATCGAATTGCCACAACCAAATTCATGCAATTATAGTCGTTAATTCCTTTTCGGTATTTTCATGTTAAAGGTTCATTTCCCACAGTAGGGCCCTCTTCCAAAGTGTTGATAATTTCATGAAAATAATTAAAGTAGGTAGGTAGCAGTTCTTTCCATCTGCAAAGCTTTGGGTAAGCTTTTCAGAGTTTTCTTAGTAAATTTTGAAAATCGCTTAGGGGACTCTCTCACAACAAATTATAAAAAAAAAACCATGCAAAATATTGCAAATTTAACAAAATTTAGAAGAAGTGAAATAATAAAAATTAAGCGGATCTTTCTATCTGATTTTAATATTAAACAAAGTTCTTGGATTCATTCCAAAGCCATGAGGAACTTCAAAATTTGGAAATTCGACAAATTGGTTGACATACTTAAGCGATTATAATTTTTTTCTTAAAATAGCAAATTAGTAATATCAAATTGACCAAATTAATGCAATAACGCACAATAATAATACAAATATGGACTCTGGTCACATGGTCAGCAACATATTCAACACAAAGCAGGAAGGAGTACTCGTATAAGAAGAAGAAAAATGAGAAAACTCACCAAAAATGCTATAAATATGGATGGAATTTTTAGACTATAGCATTAAACCAATCAAGAATAAAGAGAGAGCGAACGACAGTGCGAGAGAGAAAATGAAGAGATTACTTGTTGAGACCGGTTTTTATTATTATTATTTTTATTATGTTCATTGTTGTTGATTTTAAATATGAAGTTTGTTATCAACCGGTATGAGTTAATTCAAATATTGTACATATATTGGCGTTGTTTTTTTTTTTTGTTGATTTTCAGATATATTTTTTAGATAAACCATTCAAATTAAGCACAGATTTCAACATTTCTACATAAACCACATACACGCATATTCAAGCATATAATAAATCTACTTGTAACAAATGCATAGTATAGCTAATTATTAAAGCTGATGGTTAGCCTTACCATCAACCATTAAACATATAGTAACAATATATGTAAGTAACTGCATATGATTAGGTGATACACAAGGTCTCATTTATGAGTCATATGTCATAATTTCAAATTGCACCATGATTTATTTGAAGACAGCCACAAGTCCAGCATATATACATTTTGTGCTATGCCACTTTTGTTTGGAACAACGACAAATTTTTTTTTAACTATTTAATATTTATTTTTAAAATCTTTTGACAATATACTACGTGAATACCTTAAAAATCCCGTCGATATATATGTATTTGAAATTATTTTCACATCCAATATGTTTGTACTCAATTACAATAATAAAACTAAATGCAGGCTGTAATTACAATATTCGGCTAATCCAAAAAGTGCTGTTAGTCTAATTTTTTAATTCAAAATTCCCTAAAATTTGTAAAATTTTTCTCATATGAGGTAAATAATCTCCGAAAAAATATTAGGGTGGTAAAACTGATGAAGGTCAGTGTTGCATTTTACCCTCCTAAAGATAATTTCTGGCCAACTATTGATTTATTTATCGAATTTCTCGTGTTTTGCGGTTCATTTTCTATGAACGCCCCTATAAGGGATTTAGATAGGACAGAGTATGTTTGGGCGAAATATTATGATGCTAAAATAAATCGGAATCAGTCATATAATTTATCCCTTTAGGGCATTCTTAGAGATCTGGGACCGTATTTTATGAGAATATGAAATTAGTATGGTAGCCTCCCAAGAGGTGAAGATAGGGGGTATGTATATATCATAAAAACGTACGACTAGATTCAACTGCTGGGAGCGAAGTGGGTGAATTTTATAAAAACATCAATTACTTAGAGGAAATCCATAAAGAAGTCGGAGTAAGGTGGGGTAAGTAAGTTCCGAAAAAACATTAAAAAGAGAAAACTAATAGAGTTCGGCAATACATTTAAGCTCTCTAGATGCGACACCAAGGGATGAAGGTAGCGAAAATGACGAAACCCCACTTTTTTCCCAAATTTAGAGTACTAAAATTTCATCAACGGTGACAAAACTTACGATTTTGTAGTTTTTTATCATTTAAAAATTTTCAAGAAAATTTAAGGTCTTTGTTTGTGAATAAAAACATGCCAATTTGGAGGTGCAACTCTGAATTATAGGATTCACTAGCGAAATTTCACCACGGAGGTGAATGTCGCCGGAGAACTGAAAATAGTGATCATCGAATCATTTTCAACATTATAAAGTGTTTGCAAATCGGTCTTTAAATATTAAAGTTATGTAAAAAAAATTGATTTTTTCTATTTTTCGCGGTTAAAAATGCTCTCGAAGCAAGGTATCACATAATTAATGAACATTTAAAAATATTCATATAGACCCAGCGTGATATCGATGTTTATACAAATAAGTCAATATTTTTTCAAGTATACTTCACAATGGATATGCAATCAACAACAGAACTTTGAAAATATTTATGTCCGTATACGTACTTTATATGTATTTTATTATTTAGTTTCTTTCTTCAATGTAATAAATTTAATATACATTTTTTTCTCTTTGCAATTCAATGCGCCAATTTGTGATTAAATGAATAAAAATAAATTTTATATGAATTTTGTATAATTATGCATATATACGATATATGAGCATAACAAAAAATATATATATATATATACAAGTGCATATATATATGAATGTACTATATAAATAATCGCTGATGCGTGCATTAGTAAGCCTTCAAGCAAGTTTTTCGATAACCACAATTTGTATTTGACACATTTCAATATCATTGAATTCAACATTTCTACATTGATGCTTGGAGCATAACAAGTTTATGCTGTAGGAAGGAGTTGCTATATTGTTAGATATTATTTTGAATAATTTATAATTTTCTTTACTTATTAGTATTCTTATTGCCTTTGTTATTCTACTTGTTATTATTCTAATTTTTGTACTTTTTCAACTTATAAACGTTACTCAGAGAGAGAGAGAGACACAGAGAGCACATATGTAAATACTAGACGCACCTATATGAGTTAATAAATAAACAATGCCAAAATTCAAAAATTTTGTGACATAAATAATTCATATGAATATTAAACCCTAACTAATTCAAACTCATGCATGAATGATGTGCATAATTGTTCATTTGCTTCGCTAGTACCAACGTAGATTTACTTTACAGAAACTTACTAAGGAAAAGTAGTTACAAAATAAACGCCAATTCTATCAAGAATATCAAAAGCAGGTTTCTAAACCCCCTTAATTACAAATTTACTAGTTCATTGTTTGACATTTATGAGGTTTTAAAGTGTGGTTTTGTTGTCTGTATTTGACTTAGATGAACTTATAGAAATTTAATTAAAATCACTAATATAATACAGTTTAAAAGGTGCAATTAAGCGGTTACAATTTAGGGATTATTTTTCAACCATATATATATATATATATATATATATATATATATATATATATATGTATATATATATATATATATATGTATGTATATATATATATATATGTATGTATATATATATATATATATGTATATATATATATATATATATATATATATATATATATATATATATATATATATATATATATATATATATATATATATATATATATATATATATATATATATATATATACAAAATAGATACGATATATGTACATAAATTTACAAGCATCCGCACTTAATAAGATTAAATTTTACACAAATTGCCCTACTTGCTGGAATCGGGACGTCAACGCTGGTGTTAACATCATGTATATTGGGGAGTGCCTCATCCGGGGAATTAAGACGCACAAAAATTTCCACCGTAATAACGTAAGTTGAATTTCGCGCAATATATAGAATCAAACATCATTTAATCAATCATTTTTTCATTTCTCTTTTCAGAAAGATGAGCCCCCGGCGAAGAAGAAGAAGAAGAAACCAAGTGCCACTAAGTCTACTGTGGTCACTTGACCCCCTTCATCCATTTGAAGGGGGTTTAATTCGGAATTAGGGTTCAATTAGTTCAAAGAAGGAGAAGTGCATGGCGGTCAAAACAGAATAAACACATTTACAAATCAAACAAATATGTAAACTTATATACAATATTTACACAGAAATAAACAAAAACGATTATAGAATGAGAAAATAATTATATGGAAAAACCAATTGATATTTTCATAAACATACGAGTATAAACGGATATTTTTATATATATACAAAATTGACACAAACTTCATTATGATATCAATAGGTCTCAACATTTATTTTGAACAAGATAAAAACAAATCTGTCATCAGGTTTGTCCTTAAATATGATGCAGGAATTTTTAAGTTGTCACCCTCCGATATCTGTGTATCGATGAAAGTACGTCCGTAACCTATATGATCCGTACAAAAACAAAGTTAAGCACTTTCAAATCCAATGGCTGAGCTGGATCGATCATATCAGGAAGGAAGAAGGATTATATCGGTAGGAAGAACCTCCCTAGTCCAAATATTATTGCAACAGAGACTTGAAAACTTTCCATTTTCAACGAAGTAATGGTAACCGTTTTCCTTAAAGGTAGGTTAGGTTAGGTTATGTGGCTGCCTTTCACTCTTAGAGGACACACTTAAGCCTGAAAGGTCGATTATGATACCACCGAGCTTCTCTTCCAATACTGTTGTGCGTGTTAAATTTGGACAGCATTAGAACGGACCTACTTATATTAGCCGGTTCCGAATGGCAGAACCCTTGTGACATCACTTTAACTTAATTTTGTCACAGAGCTCTTTTTTAAGAAACATTTTTGGCAAATTGTTACTGCCGGAGTTTTACCTATAATCAAATCCAATATTTTGAAAATTTTTGCAATGACGATAAACATGGATTATTATATAACCAAAACCAAAATGATAGTTAAGTACGTTATAGCAAGTACTTCATAATTGAACAACTGAGCTGCATTCAGAAAAAGTTTACGGAAAAATCGACTCTAGCACCAAAATTAATGGAAGCTTTCCAACTTCGATGAAAAGATGATGGACATATATCCAAAAAAAAATTGACTCTAAGTATTGCTTGAAGTACAACCGCGACCTTTATAAGCGATTACCTAGATAATAACTTAGTTAAGTGCATTAAAATCGTTAAAATCCATTTGTAAAGTTCAGTCGATTATAATTAAGTATGTGGAAAAATCAAAAATTCTGCTATAAGTTTGTATAGAAATAGTAATTTTACAAAAATTGATCAATTAGAGTTCATAGTTACATCCATATATGTAAGCTAACCATAATCAAATAATCACCAATCGAATTTACCACCGTTAAATGCAATTAAGCTACCATTTTTTGCACATTTGGCATTTTCAACTCAAGCAAACTCGGCCAAATGAAATGAAACAACAAACAGTATGCAAATAATACGTAAATTATAATAATCATATAATGACTGCAAACAACAAGAACAACAACAAAACATCTACCGACTAACAACAACAATCAAAATATTAAAATGTCAAACATACGTACGTATGTACAAGTATATACCTACCTACACTTGATTCGACTCGTCGTCTGAATACATGACGACGTACGGAAGAAAAAAAAAGCAAAATGTGAATAGGAGAAAATGTCATTTGACAAGTCATGTGAGCGTGAGCACAATGCGGTGAATATTCATAAAAAAAAACCAATTGGAAAATACAAAGAAATTATGATAATAATGATGATGATGATGATTATAATAATTACTACGTTAATAATGAAATATTTAAAAATTCATATACAATATTTACTTGTATGTATTGTACAAAATTCAAAGATCTCACCAATATAAAAACAAGACGTAATCCACAATACGGAATTGTAGTCGTCGTCTCACAAGTATGTAAGCGTGTGTATTTATAATACAAAAGTGCAACTGCACTCAACAATCGATAATCATCACAATGATAATGATTACAACAATGATTATGATGAAGAATACAACAATGGCTACAGTCATGATAATCACAACGGTGATCGCAATACTGCAGCTTATGATAATGTTGATGATGATGATGATGATGATGATGTTGTTGTTGTTGTCGTTGTTGTTGATCAGCTATAATAACAGTAAGAGCAATAAAAATATAAATAACAACAATAACGTACATATCGTACTACAATGTCTTGCCATCATCTTGTGCCAGTTACAGAGTGACACAGTCGTTTACACAAGTAAAAACAAACACGTACACAGGCATACTCATTTGTCAACTTGGCGTCAGCGCAATAATTGCATGACAAAAGGAAGAGGAAGATGAAGAAGAAGAAGAAGAAGAGGAAGCTGAGGTAAAATCAAATTTCTTCATTTGCAAACATTTGCAACATATTGCAACAATGTGATCAGACATTTGAAATGTTTATTTGAGAAATTTGAGTACAAACTAATTTTATGATATCTATTTATATACATTAGACGTATTCAAATTATAAGAATTCAATATTTTTTTCAAGTATTGAACATTTTTCGAAAGATTTTTGCAAAGAAACATCGAAAATTGTTTACTTTCTGCTATTTTTAACTTATTTTAACTTCTCTTGAATCTTTTCTAGTACCCCCTGCAATATTCCGGAAACAAATTGAAAATTTTTTTTAGTTAGCTGACGAATAGAGGTCGCAATTAGTGCTAGAGTGTCGTTTCAAAATCGCCTCCTAACCGCGAACTGATCTAATTTTGGCTAAGCTCCGGCTAAGTCCAGTCAGAGCTTACAGTCCCTAGTAAAGAACTCAGCAGACCTACCCACATTATATGAGTATTAAATAGAATACGGAGTATCTCCTAGCAACATTGCAACACTCTCTATGTTAAGCAACTCAAGGTACCTACCCATATTATATGAACACCAAGCCGCACAAGAAATTAGTGACTTCTATCCTCGATCAACCAGCAAAAAATAAAATGTAAGCTTCTTTTAGCTAAACCCAGAGAAATCGACATTACCACCTTTAAGAGTACCTCAAAAAATGTGCCTAATGTTCATATGGCCGAAAAGTGATACCAACTTACTGACTTAGCGCGGCCAATATATCTTTGTACTCTCTAGCCAGCTTGAATTTTATGGTGGTTACTTGCTACCTGGCTATCGATAAACATAACAAACTTCGACAAGCCTCCTAACCTCCAGAACTTCCACCTGTTTAACTGTGGAATTACAATATAAAATTACATAGTCTGATTCCAAAGCTGAGTCTCACATAGACCCTCATAAATAATACCAGAACGACAAGACCCAGGTACGAATTGAAGAGAACTTTGAAATTTTCGATATTTCCTGCGAATTTCATCAGTTCTCTCCTGCTCAAAGCTACTGTTTCAGAGGTCTATAGAATGCTGGATGTTCCAGGGTTTGCTGTGGCTTAGTTTCATACGTTCAATACCTGTCTGTATCCAGTATCCAGTTAACCCCATCTTTTGCAAATAACTTTTTGCAAAAATATATGGCCATATGGCTGATTCAATATTGGATTTAGCTTTGCGTATAGCAAAAACCACCAGCATTTGACCTAAATTGTTAGTGTTAATTATAATTATATTCCATTCAATAATAAAAATTTGAAGGTTGGAATTTTGGTTTTAGTAGTAAAGAAGGTCAACTCTGTCGTCCTGTTCTGTCATTTGTTTTCAACTAAACCATTCGCGATTTTCGGCCATCAGTACATCTGACACGTTTTGCATGTCATTTCATGAGTGATTTTAGTCTTTATTATAAGAAAACTCTTCTCAACACTTAACGAAACTTCACTAAAACCAGTTTTCAGTAAATATTTTATGCAATAGATTTCATTTAGATTCAGAGCAAATGACAAATCGTATACATTTTTCTTGAATAGACCTAATTAGTGATATTTTAGTATTGCTTGTAAACATAAATCTCTGAATATCGAATGCATTTGTAATATGAGAATTTGATACGACATTTACTTTTAACTGCACACTGCACAAATCATGGAAAATTCTTTCACTTACACAAGGCTTTTTTTTATACTTTATTCATACAATATGTGGGTAAACATGTTGGTAGATGAAGCTTTTATATACATAATGACGTGTGTCATTTTGACATCCACTTATACAGTAGCAATAAACATTAATATATTATATATGAGCGCATGGTAAAGTTGGTTGGCGGTGATGAATATCAAGTGTAATTTGAATATGTACATGTACATACTTTATTAGATAGTATAGTACATACATATATATAGACATAAAAGTACATATATTCCATAATGTTCTATTTTCTTCTGATTCTATGCTTCGTTAAAATATCATATCATCATACATGCTATTTGCTCGTACGTGGGTAATATTCACCCTCTGACTGCTTCTTGTACGAGGGCACTGTGAACCATAACAACAACAACAACAACAATACTAATCATAATAATACGTACGTACATACTTGTAGTATTATAAAACTAGTTTCTGCGCCTCTTTAATAGACTTCAGTGTACGAAAAACAGTTTTGAGTACTCATGCACTTATTCACACATTCAAGCCTACATCAACGCGGGTATTCTATTTCAACTATGTTTGTACTAGTATATACATATGTATATGTACATCTACATATATACATATGTATGTTACGTACATATATATATATATATATATATATATATATATATATATATATATATATATATATATATATATATATATATATATATATACATATATCAAGACCCTCATATTTTGCTGCAACCACTGTCTTGTGACAGTGCACACAAATCACAGTGACTAACAACGTAAAATTACGCTTATTAAGACTTCCTGATTCATAATTTTTGAAAAGTGATTTCTTCTTCTTTTTCTTCTTCTTCTGAACTGTCCTCGTCATTATTTACGTGCTCATACTTGCTGGTTGTGTATGGCTCTAGGCATTATCATTGCAGTTGTCATTGTAATCGTCTTCATACATACAACTATTCTTTGCGTGTTGATTATATTCGAATAATACTTACTAGTACGACTTGCAAAAAATATACAAGTGAACCTATTTACTCGTAGTTAAACATGTGCCTATAGTATCAACGACATATCATCATACGATCACATTATTTCATTTAGCCATACATAGTGCAATGAAGAACAAGAAAACGACTCTATTACTACGTTTAGATATTCATTTTGACATTTTAAATGGTTGCTCTTCATTTATTTATGCATTTGAGTGTGAGCTTCTAGAAAGCTACTATCTAGCTATCTAACTAGTGTATTACGGTTACATATATAATATTTATCGTATATACTACTCATACATACGTACATATTTTTGCGTAAATTGCTTAGTGTAATTTTGTATTATACATTTGTATCAACGAACGAGTCCATTCTAACATGTAGTACCCACATACATGTAGTATTGTTCATTGGTTGTTGACAATTGTAACATTAAATGTGCAATGACATTTTGAATGACAGTTGCTTTGACAATAGTACACATATTTTCTTTTATAAACCATTATGTCAAGTCATTTCTCTCATATAGCTACTCTCTACATAACATAAATCACAGAAAGAAGATTTCCATGTGAATATTTCAAATTCGTTTCGTTTTGCGCAACAAATGTGACGTCACCATACACACATGACAGCTTATTGGGTAATTAAGTTTTTTCCATATGTTATAATAAAATTGTTGATATTATGTTTGAGAATATTTTTTGATTGGAGAACCATTCTTTGTATTGTATTGAAATTTGACGTTTCGACTCCTTGTGGTCATTCTCAAATTGTGTCAAGATTTTCGATATAGTTCCAAAAATATGTGCAATAACTGTCAAAAACTGTCAAAACATCGCAAAAAGTGGATATAATGTCCAGAAAAATTGTAGGGGTTTAGATTTTCGACATTATTGCATACAATTTTGCATTAATCTCGAAAATTAGGTTTTTATACAAATTAAATTTCTACATTATTGCAAAATGCATTATTTTATTGTTATTATTGCATTGTTTTATTATTAAAAACACAATTGAGATAAATAAAATAAAATTTCGTATTAGCTCATGGATAATACGTGGAAGTTAATATTGAAAACTTCAGATTTTCAGCTATTTTATTTAAAAAAAATAAACGAAATTGTTGATCAAGCTGCTAAATAGGGATATATGTGGATATTTATTGAAACCAGAGTCTGTATTAGAAATTTTTTTGTATTGCGACCTACAATTTCGAGGGCTATATGTAACTCAGCCGCATCCCATTTGCTTTGTAAGAGAGAAGATTCTTCATTAAAGATAATTACGAGTATTATAAAAAAAAATTATCAGAATTTTCTGTCGATGATTGGATTACTTTTAGAGCTAACTACTGGAAAATTGTGTGGAACTTATTGAACCATTTTGATATTATTTTATGAGTACTAAAGTACTGAACTCACCTGTATGTAATGGCAGTACACGTGTATTCTCACGTTGAGCACTCGCCGTTGTCGATCCAATTAAACAGCCAATATTATTTAAGGCGACAATGGCTACTACAAATACTAACACACTTAAATTTCGGACATTTGCAAATGCAGTTGTCCTACTTGACGTAGACGTGTGTAGATTGCTGTTATTTTTTCTCCTTTTACTTCCATTGGTGGTGATGTTGGTATTCGTTTGCATTGTCGCCGGCTTTGTTTTCCGTATCGTTGTTGTTGTTGTTGTTAATAATTTGTTATATTGCCCGAATCCATTGCCAATAGGCGGATCCATTGTGGCGTTACACGACACACACACACAAAAATTGCGTTTTAATGAATTTCTTTATCTTTTTATTTGTAATACAATTTTTTTTTCTCTCTTTTGACACACACGAAGAAAATTAAATAAAAATAAATAAAATTATGATGGCGAGGCGGGGAAAAATGAATAGCAACAATACTTAAAAATGATTTAATTATTGTTCGCGTATTTATTATATATATATATTTTTTTTTTTTGCTATGTATATTTCTGTTAGGTACTTTTGCCGTTGGTTACCAAATATTCACTGTAAACACTTTCTATTTTTTCTCTCTTCTTCTTCTTCTTTTATTTTGGTTAACACTTTTGAATTGTGACACACTCTGAAAAAAGATATGAGAAATTTTTAATTAAAATAAAATTACAATTAAATCTAAATTTAAATTAAACGCGAAACGTGTGTTGGTGATGTAAGATGGTGCAAATTTGTGTGTCACTAAGTATGTTAGCGAACGTTGTGAAGTAGCGCAATAAATGCAAGAATCTGTAATTAAAATAAGAGAATAGAAAAAATATTGTTATTAGTGAGCTTATAATATTTCAATCGTCCTTAAGTATACATATACATATATAATTTGGGAAAAAAAAATACCCCAGCTATCAACAATCAGTTTATTAACTTAACAATGAAGTAGTTACATACATAATAATAATAATATTCATTATTATTTGATAATCGTGAGAAAATCATTACAAACTATTGTCACTTTCTCAAAATAGACTTTTAATTTTCTTTTTCTGTCATTACACAGATTATTTATTTAATTGCTTAATAATCTTAATGGGATTGTAGTATATGAATGTATAGGTAGTATGTATTTAAATAGTTTTCACTGTATTAGTGATCGTAACTTCCTTTAATGATTATCATCATTTACGTAGATATGAATATAAAGTAATAAACATTATAACAATATAATTTAAATAATTAATTATATAATTAAAACCTATAGATACTAAATCTCGATTTCTATTGATATCTTTGTTAAATTATTGTATATGTTGATTGTGTAAAATTAAAGTTTCATACTCCTATCTTATTCACTTTCTCAATTTAACAAATTTTCGACTCGAAATTAACATTCATTATTCATTTGTACTTAATTAGCTACGATATTATGTAGGTAGTATTAGTGGGAGTGTTTGAAAACATTGATTTATTACGATTTAATTGTATACGTAAACAAGCATAGAAATTTCTATAAATTAGTAAAGACTTTAAAGTAAGGTAAAGACGATTGTCGAAAAATTTGAACAGGGATGTATTAAATTATATAGGAATGTTTTGTCCATTTCCAATTAAACTCTTAGGAGCTAAACAATAAATCCACAAAACTTTAAATTATAACTTACAATAATTTATATTTCTTTTAATTTAATTTTTCGTTATTTCCTTCTCTCCAAGTGTCACATTTTTGAAATATATCCAAAAAAAAGAGAGAAAGAGAGTGCGAGGCAACATTCTCGGCGTTCTCAAAATGTTGATTACTTCAAGCGAAAAAGTACTGAAATGCATGTACTAGACAAGGACAAATATACTTACATATATCGCATACAAAATGTCAAAAATTTGTTGTAATTTTTTTAAATTTTGATTTCTATTCAAAGTTGTTCTGTTCAAATAGCGAAAAATGTGGGAATTTTAAGGCATGAATGTAAAACATCATTTCACAAGATAACATTTCAATTGAAAATAGCAAATATTATTAATTTGGAAATATAAAAAATTTGAAAGACAACAACAACAAAATAAAATAGAAATAAAACAGTAGTACTTTTATATGGCTCAACATAGTGATGTATTGTAAGATAACCTAAATGTAGCCAAAATTCAAGTTCTTCTTTTTAGATGTTCAAATCTCTCGTAATCCTAATGAAGTGGAAATTTCTGAAATATGTTTATATCAGCACCAAGCCAGTAATCACTTTTTAATGTATGGATGAAACAATGAGCAATTCTACCATACTCAACATCGTATTTATGGCAAAAAAAAAAACACAATCGAGATTCACTGGCAAAAAAAAAAAAACTACAATATATTTTTGCTACTGCTCATATGAATATATTTTTGCAAATATATTCATTACTTTTATTGGAATATTCATTTTACAGCTGTGACAAAAATTCCAAAAATTATGCCAATTGAGCAGAATCTAATCAAATTACACACATTATCAACCACACTTTAAACACAAATGCATACACAAATGAATAATTGAATTAAGTTGAATGACAAAAAATTGATATGAAAGCTAAAATAGAAGAAAAAAAAATATAACTGCCATACATTCAAATAAAAATAGAATCATATCATATCATACATAAGTATTGTACAACATATGTATGCAAATGTATAGCAAGCAAAAATGACATTGAATGGATAGGAAGTAAAAAACAAATCACGCACAAGATATACGCCATAATCACACAACAATAGGCAATCGTAATGAAGAGTAGAAAAAAAGAAACAAAAAAACAGAACATAAACAACAAAAAACCAATTGACTATATAGTCGTAACTTGTTATTGCAAGTCCTTCCCCAAGTCGCTTATTGTACATAATATTGAAATAAAAAATACTAATATCGTATTCAAAAGTTTCTCTATGGATGTTTCACTGTTGTTATTCTTATACAAGGATATATACATTATGTACTACTTTATACTACATACAGTTGGCTGTTTTGTAAAACTGCCAGCTAGCTTACAAGCAATATTTCAACTATGCGGCTGTTAAATTGGCAATACATTTGGTTACATTTTTTTTTTTTTGTGTGCACCGCCCATTTGTAGTGTATAACGGTATATGTATGTAAATTTAAAATTCCAATAAACAAATAAAAGGAAATCACGCAAAACATTGAAAATAAGAAGAGAAAGGTAAATGAGTGTGTATTCGAATGGCTATGGATATGAATTAATGTTGAAAATTTTTGCAATAATATCGAAAAAACATTTTCGACATTATTGCATACACTTTTGCAATAATATCGAAGCACGTATTGTCACTTTTCGATATTTTTGCAAATAAAATTGAAATAATGTCGAAAAATATGTTTGGACTTAGATTTTCGTCATTATTGCAAAAAGTTTTGCAAAAGTATGTTTTTATTGTAACATTATTGGATTGGATCCACCTCTTATGCAAAAATACGCTCTCAAATGCATACTTGGCACATAAACAATAAAAAAAAAAATACTAATAAACTTCCTAGTGTAGAGCATTTAAGTTTCAGTATTACCGAAGTTAATTCTCTGCATTGTTTTTTTTTTTTTTTGTTTTACTTTTTGCACATATTTTTTTTTTGTACGATGGTTCTTAATAAGTTCGCAAGATGTTGCCATTTGTAATGACTTAAGGCTAACAACAAGGATTTCTTATAACATTGCACACACACACACACCCACAGACACACATATAAAAATGAATGAACTACGGCGAATATAAGTAAAAGCAAATATAGTTAAATAGCATTGCGTAGAAGTGAAAGAGGAGGCACAATACTCGTAAGTAAGTATCTTACATAAAAAATTCATTTACATACGCATACATACAAAGCATATTGAAAATGGTGAAGGCGTAACTCACCACTCACGTAAAATACAATTGAAAAGTTCAAACCACATTTAGTGGTTTTCTTTATTCACATTTTTTATTTTCTTTTTTTTTATTTCTTTTAAATCTATACATTAAAATTGTAGAACGCCAATTCAATGCTTAAAATGCCCATATAAATATTGGATGAATGTTTGTACCCCTATGTATGTATGAATAAAGCATACATATGTAGGAATGGCAAAATTAGGTTGCTGCTACACACAGTTGGCCACACAACTATGTACGTCAAAGTGTCTGCCTGTCTCTTTTAATGCAAGAAGACTAAGATGATTTGTAGGCGGGCAGACAACAGAATAATACTACTTTGGAGGCCAATGATGGTAAGTGTGCTGATGGAAAGTGAACAGATAGATAGATAAATAGATAGATAAGAGAAAAAGATTATAATGTTGGTGAATGAATGAATTCGTAAATGAATGAAGGTGTGAGTTGGTTAGTGAATGAGTTAAAACAACAACAACAAAAACAATGGAATGAATGAACCAGCAAATTGAATGAAGAAATGCCAAACGATTCTGAAAGTAGGTATCAGGTGTATGCAATTCACACACAAAATTTATATTTTCATTTTTTTTTTTCTTTTTTTCTTTTTTTTTTTTTTTGCATAAGTATTATGCTAATAACAAAGGCATACAATGCCAAAGAAACAATATAAGAGTCTACATATTGTATGTATTTATGTATGTATGCATCATAAATCTCTTGAGTGTCTCATGAAATCTATACCAACAACATGTTGTTATTGTTTTTTTTTCGTTATTGTGACTGAGATATCATATTTCTTGTAAAATTGAACAAAAGAAATGAAAGAATATGAAAGAAAATTAGGTATTTACCAGCTGATGCCACAATACATAAACCATTGAAAGCATAAACGAGTATAGTACGAGAGAGAGTAGTCAATAAATGTATTTTATATTATAATCACACAATAAATAATATGGGTACAAGGTATAGGGTATTAAATTTGTGAAAAAAAAAACAAAAACATAAACAATATGAATTAAAAATGAAATAAATTGAAAAAGAAACTCCCCAAATATAAGTAATAATTTGCAAGTAAGTATGATTTGCAAAAAAAAAACAAACAAAAAACCAAAAACAACAACAAATATTCTGCTTCGTTATGCTCGAGTGGTTTTAGCTTGCACAAAATTTTGTTGGTGAACCAATCAGAGTAATAAGCACGCAGTCAGGCGGGAAGGCAGACTAGGCTCTATATTTCAAGTTCAAGGCCATCAGCCACCAGCTGTTGCCTTGAATTATTATAAAAGACCACTATCCCTGCTAAACTGAATCATAAAATATTTAAGAGATAAAAAATTCCATTAAAAACAATGTGAAATAATCAGATGAAATAAGAGCAGTGCGAAATTAAAAAATATTTGTTATGAATTGCATATTATTATTACATATTATGTTCATTTTTCTGTTAAATTCGATGACAGACGGTAACAGTATGTTGTTAGAAATGTCTGTTTTATAATATCCAGTGGCGATATAAGCGTTTTATTATTTAATTTCGCAGTTACCTGAGGAGTAACGCGAGAGAGTCACAACAAAGCATTAAACATTGCTACACCAAAGCACCTCCACTGATTCTTTGGTTGAGATTTTAATTTATTTTTAAATTTTATTTCTTCTTTCAAAAAAAAATTTATTTTTTATTCTTTTTGCTTCCATTAAACTACTATTTAAATGCTCACGAACAAAACTCTTTTGACTTCATTCAAATGGCATTGCCAGTCCAACTTAATTTGCGTTCGAAAATGCCCTCAGTAACGAGTGATTCTTAGCATTCTATTCCAAATTCATTATGAATGGCAACTTTCAAAAGCCAACTCTTCAAATTTAATCTTCTAAAACATTATTGTTGACAAAAAAATTGCCTCAATATTGCTAGAATGTGTAGCATCTGTCAAATCTTGCAGTTATAAAGTAAAACCTCATTTATGATGACAATTAAACAAATTTTCGAAAATGTAAATTTATATGATAAGCACAATATTTTGTTAAAGATGCGAGAAAGATGAGTGAGTTTTAACAATTCTACAGTTATTTGTAATAATGATTTCATATATATTTGTTAGTTCATGAAAACTTTATGCTCTATAATATGAAGTAATGTACAATAGACTAAATTGAATATAAATACAAAGTATGCATACCTATTTATATTTTTTACGAAAAATAATTGCATTTCATTTGAATATAATTCATCAAATAAAATTATATTGTAATAAAATAATAATGCACAGGGTTCTTCAAAATGTAAGTTGCACTTTTGTGCTATATTAAACGGAAATTTTTACACTTTTTACCGTTAATCACGGAATAAGTTGATTGGTTGAAAATTATACACATTCATTAAAGCAAAAGTTGTGTCAAAGTAAACAAAATGTGTAATCAAAATTATATTTTTGAAGAATATTAAACCAGAGTAGTTTAAAAATCTATCCGCATATAATTGATGTGAAAATTTAGACGCGAAGAGTAAATTTGCATAAAAATTATATTCACTTCACTTTTTACAGTGTTTATTGGATTCGTTCATGTAATTTAACGATGCGACATAGTGATATTTCACAATTTTAGTATCAACAACGAATGCAAAGTTGTGGAAATATTAAAAATCAAGCATCAGTCATAATTCAATTAGACAAATGCAGTCATTTCCGTAAAATGACATTTCAATAATATTTTCTTCTATTATTGATAGTATGAATGCTGTACTTTTATATACTATAACGGTACTTTTGTATAAAATAATGGTACTTTCGTACAAAATAATGGTATTTTCACATAAAATAATGGTACTTTCGTTAAATATATTGGTACTTCCGCTTAACATAGTGGTATTTTCCTATAAAATAATGGTTGAATGGTTTATTACAGTGGTTAATCCACAGAGATCTTACTCCAGCCCACAATTAACAAAAATCTTTCAAAATAGACAATAGAAAATCTGAAATAATAGTATTTTCATATAAAATAATTGTATGATAATATCACATACAATATAGAAATACATTGTCCTTATTGAAGAACCTACTATAAACAGCAGAATAAAGTAATACAATATTTCAACTAAATGCGGAAGTTTGATTTGCAACATTTGCATTTGCAACATATTCCATAGACGTTGACGTTGTCATAGTAATAATTTTCTATACTGTTTTTTTCTCTCTCTCTCTCTCTCTCTCACCCACATACACCTGTATATTCTTGCAATTATATATTGTATGTTGTATGTTAATGCAGTTAATGCAAACGAAAATGGAATTTTTTTTATTTTGCTTCAAATGTCAGCACTTTTTTATTTACTAATATTGTTGTTGTTGTTCTTGTTGTTGTTGCTGCTGTTGCTGGTATTCTTTTGTTGTTTGCATGGTCATTGCGTTCATTGTTATGCTACGAAACCACATCAAAGCAGCACAGTCAACATTTTATTAAGTTTGCAAATGACGATATAATCCCATTGGTCCCATCATTCGTTCCCCCACCGATTGCTTCAATTAATTCTTTTACTCTGCCTCTTCTTTATCTTTCACTTGCGAGCCATCAACCCATTAAATTAAAATAAAAAAAGTAATAATCACTACAAAAAACATAAAACGTTCACAGACACACACACACACGCATACAGAGACAAATTATAAAACCACTGACAACTGTTTAAAAAGTTGAGACTTTCATTTGGTTTGACTTTTCAGTTGGATTCCATGTGTATTTGTTTTTTTTTTTTTTTTGTATGTACATACAAGTAGGTATACCTCTATTTACACATACACATTTGTGTGTGCGGATGTGTGTATTTTTGTTTGCCTATTTTGCTTTTTGATGTTTTTCATCAGCAACTTTATTTTGTTAACTCTGTTTTTGATTTTTATAGCAATTTTTCTGATGTGCACATATGCGTGCCGATATACATTTGTGTGTGTGTGTGACTGTGTTTATGTGTGAGGTTTTTTGTGAAAATGTTGACAATTTGGGTTAAAAGTTGTCTGAAATGTGAATTCAGACGTCCAAATTGTGTTAATAGGTGAATTGTATATGAGCTGGAATGATTTTTGTCTCCTTGTTTTTGTTGTTGTTGTTTTTTTATTCTGTTCTTCATTTGCTTATTATTCTTTGAAGTTTATTTACATTGGTTAGTACTTACTATTATGTTTATATTATTTTAAATTGCTGACCGGGTCTGTGGTGAATTATTTAATGATTATATCATTGAAATATAAATATAACAGCCAATCATTTTATGTTTAATATTAAGCAGCTTACATTCGCGGTAATGTATGTATTAGCATTGGCACAAGGGAGTCGTGACTCGTTGTTCGCCTTTGCACTTTAATTTTGTGATTTTTCGTTTAATTTAAATGAAATGTTTACCAAAAAATAAAACTGAATTAATTTAAAATCGTTTATATTTATTCAAATTGTAGGAAATATACGTTCCATTATAATGATATAGATTAATTTCTATATAAAGTTCCAAAAATCTAGAACATATTTAAAGTGCTGTTCAAACATCTAAGCCCTTTAGAATTTTCATATCCCAAATGCCTACATATTTAAACATTAAAATGAGAAACCAATTTCCTTCCATTATACAAATATGTACATGGTACATACAATACATTCTGTCATAATTCTTTCTAGAATGTCATCCTTTTTATTGCAAACAATAAAAATAAATAAAAATTACAACATAATATAAAGGATAACTTGGTGAATCATGTACGAAAAAGGTTATGCCACCAAGTTCATATACATATTTGATATTTATTGTTATAGTGTCAGCAGGAAAATTGAAAAATAAAAACCATCAAGCATAACTTAATATTTTCACACCTTTTGCAGGTCCTCTATTCGATAAAAAAATTCAATTTTAAATGTTATTCTCCAAGCTTACCTCACATTGCATCATCATTACATGTACATTATTGCTTCTTAGTGACCCCGTCCTCCTGCTACCCACATTGTACTCCTTTGTACTCACACCATTCGGTTCATTTTTTTTTGGTTTGATAATATTTTTAGGACAATTTAATTTGGGGTTTCAATTTCATCGAGCTAAAGACATGACAATGATGATAATAGCAAAAGAATGAGCGGCATGAGAAATACTCGTATCAGAAATTCGTTTGGAAACTGCAGTAGCAGCAATAAAAACAACAATAATAACCAGCAAGGGTTAAAACAATCTCATTCAACATAACCTTCTGTTGGATAGCTTATTGTACACACACACACACACAGACACACATATATATATATATTGTAGTATATATGAGTACTGAGGAAGTAAGAACATAAACGAAAATTCGAAATTGAGAAGCAACAACAGGAAATCCCAACAAATTTAATTTTGTCCATCCTAAATAGGCTTTTTTATTTAATTTTTTCTTCCATTTTTTTTTGGTGTGTGTGCTTTTTGATTCTTTCCATTTTCTTTTGTCTTCTACAAATGTTGTATGATAAATACGTAGCCTTGGAAAATAAACAAAAATCCAATAAGACTTATATTAATTTTTAAAATTGGCCATTATAACTGAATTGAATTGAATTGAATTGGAAATATTTTGCCAAAATTCCAAGCACGGACAGTTTTTCCACAGTACTTGGTTCTTCCAACAAAAATTTGGCCTTCTTTTTGCCCTCGCTTACCGTAAGATCTATTCAGTGCACTTGTTTTTTTGTTTTTTCTTTTAATTCAGAGACTGATTGATTGCGTCTTTATACGAATTATGTTAAAAACATAACATTCGAAATTATATATCTTACCAAGACTGGGTATATATCATACAGATACTCGGACATAACTATTTTGGTATAAAGAAAGACAATATTGGTGTCCTCTTGTTATGTTTTTTTTTTCTCTATCTTATTCTCTCTTTCTTAACTTGTTGTTATTATTATTATTATTCTTACTACAGTTGCTGTTGTTATTGTTTATTTTATTTTCTACTCTTGCAAGTGTCTGCCTGTCCATTTAATACTTAAGTTGAATAAACAGGATAACATTAATAACACGTACACAAATATATATGTACATACATGCATACACTATTTGAAGAATTTCATTATTTTACCTAATATGTTTGTTTGTGTGTTCGTTTTTTATTTTTTTCTTTTCATTTTTTTGGTGTTGCTTCCTTTCCTTTAGGCTTTGTAGTATTATAGACCTATTCAAAGTGTCTTTCTTTGTTGTTGTTGTTGCTGTTGTTATTTAACCTCAAATAATTTGAAATAAGAACTTTCCACCTGTATTCATAGTTTTTGCTTTTCAATTTCATTACCTTTGTCATCATCATCATGGTCAAATATCTTTAGATTTGTCACTCGCGTGTCGTACGTTTACTTATAAACCCATTTCTTACGTGTGTGTTGGATTTTTATTGTATCATCCCTGACATATTCGAGACTCTATATAATGTAAAGTAATATAAGTATTGTACGATAATGTAAGGATACAACACTTGAACGAAGTCCAGTGTTCTATTTTATTTACGTTGATTCTTGTATTTTTTTGTTTTTGATTGTATAGCATGTTATGCAATAATGTCTTTACTAGAACTTGACCTATTTTATTCCAAATATTAAAGTCTTTGCCCATAAGAAAATCCTATATACCTCTCATTTTCAGAAACCAAGCCTAAAATGAAACTACTGTTTCTGTTTTTGTTTCTAGTTCATTTAGTTGATGTTTTTTAAAAGCAAAATTCAGAAATGTTGTACTAAAAAATGCTTCTTCTAAACTTTCCTATTTTAAGTACATATGTAAGGAAATATTTTAATTAAACATTTTTATCTAACATATTACCTATTATGCAAGTCATTTCAATTATGTATAGTAGATACATCTACAGAATTGATCATCACGTTAATAAGCACTTATAAGTATTTTTAAATGAAAATTTTTGATCGCAATGTTAAACGAAATTATGTATATGACTTCCTCATAGTATTTGTAATTTTTATACAGCTAATGAATGCAATTGAAAATTAATAAAAAATAGTAGGAAATTGGACCAATAATTTTGTGAACAATGATATTTATAAACGATGTATGAAATTGTACATATAAACTTTGAGGAAAATATGAAAGTAAGAAAATAAAATTATGAGGAATTTTGTATACAATCATTAAAATACAATTAATAAGTAGTAATAAATATTAATAGTATTGCTCATAATCATAATGAATAAATTTGGTTTATAAATAAAATTATAAAAAAAATATTACTTAATATTATAAACTTTGAGTGGATTTGATTTGGTCAATCCATATCTACATTATGTGTGTACATAATTTGTGAAAAGGTTACTACCGATCATTGCTTACTCTTATCTGATATACAATATGAGTATTTATATAAATTTATTTAAACACTGAGATAGATCAAATTATATATAAATCAAATTTTTGACAACCTGGCTCATCAAAAATCTTAAAATTTGAAGCAATTCAAGATTTGGAACCGCCTACTCTGCAATTTTTATAGACTTTTGAAAAGCATCAATTTTATGGAGAATCCCTTCGAGGAAGTTAAAATAAAGGATAAGGTATGTTCGGAAAATGTTGGGGAGGAAAAATTAATAGCAGTTAATCAAACATTTTCCTGCTATAGGGGCGATTCCTGAGCACTTTTAAGGTTATATGTCAATTTTCAGATGTGTTTTGATTCATATTGTAGGATAAGACCCTTAAGGAATGAAGGTAGGTGGTAAGTTTGTTCCGACAAAATGTTCCCGAGGATGAATTAATAGTGGTCAGTCATGCATTTCACTGCTCTTGGAGCGATCCTTGACAACTATGCGATAATTTGTAGATTTTCAAGTGTTTTTTAGTTCATTTTGTATGAAAGTCCCCTCAAGGGGTGAAAGTAGGGTGGAAATATCTTGGAAAGAAATGTTGGGGAGACCAAATTAGAGGGTGTTAATCGTATACTTAATTGTTGAAGAGGGGATTTGTCCACAATTATGGGGTTTTTTATCGATTTTCATGCATTTTTACGTTAATTTTCTTCAGGGTCATCCTTAAGAGGTGTAGATACGAAGTAACTACGGTTTGGAAAATTATTTAGAGTTGGTCTAATGGTGCAGCTGTGTCGGTTTTAATGTATTTTTCAGTTCATTTTGTGTAGGAATTCGCTTAAGCATTGGAGATAGGAATTAAGTAATATCAAGGAGAAAAAATTAATGGGAATTGCTCATATACAGTTATGGGGTTACTTATCAATTTTCAGGCCCTCATAAGGGACGAAGGTAGGGGGTAAATATCTTGGAAAGGAATGTTGGGGAAATAAAATTAAAGGGTTGAGGCGATTTTCATGAATTTTTATGTTCATTTTCTTGACGGTCATCCTTAAGAAGTGTAGATACGAAGTAACTACGGTTCGAAAAAGAAAAAATTATTTAGAGTTGGTCTTAGGGTGCAGCTGTGTCGGTTTTAATGTGTTTTTCGATGCATTTTGTGTAGAAATTCGCTTAAGCATTAAAGATAGGGAGTAAGTTATATTAGGGAGAACAAATTAATGAGAAATTGGGCATACAGTGCAGCATTCTAGAGACAATTTATAAAAGGCTATGGGAATATTTGTCGGTTTTCAAATGTTTTTTGATTCATTTGGTAGGGGAATTCACTTAAGGAGTAAATTTAAGGACAAGATAGGTATCTTCTGAAGAAATGTTGAAGAGGCAAAATTAATTAATCTGCATTTTATCACTTGTTCCCTTTATCATTCTAGGGGTGTTTTGTGAACAGCTAAAGGATTATTAGTCGATTTTGATGCCTTTTTGTATATGGTGGTAGAACCTCTCTTTAGAAGTGAAGCTTGGAAGTTAATATATTCCGATAAAATGTTGAGATGGAAAAATTAATGGGAGTTTGATCTTGCATTTCATCGCTCTAAAAGCGATTCCTGTACAGCTATTTTGATAGAAAATTTGAATTATACCTTGAGCCGCACTTTTCGGTTTATTATATTCGCAAAAACAAATTATATATCTGTCTGAAGTTGTACTAGAAAATCTATTTTCAAGAAGTTATTCGAATCTGCATTTATTTTTACTTTCTAGACAGTCCAATTAACAATTTGTCCCACCTTAATGTGTACACTTTTATTTATTTATTTATGTAGCTACACTTTGTGAATATTAATTCCCAAAGTCATGCGCATATATAAATATCTAAGTACGCGGAAATGAAAATGTTTTTTTACAATACTAACAATGCTAACTTTACTTTATATATGTATAACGTAATATGCGGGAATATATTTAAATCATAAATAAAGAAAAATGAGAAAGAAGAAAATTCATAGTTAATGAATAGTTTCCGGTGCTCATCACAATTATTAACTAATTGCTGAGACTTCTGAAATGTACATACATACATATGTGCTTGTAAATAATATAATATAATGTTGGAAAAGTATGTTCAAGTCAAAAAATTAACACTTACTTAGATAATCTAATACAAATGTTTGCATATAATATACATAAAAATATATATTGTACATATATAAGCACTCCTTGAAATACTAAATACATTTAATCATAGCATCCTCTTAGTCGTGCACATGTACAATTGATTAACAATCTTCGTATCAATCATTTGAAATCACAAACAAATCGCAGTCACACCTATAAATTCACTGAAAATTTCTAAATTGCAGATATTTAGTTGTAGCTTTTATTATTGTTTCTCTTATTATACATATTTATTGTTTCAATTATTGCCAACTTCAAATTATGTATTACATACATACGTGCATATTTATTTCCAAGAAAACAATAATAACAATTGTGGAAGGAAAAAGTATCATAATGAATTGGGTGAGTCCACCAAGAATTGTTCAATTCAAGTCATTGTCGTCATGTATGACAGTCGGAGCATATATATTGATGGCAGCACTCAAATAAAGACTCGACACTCACACATCATAATGTTACAACAGTCACGGTCACAATGATACGACCAGCATGCAACCGATACACACCCATAATAAAATAAATATGTACATACGAGTACATACAAAGATATGTATATATGCAACTTAGACTTATGTACATGTACATGTATGTATAAAAAAGAAACCACAGAGATGAGAACCTTTAAAATAACAATAAAAGTTGGATAAAAGTTTAACAAGTTTTATTTGCATTTCTTATTTCGGATGTTGTTGATATTTAAATTTGTTAACTAACTCCCACACACACACACGTGTTTCTTTTTGTTGTTGTTGTTAATTTTTCAAATAGAAGCATAAAAAACACTAAACAAATAGAAAAGTTCTTTCAACTTGAAAAAGATTGCTGGAAAATTAGACGTATATACAGTAGATCTGTTCAAATTTTCAACATGAAACCATTTTAAGTTTGTATATACGAGAGATTAAGCAAAAAATGTCGAATACTGTGTAAACTCTGTACTCGTTGCTCGTCTCTAGTATTTGTATATGGGGTCGAGTTTGTCGAAACAAAAATGTTTGTGTGGAAACTTAGATTAAAATTGAATACCATATGATTATAATCGATATTATGCGTACGTTTGAGGCAATGCAACGTGACTATATAACTTTTCTTATGAAATTTAATTAATTAATTGTGTTGATTTACTTTCATTTGTGGTTTTTATAATTTATACTCTGCGTCTGCAGTCATTTAATCACAAACTTATGCTAATTCTTGATTCATATTACTAAAGAATCAAGAAACTATAATGTATACTGATCTTTCAATTCACAATTAATTAACGATTTACTAGAATTTCAATTTTGAAATCATTTTTATATAGAAAAAATTAAAAACAATAAATAATAAACTTGATGCTTTGCAAATTTGCAAAAACATCACCTTGCGATTATGTTAAATAATAATTAATTTAAGATTAATAAATTTATTCAAGTTACATACAAATTTCAAGATCTGTCTGTGTATTGTTATTATACATAGAATTGTATTATGTAATAACAATCCAAACCACAAAAAAAAAAGTTATTAGCTTTTTGAGAACAAATATGCAAATTCATTAGACATGATCGTGACTCAAGATAAATGATAAATTATGAATTTCTTTTACTTAATATAATACAAATAAATATATTTTATTGGTAATCAAGTACACTGCAATAAAAATTATAATTTTTTTTTATTTCGAATCGAATTAAATAATTCAAAGTAGTTGAAAAAAACAAAACAATTTATTGCAATGAATTGAAATAAAAATTAATCAAATAGAATGTGCAAAATAATAATATAAATTCCAATACTTCACATGTGACAATCGACATTTTGTAAAAAAAAAAACACACAAAAACAACTATTGTGAATTATGTGATTTAGCAAAAAAAAAATTTAAATAAAATATTATGGGATAACTAAAAACTTTATATGAGGTTAATTTATAAATTTCAAGTCACGTTCATTTCAGTCATTGTCTCAACAATTTGCATTTTTTGCTTATTCTTTTGACACAAAGGAGTGGCGACGAAAAAGGAAGAATATTCAAGAAAAAAATAATTTTATAAATAAATAAAGCGAGAAAACATGTAATTCTTCAGTGATTATGTAGTGATTGTATTCGTTAGCAAAGAACACACATTCAATTCTTGAAGACGTGAAATATTTTTAAGAAGGAATCTACTCAAAAGCGATATCTGTGATCGATCTTTATTGGTGAAATGAAGATAATCGTTATTTAGATACAGCGATTCGTTTCATACATATTATCAATATAAAACTGTAACCATTCACTAATAAATCGAATGGGAATTTGACCTTAAAATTTCTACACTTTCTAGAAGCCAAATGATATACGAAATATTTAAAAAATCAAATAATTTGTATGGATTTGGATGGCAACAATATATATATATTGCAAAACGACAACAAAGTTACTACCATAACTTTAGCGCTTTTAGATGCTAAATAGCTTAGAATGCACACTAAGTTCAGTGCTAGCAATTTCTTTCATTTTTCTGCTGTAGAGAGATGTTACTTATCGATATATTTTTATTTAAACGTCAAATATGTTATAATTATTAAGTTCAGAAAAAGAACAAATTTTCAAACAAAATAATTTCACTATTTTTAAAACATTTTGTCCGTTAATTAATCAGAATTTGTTTTATTTGAAATTGATATATAAAATAAAAATTAAATTAACTCTGTTTATCGATATCGTGATATCGAGTTGTCAAATAAAATACGATTAATATGAGTCGACGTATTGTCACTTAAGATGACAAAATTTGATAAGCCTAAAATAGAAAGGAAGAGATGATTTATATTTAGAAAGAGTTCCGTTATTTTTCAATAAATTTATTCAATCAATTCAATCAATATTTTCAATACAACATTTTTGTGACACTTAGGGCTATAAGTTAGTTCATCACATTTTTATTTTTGTGGTACTTGAATATATCATTTTTTATATTACACATATTCATAATCTCCTTTGACCCTAGAGGTTATTTCTGTAGGAAGTTATCCTTAAAAAACTAATCACTTTACTAATTTACTCAATTATGTGTAGTTTTGAAGTAATTTGTTAGACGTAATAGTGCAATTTCCTAAACGTTATAGTTTTCTATTAAAAAAAAAACCCCCAAAAAATTACCTCAATTGAACAAGGAAATTTAAAACATTTTCTATATTTTTTGTTTTTCTTTTTGAGATTTAATTTATTATAAAAACACAATTATTATCTTCAAATCCGCCCTGAAATTTAGAGAGAAAAAAAATCGCCTATAAACTTTAAGCGACTTAAACTTTTTTGCGCCTAAAAACAATTTCCGTTTCCTGACCTAAACAAGTAGTAGGTAGGTAGGTACGAGTACATATCTATTATTGTACAATCATTGATACACCAAAGACGGCACACCCCATCTGAATATGAAATATTTATGTATGAACGTGTATAGTACATAGTACATACTTATACAGAAGAAACTTTCTTCAAAACAAAAGAGAAAATCAATGGAAAAAAAATCGAAAAGCCAATACCTATTCTGCTTCGTCTTATTCATTGAAGCGTGTGTCTTTTGTCAATATTGTGATTTTTCGCATTTATGGTGTCTATTTGTGTGTGCATGTGTGTATATATATGTGTGTGTATTAAAATTGTCATAAATACACTAACGCATACACAGACACACACACACACTACAATGTGTATAAAATTTGCTTGCACACCTTTTTGTATTCACTCATATCTTCTCCTCAGCTCAAATTACATTTATTGTATGTGGATGTATATGGTACGTACATGTTTGTTGTTCCGCAATTACCACTGCTATATTACTGTTGCTTCGACTGTAGTTGTAGTTGTAGTTGTAGTTGCTACTACTAATGGTAATACCCAACAACTTTAAGAAAAAAGACCAACTCTTCGTGAAGACATGGATGGGAGTGGGGCATAAAAACGAATGGCATTGTTAGAGCATAGGCAGAGGTGGAAAAGAAGATTTAAACAAAAAAATAGAAATTCAAAATACAAAAAAAAAATAAAAGTAATACTCGTTAATCGAAGTTTGCATGCAGTGAGTAGTCGACGACTACATACGTACTTGGTGTATGTTATGTACGTAAATATACACGTATACACATAGTGTAAATATACTCATCATCGTCATAATTATGATCGTCGTAGTAGTCGAAGTACGCCGATATATTATACATATGTAGTATATGTTTACGCCATCGTATGAGAGTAAAGTGAATGACCCTTTTACCATATTTTTTACATCCATTTATTCACTCTACTTCTTATAATACTGCTGCTGCTGCTGCTGCTACTGCTATTGTTACTACTAATATTTCTATTTCGATTTCTTCTTCTTTGATGGTATTCGTTATTTTTATTTTTATACCTTTTTTTTTATTCTCTCTCTCTCTCTCTCTCTCTCTCTTCCATTTTTCCTTCATAATTTCTATTAATAATCCCTCTCTCTTAAAATATTTCTATTTCTACATAATTTTCAACTATTTACTTTTGCCGATTTTTACAGAAAAAGTCAACAAGTGCTGGCCTGGTACAGGGTTGATTTAGTTAATAGTTGAATATTTTCTTGCAAATGAATAGATATTTTAAACGTAAATTTTCCCCAAGAAAATATTACTCTGATTTTGAGAGACATTTCTTTCAGTGTAATAATTGAATATTTGATTTAAAATTTCTATTACTCATTACAATCCAATTTGCAACATTTGAGTCATCAACCATTAATATGTTCATGCACGTAAAATCATTCACATATAGTATATCATATAACATATGTATGCACTCTCGCACATATGTGTACATTCATGGTAGACGCATGCATATGCTCGTATAACTCCCTTGATGACAATAAAATTCATTTTCTTCGTGTCGTTTTTATGATTTTAAAATAAGTAGTTCTGTAGTTTTATGCTTATGACGAGACGAGACGAGAGCACAATTACGAGCTTCCATTTAAAACTGTTAATACTGTTAATGTACTTACTTAAATCGATTTTGTAATAATGTTGATAATGGTACACGCATGACTGCACCCACATATTCATATTTAGTATTTTATAAGTAATGTTTTTCTTCTAATTCCGATAACCCCCCCATTCAGCATTAACATTGACAAATGAAATGAAAATCAATGTACCTTAAAATGTTTGCGGCAAATTGGCTTCAATTTAATGCTAATGCATAAGTAACTAAAACCGTTTATGTCTTTTCCATATTTTTGAATGCACATGGAATTTTGTTCATGGACTACTTTGAAAAAGGCAAGACGATCAGTAGCGATCATGGCCCAAGTGTTGCATTTGAAGAAGAAAAAATCGAAAAATGGCCCTATATATTCAAGAAAATCGTGCTCTTTCAGCCAGACAATATACCGTGTCACAAGTCGTTGACTACCATGGCCAAATTGCTTCGAATTGCGAATTGTTTGCCAGATTTTTCTCCCAATGACTTTTGCCTATTCGCAAGCTTGAAAAACAAACGTGCTTGAAAAAGATGAATCCTTCTCAACAAGAAAGGTATCGAAATATTAAAGAAGCGTTGCGAATTGATTGTGATTGTGGAATTGTGGAGTGATTAATTAATTAATTTTTTACATATTTCACTTAACTAGATATGAGCGAGCAGTCAGTGCAGCATTCTCAGAGTTGGAAAGAGAGTCGCGTCGGATGGGTCTCACGGTGAACGAGGGCAAGACTAAGTATCTAGTGTCAACAAACAAAGAGTCCCGGCGTTTTGGACAGCACGTCACTGTTGACAACTACGCTTTTGAAGTAGTAAGGGACTTTGTCTATCTTGGAACCAGCATTAACAGCAGTAATGACGTCAGCTTGGAGATCATGCGTAGGATAACTCTTGCTAACAGGTGTTACTTTGGGCTGAGTAAGCAATTGAGAAGTCGAGCCCTCTCTCGAAGAACGAAAACTACACTCTACAAGTCTCTCATCATGCCTGTCCTAACATATGGCGCTGAAGCCTGGACAATTTCCACCTCGGATGAGCGAATACTTGGAGTTTTCGAGAGAAAAGTCCTACGCAAGATCTTTGGACCTATTTGCGTTGGTGGCGAGTACCGAATAAGGTACAACCATGAGCTGTACGAGCTGTATGCCGATATTGACATAGTAAAGCGCATCAAAATCCAGCGGCTGCGCTGGCTAGGTCATGTCGAACGAATGGAAGAACACGCTCCAGCTAAGAAGGTGTTATATTCGGAACCCACTGGAGGACGAAGCAAAAGAGGAAGACCAAACTTCCGGTGGAAAGACCAAGTACTGGAGAACCTGACGGCGCTTGGAATTTCTAACTGGCGCCAGCTAGCGAAGAACAGAGATGGCTGGCGAAGCATGTTATTTTCGGCCTAAATCGATATTCGGTTGTTATGGCCACATAAGTAAGTAAGTAAGATATGAGTATAACGAAATTTAAGGTAGTAAGATAGCACAAAATTGGTGGATTTGGAATCATATTCATACTCATAATATCATTGCATATCTCGACAATGACCGTAGACTTCCTAAGAATGGACGGGTCTACGTTCCTGCTGCACTCGACCACATAGTCGACCAAGGTCCATTCAACTCATCAGAATACGGAAATGCTTTGTACGGGAACAAAACAAAGCATTTTCATATTTTTGGTGCTACAACTACAACAACAATGACCGTATATATTTAAAAAATCGAAAATATCATCCCAAAATACAGTTTTGAGATATATGAATTATTCAAAAATTGCACATTTAATCCACACAAGATGAAATTATTGCATAATTTTGTAGCAGTTTTCAAAGGCTTGAAAAAATTAACATTCTCATACCGTTAAATTTGAAGGGTTTTTTAATTTCTTTCACTTATAATCCAAAATGTGAAAACCCCAAAAAGTTTTCCACATACGAATCCATAACTTTTATTTTTTAAAAACCAATTGACATACTTTGTTTTTGTTTTATGTTTTAAAATTACGTATAGTTTTATACGTCTACACATACACATATATATATTTAAGTAGAATTGTATACGAACATGTTAGTACATAAATATATACACACGTCTTCATGTACAAATAATCGTTCCACTACTGTTATTACCTACTTATTACCGTTTTTTTTTTTTCTCTGTTCTATTTTCAAATTTTAACATTGTCATTCGAGCTAATTTACACGTCTTTGCTTGATACTCGTACATTAACACCACTATTAACAGTACTAACAGTATGAATATCAGTGTGATGTTTTTGACATTTGTGTTGGTGAAAGTTCATGGTAGGTATTTTTTTATTTTACGAATTTCATTTATTTTTCTATAATAATTGATTTTCAATATGTGGTAACCAAATGAGCAAATTCAATATTCAACATTCTAATGAACGAAGGACTTAACAGATTTCAATGTTGATGAATGTAACGCCAAACTAACACCTATGTGGGTATGTAAACGGTCTACTTCAAGGAATCTTCTATTCTTAAATGTAAGTGCTTCTCTAATGGTAGGTGATGTCATTTCAAAATGTTCCTACACTACTTTATTTTTATTTTTAATTTCTCGCAATAAATAAAATTATAAGAAGAAACTAAATGAAATACATATACACACACACACAAAACAGGTTCGAGCTGTAAATAAAAACCTATGTGATAAAAACATATGTGTATAATTTATCATATAATTAGTAAATTCAATATGGTCAAAATAAAAAAATTACAATCCCAAGAAAAAATACGAATAATAATATAATCCAACAAAAGTGATAATGGTAATTTACGTAATTCAGATGACAGTTAGTGTTTATATATATTGTATGTATTTAAATATAAAAATAATAATCAATAGCATTAACAAAAATTGGCTTAAACGACACCGTGTACCTCCCCCACGTATCGTACAAGTACCTTCAACTAATATCAATTACGAACTGTTGCCATAATATTAAATAATTTTTCAAGTGTAATACGCTCATACACAACAAAACAATATATGTATGTATGCAAGTATATTAAGATGCCTTAGTCTCTATGCAAAAAGAAAAATTTAGAGCCATTCATGAAAAAATCTCTAAAAATTGAATTTTCCATTAAAAAAAGATTAGTTTTCGAAAAAAATTTTTCAATAACTGAACAATATAGTAGCCAAATAAAAACCATGAATTACTGCATAACAAATTTTAAATAGTCTGCTGATAGACTAAAAATAATGGTGCGAAATTGTTTGATAGACGTTATAAAATCAACTAAATTCAATATTTCGCTGGTAAAAATAATAACATTTTTTTTTTGTAAGACATCTTAATATAGTTACATTTATATATTATTTAGCATTCTACATACTTAGTTGTGCTATTCTACGAATTCAATATTTTGCGCACCGGTTTCGCATCATTTGTGGCCACTCATCAGGTTCTCGTTTTGTATTTATATATGAGCGTGTGTTGGGGAGTATTTTGTTTATGGTATGACTGTATAATAATTCGCATATATATATATAGATTTTATATATTTTTTTAACTTATTCCTTTTTGTTTTGAATTTTTTTTTTTTTTGTTAATTTGTCAATATAATAATTTTATTTCTTTGTTTATGCGATATACATGCATAAATATTTATTTCAAAATTATTTACCTATACAATAATCATGCAATCTTATACTACTCGTAAAAATAATATCTGGAATAGTTTAGAATTCATGGGAAAACCTGTTTTGAGTCGATAATAATTTTTATGTCTATACTTTAGATATTATTTTAATTTTTTTGTTTTTTTTTTTTAAACTTTTTCCAGTCGCTTGTCTACACTTCTTGCGAATTATAAACAAAATCTAGTAGTAATTGCTATTAAATTCTGATATCACATGTTAATTATTTCGCTCGTTGGAAAAGTTCAACGAAATTCTAGAAACACTACGTATACTATATATGCCACGGTATTGTATTGAAGGTTAAAGTTACCATGTGTACAATACAGGCGGCAAGTGCAAATAATGGCACAATAAATTGATCGTCTTTGTTGAAATTAAAATCGCTATTTTCAAATGAAAAGAATTTTGATAGTAAAATAAACTAGTATTAGTTACAATTTTTTTCAGTGTAACTAGAATTGATTATTTAAGAAAAAACAACAACAAAAAAGGTTAACATATGTTTGAAACGTGACCAACTCATATTGCATAGTTAACGTATTACAGCAGCAACAGCAGCAGCAAAAGCATCATTAGGTTTGAATTACATACATAGTTGTTAATAACTATTGTTTTAAATTTTATTACCTACATATTGCATTGCATTGAGGTATTTGAAAAATTATATTTTTACGATATTTCTAAAGAATTTTTTAATATGCATTTAACAAAAATCGATTAATATTATTATTATTATTATTATAAAGTGTGAAACGAATCAAGCAAACACCTGTTTAATGTTTTTTTTTTCGGAAAATCCCAATACAACTCCAATTGCAAATATTTACTCTTAATGCAATCAATACTTCAAAATTGTAGGTATACAATAAAAGAACAAACAAATAAAAATATAGAAAATATTAATATCATTTTTATAGAATTACATACATAGAATTGCACAAAGAGTTGAATGTATAAATATCAATAATATTATCATGCATACAACACTAAAAAAAATCAGTATTGAAAATTGTTGTTACATAGTGATGGAATTTATGGAGTACTTTGGCATCAATATTTTATGGAAATCGAATATAAATGTAATTTATCGTACAGAGCAAACATATTTGTGGAAACATTATTTTCTATGCGAGGTAGGCGTGATTTTCATTCGATTCCGTCCATTCTTAAACTTTTCGATTTATTAATAAATATTAGGTGTAGTAAAAGGAAATCCACTACTTTTCCAATAGATGGCTCTAATAATCTGTAATCTGTGCGATCGGTTTACGCTAGATGGCATGTTAGAAAGATAGGATTTCGTACTAAATAAACTTTTCAGGCAGTTTTGTAATTGCTTGACTCAGTATTGTTTGAGCACGCATCAAAGATGGACACCAGTAAAGAGAATATATGACATATTTTACAGTTTTTCTTCAATAAAGGCGAAAACGCAAGCCAGACGGCTGGAAATGTGAATAATGTTTATCGTCCTGATACTGTAACAGCCAATCATGTACAATTTTGGTTTCGTCTATTCCGTTCCGGTTATTTTGATGTCAAAGATGGAAGGCCAATTGTCGAAAATATCGATAAAATAATGGAAATCGTCGAGTCTGACCGTCATGTAAGCACTGTTTTTATTGCCCAGCAGCTAAACATTACAAAAAAAAACGTTTGGAACCATTTAAATAAATAAAACCTTGAATTTATTGCAAAAGTAATGGATTTCCTTTTACTACACCTAATTATATATAGTGAGTTATTTAATGACAAGTAGTTCGAGTAATCGAAAATCGGTTAAGAATCGAGTATTCAATATTGCAAATATCGATTCTACTCAACTCTAAAAAAAATATAATAAACATGCACATCTAATTTTTTTTTTATTTTAGCATCTACCTATTACTTTTCTTCAAGATTTTATTAAATTTCACATAGACAGCTATCATCATAAATCATAAATATCATCTTATGTGAATAGCAACAATATTTTGTTGCTCAACCACAACAACAACAACAACAACAACAACAGAACCGACATACTAACCAAAGAAAAATTACATTTGTAGATATGCTATAGATATACTATATGCGAATATAAATATTTCATATAGAAAGAATTTGCATTCGTTGATCTTTGAATTTGCTTTATGTAAAACGAAAATGAAAAATATCAACTAGCAGCTATTACCTATTAAAGAAAAAGTTCATATATTGTATATGTACATATACAAAATGTTATTTATGATTATATTATGATTTCAACATTTTATTTATTTTTATACCCTAGATATGCATAATTATTATATGGGTTTGCCATGCTTGTGCAAGTGAAAGTAGCTTGTGTATTTAAGCATACATAAATAAATGTACTTTCAAAGTAAATAATATTTAGTTACATAAATGTACATATGTACAGATTTTTATGCATGTAAGATAAAGTACATTTCGAATTTATGCATAGAAGTAAGATTCGTCGGTTAAGACAGTCCCTTCAAAAGTTAAATCGTCGAGTGGCATTAGTTTGCCTTATTCAATGCTTTAGTTAGTGGTATGCTACTAAAAATTTAACAAATAAAAAAAATAGTAATTAACCAGCTTTATTTCGATACATCATCACGCACTATGAACACAATTTTTGAACATAACTTTATTGTAAATGGTATCAGATCATATTAAACTCTACCTGCTTGTAATCAAAGTGCAAAGTATATGTATGGTATATATGTAGAGTACATATACACTATATTTACAAGAATTTCTCGTGTTACTTTGTAATTTATTAAACACAACACTGATTACTGTCGCCTTTAACAATATAACAATAACAATAAACTACAAATAAATAATCAACAATGAAAATTAAATTAAATAAAAATATTTTTATACAATATGTAGTAGGTAATTAAATATATTAAATTAAGTTTTACTTGTTTTCACCCATTTGCTAAACGTGCAAATATTTTAGCTATCATAAAAAAAAGCTTCAAATCAAATAGTTTATTATATGTACTTATTAGCAACGAGAAACATATAGCTATGAGCAAAAAAAAATTGGATTATCGCACGTATTTTTATTGCATGCCATTACTATACTTTGTGACAATTGAATTAATATACTTATATAGGGTTGATCAATATGTCCATGAAAATTTAAATAAGAAAGATCCCTAGGGACTGAGAATATGAAGTAGGTATATTCTAAGAGAATTTTAGGTAGCAAAAATGAATAATGGTGAGTAATATATTTGATCCCTGAATGTGGTGATATCGAATTTTGTAAAAACGTAAATTTTCTTGGGTATTCTCCTTAAGGCTTCATTAATTTCAAAATAAAATTTCATATTTAAAATAAAACTAAATTTAAATAAAAAAAATAAATAAATATGTGGCACTTAAAGCCCCGAAGGGCTCATCGGCCGAGCTTCTCTTCCATTACTGTTGTTCGTCTTAAATTTGGACAGTATTAGAAGGGACCTACTTATTTTAGCCGGTTCCGAACGGCAGAACACTTGTGACATCACTTTTTCTGAGCTTTGTCACAGAATTCTTTTAGAAGCTTTTTCATGGCAAGTTGTTACTGTCGGAAGAATTGCCAATTGCTTGCCGACAGGTGGGTACCATTCGAAAGAAAAATCTTATCGATATTTAATTTGTTATGCATCAGCCGGGGATTGAACCACGACCTACAGATCAGAAGGCGAACACACTAACCACTGAGCTACGGCACCCACATAAATAAATTATATTGTTTAAAAATTATTTTCAAAAACTGCAGTAACGTAAAATAGCAAAAGTATGAAATTCAAGCTATGTTTATTTTTGCAATCAGCCCGATCTATAAATTGGACTTTTGCACTCGTGCAATGGAAATTTTAAAATCTCCTAACAAAAATAAAAAAAATAGCATCTTCATACAGAAGCAACGAAATTTTCTGGAATATATCGTATATTCGAGTTCATACATATACGTATAATTATAAATTAATCAGGTAGCTTTTATGGCATTGCAAACAATTTAAAATGTACAAACAAAAATATTTGCACACACCAAAAACTAAAAGTATTGTTAAGTACATAAAATAAATTTGAAAAAAAAAAAAAACATACATAAGTAAAGAATATAATTTTAAAAATATTTATTCTTCTGTAGGAGTACTATTTTTTCTATCTTTACTTTTCTTATCGCATTTATAAAGTATTCAAACAATATAAATGCAATTTGAGTCAAATGAAACAACTATACAGGTAATGATACTATGTATATAAACATGAATATAAGCAAATGTTTATATACAAAGATGTTTCAATTTTCAAGTATTGTCACGTAAACATTATTTCATATTTTGCTAGTAATTTATAGTTTTTTTTTTTCTGCATTACTTGTTAATCGAATAATACAAAAAAAAAAAAAAAAAATTAGCATTTACATTTAATCATTAAGAATTTAGAAGCTAATATGATAAAAGTGGAATGCAAAGAGCAAAAAAAAAAATTGCATTTCAACATGTTTTTCAACGAAGCCAACTACAACGAGAAATACAATTAAATCGCTAATAAAGATTTATAGAATAAATTTCAGAAAAAACTATATTTTATTTAATTTAAATAATTTATATCCGGCAGATGTTTACTTTATACGCGATATTCTAAGATTGTTCGCGTCGATTACTTAACTACGTAACATTCAGCAATGTTATTAACATCACTAACATGAATAAAATTATTAAATCTCATTTAATCATCATCCACGTTTCTAATTTTAATATGGGTGAGTGTGTGTGTGTATACACATGTATGTGTATGGATAATTTAAACTCGTATCATGCACATTTCACATTTAATTATTTTATTAAAAAAAAAAAAAAACAACAACAACAACAAGCTTCAATTAACTTAAATCGGTTTATTGACAACATACCATACATGTATATGAAGCCATTAACACAACACAAGCCAAGCCACATCAGAATCATTATAGAGAGTGCCAATGATTGCATACATCTTTTAGTATCTACTAAATTCATTGTTGTGAAATTAAAGTTTGTATTTTTATTTAATTTTTTTTTTTATTTAATATTTCAACATTGAAAATGATATTTTCATAAAATATATGAATTTTTGTATAAAATTTAAGTGATTATACAATTCCACATTGGAAAGTGATAGAAATGATAGTCAGTACGCGGTTCCAAATGTTCCAAATTGGATGAATACAATATCCACCTGCCTCTTGTAACTTTGAACATAAGATTTTTTTATCAATGCACGATTGTATTAGAAAATATACGATATTAGATAAAAATCACAGCGACTTTCCATAAAAAAGTTTGGTTATAAAATTCATAATCATAATATTGCCGAAATATTTTTAAAACTTTTAATGTTTAGCGTATGTACATGGATGCTGTAACAAGTCTCTATCAACATCATTGGTATTATCATATTTTTACTCATATCCTTGAGAAGCTAACGCGAATCAAGATAAATGATTTGTGCATCTTCAATTGAAATTTTCAAGGACTCTATTCAAATAACAGGCATTTACTAAATATTAAATATGATTTCCAAGCTACTCGTACATACATATATTCTCAAAACAATTCAAAGCAATTCTTGATTAAACAGCTCAATTAAATTGAAATTAAAGGTATGCATACGCACAGCATGTACTCGTACGTAGATGCATATGTAAATGATTTTCTGATCTGATCAAAGTACCAATATGATAATTAATCATAGTAAGATATAATCGATATATATATCTTATTATCAATTCTTCACTGCCATCCTCTTACGACGTTATTTCACTTACGTGTACCTTTGTGAATTATATGTACAAGCATATAGAATATGTTAGCACTTGAGACATTCACAATTCAACTGAAGCATTGTAAGTAATGGTGTTGTGCATAAATTTGAGGCAACACATAAGTATCGTAGGTACATTGAATAATAGGTACTCGTAAATCATATCCTTCACATTATTCAAGTATGTATAATATAAATAGTCTATTCAAATTTATAATACAGTAATATCTCAATTTAGGCTTTTTTTGTTCATTCTTCTGGGAAATGATGTTATAAATCGAAAATTATGTTAATACAAACTTTCAAATTGGGAATTCCCATATTTCTAGACTCATGAATCGACTCATAAATGACGTGAGTGAATCGCGAATTTTCAAAGAATTTGTGAAAAAATAAAACTTAAATTAAATTGAGATGTGGAATGTATTGTATTTTTCCAGAACGTTTGCAAATATCAAAACGACAACAAAATTGCGACAACATAAATCGAGAACTTACTGTATTACACGCATGAATTCGATTTAATTTTCTATTGAAATTTATGACTTCTTATTACAACTGCCTTTGTCATCATAATGACATTCATCCAATTAAATTTCTATAAATCGATTAAAATTAAGAGAATTGAGATTCATTTATGTAGGAATACACACGTCTACTTTATGCAAACTTTGCACAAAAACCAATTATTTAAATTGCTATTTGATATATTTTTTACATATTTCATCAAATTCACTTTTAATTAAATTATTATTATGATTATTTTATTTTCCTTTTTCAATATGATTATAAATATACATCGATATGATTATAGATAAGTATTGTAAGTGTCTTGATATTCAAAGGAAAGCTGCTAAGTAGATAAAAAAAGCACTACTCTACTCGGTTCAATCGACAATTTGATTAAATGAACTATTGACTGACAAAACGACCACATGCCGATACGATGCATTCAAACCCACCATTAAGTGTCAAAGTATCAAAATGTATTAAGGTATAATATACTAGGTAGAATGTATGTCATTGAAAAGATATATAGACATTGAAACTACAATTGAAACTAGAAAATCCTTTCATGTAGTATTTTGTCGTAACACGACAATTTAATGGATGGTCAAACAAATGGACATAGAATGAAATAGAAGAGAAAAAAAAACATAGTAATTGAATTGAATAGAGAAATGTACAAAGTATATCAACTGGAATAAAGGTGTTAATATTGTTTGAGTGAAATTGAATGTCAGTAATATTAGAGTTTATATGTAGTACTTAGCTGGCTTGTAAACGTAAGTGTACGTACAAGATAATGTCATTCAGATGAAAGTACAAAGTAAATATGCATTTCTTTTTTCGTATTTCTATACCGAAATAAAGGTACTTAATATTACATATACCTATAATGTATGCACATAAATCATAAAATATGTGTATAACACATTACAGATTGTATATATTGATCGTGACATAATATCAAACGGAATATCAACAATTTTACATAACAACTTATTGAAGAACACACAATTAGTAGTTAACATTTTAGTGATGTCACATTTAATTTTGGAATCTACATATCGCACTGTGTAATGCATAGTGCACTGCATTAATGTCGAAAGAATTAATTCCGAAAAATATTTGCAATAATGTGGAAGTTTTTTAATATAGAAAAATCTCCTTACAGTCGGCTGGGGCCGACCAAACTATACCCTGCATATGTAGATTTGTATATAAAAAGTTTACTCGAATATCCAACTTTTCTTTTATTTCCACTTTTCGAGAAACAATTTTTGCATATACTACTAATTTACACCCGAAATATGGTTGACTTTGACGAAGTAAAAGGATTTTAAGATAATTCCGAGGCTTAGTATGGGAGCTATATAAAAAGTGGGCGTGGCTTACCACTTTCTAGTAAATCCAATTAATTTTTCAATGTTAATCCACACCTTAAATTTGGTGTCCTACGTTGAATAGTTTCTAAGTTATGGTGGTTAACATTTTTGTTTAATTTCCTCAACTTTGTATGGGAGCCCCAATAAGAAGTGGGCGTGGTACGCAGATTTTTCGCCAGATTATTTCCGACTACGATATTAATTTAAGTGTCAATTATGGTTATTGTAGACATAAGATTGCCTAAGTTACAGCTGTTTCAATTTAAAATTTGTATGGGGGCTACGATAAACACTGGGCGTGGTGCGCCCATTTTCTGTGAGCCTAGTTGCTCGTACAATACTAATCCACACCTTAAATCTCGTTATTCTACGCTGAATAGTTTGCAAGTTATAACCGGTAACATTTTTTTTAATTTCCGCAACTTTGTATGGGAGACCCAAAAAGGAGTGGGCGTGGCACATTGATTTTCTGCCGTATTATTTCTGACTGCCGTGTTAATCTAAGTGTCATTTATGGTTATTCTGGACAGAAGATTGTAGAAGTTACAGCAGTTTCAATTTAAAAGAAGTACAGACACTTTGTATGGGAGCTACGCTAGAAAGTAGGCGTGGCTCACCCACTTTTGGCGAGGTTATATAGTAGTATAATATAACTCTATGTGCAAAATATTGTTGTCCCAAGTGGTATATTATGTGAGTTATAGCAAGTTAAAGATTTTGAAAATTTCGAGGTTAGTCGCTTTGAATGCTTGGTGTGGGCGTGGTTATTGACCGATCATGCCCAATATCAATCCCCTCCGTACCCTTGGATCATAGATTACTTATGCCAAATTTCATCGAAATAGCTCAATATTTACTCAAGTTATCGTGCGAACCAGCCAGGTGACAGACAGACGGACGGACGGACGGACGGACGGACGGACGGACGGACGGACATCGTTAAATCGAAAATTTAATCGACGCTGATCACGAATATATATCCATGTCTATATCTCCGGAGATTCCTTCAAGTGGACACAAACATCTGACCGAAATGAATATACCATGCATATTGCATTATGCAGGGTATAAAAAAGGATATATGCTAAAAACTGCAATTTTTATAAAATTTCTTATACATTTTTGGAGTATATTGTATTTAAAATTTATAATTTTTTTTAACACTCTCGAAAAAATGGCAATTTAACTGGCATTAATTCATGTAGTCGATGTTACTTTTGTCATGACGTAATAATGAAATGCGTTTCTACGCTAATTTATAAAAAAAAATGCCATTTTATAGGGTAACCTACAAACGGGTGCCAAAAAATATTGCGCACGAAAAATTAATAGGAGACAGTCATACATTTGATCTTTTTAGAGGCTATTATGAGATTAAATGTAGATTTTTGGCTAAAAATATAGACAAATATAAATTTTGGTGCTTTCGCTTTGTAAAAGGATGAGCTTTAAATAGAAAATATAAATATATTTCAATTTTGGCGATTTATATATTTCCCAGTTTTTTAAAGAAGATTTTCGATGATCATTTTAGTCTAAAAAACGAAATATTTTCATGTATTGAAAAATATTGCACGTAAAACACTGAAATAATTGAAAATATTGTTAGAAATACTTGTTAAATTTTAAATTATATTTATTGTAATACATTTTACAATTAGATCGGTACTTTCTTGATCAAGTTATGAGTAAAGCTAAAAAAAAAAAATTTTTTTTAATTTTTGATCTCTAAAACCCGACAACAAACAATGTTTATAAAGCGAAAAAAAAATTGTTTACAAAATGTTTCATAATTTCTGTACTAAATGCAATAAAAATTTTCTACTAATTTAATTTAATTAATTACTTCGACGAAATTTCAATCAAAACGTGATAAGTGTCAATTTTTAAACTGATTATTTCTTATATTTTTTCCTAAATCACATTTTGCAAATGGCAATTGGTGGTAGATTTTTTTATAATTTGAGTTTTTCCAAAATAATTTTTCTAAAATAATGTTTTTGTAGCTTGTAGCACTTGAGCACATTTCATTCCAATATTTGTATTAATTTTTACTTGCAATACAAATGATTTAAAAAGTGTGAATTTTCAAAAAAATTATTTTCCAAAATTCTCATTGCAGTATAATTTAATTTATTGAAAATAACGCTTTAGCGCATTTTCTTCCATAACCATCTTTCGATCTCATACGTCACTACACTTTAGAAATGGTAGATTTAAAATTGAGTTTTATGAAAGTAATTTTTCAAAAATCGGTTTTCGATATAAATTTATGCTTAGAGCACATTAACTCTAATTATTTGTATTAAATTTCAAGTTTTCTCGTTTTGAATATTCTAGCGAGCTCATAAAAGTATAACAAATAGCGCAAATATGCTGTTTTGAATACATTCTGATACATTTTTCGTACTTTAACTTATGTTTTTTATGCAGTCACAAATTACGGACTAAAATTTCTTTTGAATTCCGGTCAATCGTTTGTATTTCTTTTAATTTTGATGCAAACAAACTATTTTCTTCTATAAAACTTTGCTAAAGTCTCCAAACTTTCCAATGTTATCAAAATTATTATTCAGAAAAATTGTATGCAATAAAAACTACATCCCATCCCATAGTCTAAATGATTACTCTATCTAAATGAATAAAATGAATACATAGTAAATGTAGTAAAAAATATAAAATTACTTACCACATGATAAAATCAATTAAAATTGGATGTAGTGTGTGAAAACATTGTCATCATTTGCATAAATTCCATTAGCAATTCAAAGCTGGTAATAAATTTCTGAACGCCTTATGAAATTACCAAGGGGCGTCAACATTGACGAGCTCAGCTGATATATATGTAAGTTTAAGTTGTTAAATGTTGTAATCCTTTCTTAAACAGTACTTTTTCACTACTACACTACACTACACTATTTATTATATACATTTTGAAATATGTTTATACTTATTTACGAAAAATATTCACTGTGTATTACATAGAGACAAACAAATAATATTCTTGTCATTACCGGTATAGTTACTACATTTTGTTGGTAAACCGGTAGGTAGAAGAAAAATTCATTTGTACTACACTTCACTTCACTTCACACCTCATTCACTTGCACTGCACCAAAATCGTATACTTAAAAGCTTCGTCGGTAAAATTCGCAATCAATTAGGTAGGTAGACTCATAAAGATATTTGTATATTTTAATTAATTCACAGGTATCGATCGTTTGTTAAATGATAACTGGAAACTCACATTTTTTCTTCATTTTTCTTTACTTCATACGTAAGTATACACACTAATTTCTTCTTACCACTTTATGTACGTGTTGTAAGTAAAATTTTATTAACGTTACCATATATGTACATATGTAGGTATTTACTGATGTACATATGTACCACATATGAACTATGAAATCAGTAGTCACAACAGAAATGTGTTGCGTGTCTTTTCATATCCATAGAATTTTCTACACCGACTACTTTATATTATTAATAATAGGTACAACTATTGCGACGGTGTATCTACTAGTGCCTTCCATTGCCAGTCACATATTCGTTTTGTGCCGTTGAAGTCTTTCGTTTTTCGTGGGATGTCAAGAAATGAGGCGATCGAACGATGAACGATGAACAAAATCAACCACGACGACAATGACGATAACAAAAAGACATCGAATACCTTTGTCTGTATGTAAACAGGTAGAGAGTAATGATAAAGAGTAATAGAAGACAGAGGACATCACGATAATAATTTGGAGAGAGAAAAAAAATGAAACAGAAAACTTGTTATTATAGTTGCATATGTATATGTACGAAGTCGACTGACAAAATGAACAAATACACAAGAGAATATTTGTATGTGTGAATGCACAAAATGGAGAGTAGGTTATTTGGAGACTTTTTACATTTTCTACAAATTTAATTCTTGATCATGATCATATTATATTATTATAAAATCATTTAATTCCAACACATCTACGAAATTCTTTCATTTTGGGAATAATAAGTAATTTCTAGAGAGTCCATTGATCGGTTTGAAATAAAAATAATGAAGAAAAAAACCGGATAGTTGATGTTAACACGGTTTCTCATTCTCTCACTTTCTACTATGTACACATGTGGCTCGCTCACTTGAACTACCTGTCCTTCGTGTTAGGTACACTTATTCTGGTAATTATATCTATATTGTAAATATCATAGTATGGCTTGCTCTCTCTCTCTTTTTCTCTGTATTGTATGATTTGGCATTTCGTTTTATTTTTTGTTTGTTTTGGTTTTCTTTTATTTTTCTTCTATTTTATTTTTATTATTTGTTCAATCTCTCTCTCTCTCTTTCTCCCTCTAATTGTCTTTCTGTAAGTTTCTACTTTTTGCCAACATTTATATTTATAAAATAGACGTCTAATCGCATTAGCATACACGCTGACCAAAGTGCCAACCAAACTACCATCGAACCATATAATCAATAGTGTTTTGAATCTTTCTTTTTTCTCCACGAATTCTTTCTATTTTTTTTTTTCTTTTTTCTACATTCATACATACATCCCTGATAGTTCAAAGTCTGTCAGTCTTAACAACGCGATGTTTTCGTTATCGTTTTCGCTTTGCGCCTATATGCACATATAGCAAAACATGACGGAATTATCAGGTGGAGGCAACATTTCAATTTCTCTCGTGACAATATGAATTTCATCTGTCAAATCAATTTACTCTAGTATTCGACTTTTTGACATTCGATGGTACAAATTTGAAATGATGTTACGACCAGCTGGCCAATTCCAAACTAAATCTGTTTTCGTGTATATGCTTAGGTTTGTTGTTGGTATTTTTTCTACTGTATATAACACAGCTAAAATTGAATGAGTAATTATTTTGTTGTTTTAGTGGTGTTGTTGTATCGTTGTTACCATCGCCAGACACCATATTTTTTGGTGACTTGGCGAATACTACTTGTTTGTATGCTAATTAATGTTGACTCTTTTTGTTTTTTTTTTTCTTCAGCAATTTCACCATAATAAAATTCAAAATTATGACAATCTAGCTTTTTATTATTTATTTTTATCATTAAGCGTGTTTATTTAAGTAAATACTTCTATTTCAATAAGCGCACGAAAGATGTTTTAAAGTAATTTTTTGCGTGTGTGTTTGAGTATTATTAATTATAAACATATTTAAGAAATAAAAAACTTCTTCAATTTTATTAAATGTGTTTCATGGTCAGTGGACTGTCAAAAAAAAAATTATTTGTTTTTTATTTAATTTTCATAAATTTCGTATTAGTTTGCAGTTTTTTCTAAATGTCATTTGTACTTGAGCGTACTTATGTTCATGGTGTATATTGTATATTTTTTCATGGAAAGTTTTCCACAAATGTTTGCAAATGAATTTTTTCAATGTCTCAATTCAATTCAATTACAGAAGTACAAATTATTCATTTTTATTTTTACGAAACTAATACAAAATCCACAGTAAAATTCAGCATATTTATTCCCTTTAAACTACGACTGGCAATGCTTATTAGAAAGAATGCTTATTAGAAAGAATGGAACTTGAATTGTTAGACGTCAAAATAAATTGTAATTAAAATTATTTTGGCCAAAATACAGCAACCGGTTAATTTAGTTTTAAGAATTTTATATCAAAACTTATTTAACCTTCAACATGAAAACGAAAAATTCCCCAGACTCAATCAATTGAATAGAATAATCTCCAAAGCTAGCTAATATCAAAATATGATCTAGTTTCTTTCTGAGGTTTGAAAATTGCACATCAGTCATAGAGATGCTCAAAGCTAAATTCTTTCTTAGTGCCATAGAAGAAGTTATAATTTCTAGTTATTATTTATTATTATTTTTAACTGCGGATTTAGGCAGTTCGACACTCTTTTCATTTTTTCTTGCTAATTGCCTCTGTATAAAAATCTAACACTGAAAGAAATTTTTTTTATTCTATTATCTGACTAAAAGGAAATATCCAGGAAATATATCAAATAGGGAATATACAATTTCAACATTATTTCTGCGACACAACAAAAAGTATCCTCTGTTTTCACGCTAATGCAAAAAAAAATATAAAGTTTCGTCATCAAAAAACTTCCGAAAGAGTTTTGTAACAAAGTTCAGACAATTTCTATAGTTCGGACTAAACTACTGGATAAATGGAGAAGCTTCAATCAAGGCTTTTGAGATGCTAATGCCAAACAAATTTATGTCGTTCAGATTGGAATAATAAAAGTTTATGCAAAATATGCACAATTAGACTAAAAGAGAAGCGCAAACAACGTTTTGAAATTATTAATGATAGCATTCATACTACTGAACTGACAATATAGAAAAGTAATTGAAAATTCATATATTCATAAATTCATATAATTCGAAAATAATAAATAAATAAAAATGTTAAAAAAAAAACAAAATAGAAAACAGGTTTGTTCCACTAGACATTATTTTATTCAACTTTCGTTTCATATACATATCGTCTGTACATATGTAAGTATATGCAGACATATGCATATTTATGATTATTTCTTTGCCTCAATTTTATCGATTTCTTTAGATCTCAAAAAAAAAAACCAACGACAAAAAACTATTTTTGGGTTTTTTTTTTTCATAATTTTTGATTAATCTTCCAGTTTATGTTTTTTTTTTCTACAAACGTATAACTTATAGAAGAATAGAAATTCTTCAACAAAGAAAAAACGTTGTTGTTCTTTTTTCTCTTTTTTTTTTTTTTTTATTCAATTTGAAACTTTCACCTCATCTATGAAGCGGCATAGGTACGTACCACCATACTCAAACATGCGTACGCACTCTATTATGGGTACTTTGTGGATTTGCGGCAACCTAACAAGTTTATTGTATAGTATAATATGAATTTACTATTACACCATTGTTGTTTTTGTAGTTTTTGAAATTCACTCTAATGAGGAAGTCGAAAAGTACAAATGATTCAAGTCAAAAATGGCCACAACAACAACAACATTAATTTAAATTGAATACATTCGTGTCCCTCATGTACTCGTATGTGGCATTTTATGCGAGTTTAATACATTTGCTTCCATTTCATCTGTTGCTGCTGCTGCTGCTGTTGCTGTTGCTGTATTTGTTATTATTTATTTTGAAGCTGTTTATCCTTTTATGATCCTTTTAGCGCGCGTTCGCATACACACATCAATATACATTTGTCTACGCTTAGACCAACACACGTATACACGTTTTGTTTACATTTCACGTACGAACTTACATACAAACACTTACATTGCTTTTGACACAAACCCACACACTCTATTCGGTTTTTGGTTACAAAGCGAAAGCTTTTTACTTTTACTACTCCTGCTTCTTCTTCTTTTACTTCTTCTATGTATTACTACTTTTGGCCACTTTCTATTTAGCTTCCTTATTTGTTGCTGGCTGTTTACGATATTACTTGTTTGACGTTTAAAAATTTAAACAAAGAAAAATCCAAATTCCCAAAATCGAAAAAAGGCAAACAGAAGAAAGTTGTAACAAAAATTATTTTAGGATTTTTTTTTTCTCTTCAAAATTCCACTTTTCTTTAACACAATTTTTCCATTTCTCTGGTCTTATACGAATAGTAGTAATGCCGCTAATGGCTATTTATTCAATTCTTCACCATTCACTTGTAATTCAAGTCTCCACTCACTGTACACGTTTAGTCAAAATAGAAATATCCGTTCTTCACCCTCAATATGAAATACCGCACTACTTAACCGTTCACGACAACGCTCCGAGAGCGACTGAAGCAAAGCCCGCTGTTGTTGATTGTGCCTGCACTCGTGTTTAATTTACGTGCTGCTACTTAATAAGTATGTGCGATTATCTGTGTCGAATGCTGCTGCTGCTACTACTACCGCTGCTGCTGCTGTTGCTACTATTGCTGCTTCGTGTACTAAAAATGCATTCTGTTGCGTCGTTGAGTCAGGTTTGATGCAGCCATGCATGCATAATGATGTTTGAAGCTTCCTAGTAGAAGCAAGTTCGCATACAAGAATTCAAGTAAGAGCTGGGTGGTGATTTTAGAGCTTCTTATCTTGAGTTTGATTCGAACATTAATTATGTTACATGTTGTGTGTTCGCTGTGGGAGCTTTAAGCGCTGCGTCAACTTCAATGTGCATGTGTGCTGTAACTTGTGGAATGCTGCCAAAAATTACACTAGTTAACAAGTGTAGTATACATGTTACTGCACAAGAAGAAAAACATATATAAGTGCTCGTACTTCAAAAGCAAAATTTTATTGATATTTGAAAAATATTTTTGTTCGTTTTCTTAGATCAGAATAATATCGACAGAAACATATGGCTTAATAGTTTCGGGAATTTTCAAAAATATATTGTAATAATTTGGAACAACATCAACTACTGACAAAGTTCCAAGAAGGTAAAAATGAAAAAAATTGAGTTGTTACCGCCGATGGTGACACTTTAAAGTTCCGATCCGAGATGTACATCAACATGGTGTGGAAGAATTTTGAATTCAGCTGGTCGATGCTACATTCTATACTGACCTACTGTCTGCAGTTTGTAGTTACTTTTAGTTATAAAATCATATAATATTTGGTTTTTGACTAATATCCCATTCCCTCTTGTTTTGCAATCCGACCAAAGGTATCTGTGAATTATAATCTTACTATTTGAAAGCATTCTCACATATACATATACGTTTGAATGTGTTTCATTAATTTGTTGTACTAAGAAGCTAAGAGCATATAATAAGCATCGCTGATTTAAATAGAAAATATTCATATTTTTTCATTTAATTGGATTGTAAATCATTGAAAAATTTTTTTAATTAAATTTTTATTGAAATATTATATAATTTTATATTAAAATATAAATATTATATATTATTATATAGTTCTGAATAAGAAAATAAAACTCAAAAATTGAATTTATTATGTTTTTTTTTTTTTTTTAATAACAACGCAATGTAATTAATAACATTTTGTTGTACTCAACAGTGATTTTTTAGTTAAGCATTATTCTTTGTACATACAAAGCTTCATACATGTACATTTATATATAATTCTATAACGATGTGTCAAATGATTGTACATATATTTGAATTAATCATATCTATCATACAAATAATTCCTTTAAATGTTGAATTCAATTTGATGTCAACAATGACAGCAACAATATTATAAATATTATAGAACTATCATCTCAGCTGATATCTACTTATCTAAATATACATGCTTACATATGTACATTAATACTACTTGTTGGATAAATAAATAACATACAAGTAAATGTACGGGAGAAAGAATTCTTTTAAGTCGCAACTAAATGAAAACATTTCTAGCAATCTGACGGAATTAGCATAGAAAATCACAATGAGTGCCTGGTACATACGAATCAAATATATAAATGCAAAATGACAACAAATTAATAAAAATGTATTAGTACTAATAAGTAAGCACATCAAATGTGCGATGTACTAGTGTTGAAATACTATACTATACATACAGATAACGTAATATGGTACTCGTATAGTTATAAAATGTAGATATCCATTATTTTGTGAATAATAAATCCAATTATAGCATTATAGCATCAAAGCGCAATCAGTTTATTCTATGCTAAAACTATATTCTAATTGCATATAGTACCTACATTAAGGCGGTTTAAATTGTATGAAGCAACATTTTGAGTATCTGGCAAAATTTGAATGATTTCAAAAATTTGTTTTGAAAATTGATAAATAACCCTAGAAATCATTTTTATCGAGATGAAATTTACTACTTAACCCAAACTAATTTTCTTCATTAACATTTCCACCGAACATACTTACCTATTATCTACACCCCTTAAAGGGACTCCGTGTAAAATGACCGAAAATATATAAAAATCTATTAATAGCCCCATAACTGAACAGGCATCGCCTCTAGAACATATGATTGTTCTAGAGGCGATTGTTAGTGAGAGTAGGTATAACCTACTCTCACTAATTTTCCCTCTATAACAATTTCTAGGTACATACTTACCCTCTATTTCCACTCCATAAGAGGACTCCCATACAAAATGGCTGAAAAACAACAAAAAATCGGATATAGCTAAACAGGAATCACCCCTACAGAATGTTTCAAGAAGAATGAATCAAGAATGTTTTCTCCTCAACATGTGATCTGAATGTACTTTTCCCATACCTTCACTTCTTACGGGTTCTCTCCTACAAAATTTATATACAGTGGCTGTTAAGGAATTCCCTGAAGGGAATTATTTGAATTTATCCAAATTTTATGTTCTTTGCCAACGCCAAGGCATATAAAAATTTGATACTCCTTAATAAGCATATACTTTACTCTTTCCATTTTAGTAGTGTCTACTTTTATTTGCTGAAAAACAATTAAGTATTATTTATTTATTCGAGTTGAAATACCTATGCATAGTAGGTGTTTGAAATCCATCAATTTGTTTACGCTTCAATATTCTGCTTAACTAAATTTTAGATACAATTTATATATCTTCCACATCATGATTTCTAGCTGGAATCATGAATAATCATGATTGATCATAACGATTATTATTGTTGCTTACTTGTTTATCATTTTATTTTTGACACATAAGCATTTTTTACTTTATTTCCTCTTCTTTGGTCGGTGGGATAATTAATGTTGTTGTTTTTTTTTTCTTTTCATATCATTTAAAAATTTGCAATTGAAATCGCAAAATCGAGCTGGACAAATGTATACAAAATCAGTGAAACAATCATGTGTATTCATTAATATCATACATACATAAATATGCATGAGAATACATATTCGTTGTAGTTAAAATTGAATTTATCCCAAAATCGAAACTCTATTAAAATTTAGACATGTACTTCAATTGAATTCAAAAATATATAGTGCGATATGTATTAACACATTTTACTTCACCGTCTGCTTATGACAGATGTCCACACTTTTGATATGTGAATGTGTACATTTGATTGTTTGCTTTTATTTCTCCTTAATCCAATACTATACATATATATTACACATTTCAAATGTACAGAATAGTCATTTTCATTTCATATTATATCTTGAGGCAATATATGAATGTGGCTATAACCGAATTATAGTAAACATGAATATTTTCCAAATAAATTAAAAATGGTGAACTTTATTTCGGTTTATTTCGATTTTATGCATTTGCGAATTTCATCATATCATATCATATCATATCATATCATATTGAATATTTTACAAATATAAATACATAAATAATAAATAATAATTGAAATTGAATTAAAATGACATGGTACTATACATATTTATGCATTCAATATGACAAAAAATATGCTCATGCTCCCACAACTCCAAAATATATAAATTTCTAAAATTTTTTTAATACAGGTGTCTCAAAAAAGTTGTCGGCACAAGTTTTTATTATTACTTTTATTTCTATTTGAATATTTTTCATGTTGAAATCTAACAAGTAGTTTTAGCTGAGTTTTTGGAAGGCGAATAATATGTAGTAATATTAATTAAGAAAAAACCAATTGGAGATAAAATTATTCTAAAACTTTTTTTTTTTTTTTTAATATTAAGAATTTATTGAATCTTTCTAATATACGTAGATATTAGATAAGTATTCAAATCTTACAAACTAACTAAAATTATGTGATATTCCCTATGTTCCATCACAATTTGTTGAGTCAAGAAGTTTAGCAATTTCACAGCATATTCAGTGTGTATTTTCTTTTTAATCGTTGATGCCCCGTGCTAAGCAACAATTGCCTAGCAAGGGGATTCGGATGGTTGTGTAATTTTTGAATGTAGCTAGCTTCTGCAAGATTTTGCAACTTCCTCAGAAATTGTGGGTACATTCAAATCTCGATGGATGTTAACGTTCCTCATAAACCAAGGTGCGTTTACAATAATTCGCAGGCACTTGGATTGTATTCGCTGCAATTTTTCGATATTTGAGGGAGATGCGGTGCCCCATAACTGAATGCCATATGTCCAGATTGGCTTCAGGATTGCTTTATATAATAGTACTTTGTATTCGAGATTCAACTTTGAGCTTTTATGTAACAGTCACCATAACTGATTAATTTTAAGCTTGATCTGAGTTTTCTTTGCCTCTATGTGATTTTTCCAGGTCAGCCTTCTGTCGAGGTGAATGCCCAAGTACTTTGTTGAGGAACATTGTGGAACTGATTGGCCATTTATTTGAATATAAATATGTTTAAATTAAAAAAATTGTATTCAAATAAATTGAAATCAAAAACATCAATAAATGTAGCGAAGCCAAATGCAACAAGTTGCATGCTTTCATCACGTGAAACTAAAACGACAAACCATTAACGCAATAAACAGCGTTGTTGCGTCGGTGTAATTGAACCACAGTTTTTAAATTTATTAAAAACTCAAATTTAGTAGCTTGGCAGATAGGCTCGGAAATTGAGCATTTTTAACAGATTTTGGTAAGACAATCATTAACACAATCTGAAATGTTTCAAAAAAAAAATAAATAAATAAAAATAAATGCGGATGAAATAATTAAAATCAAAACCAACCAATTTTAGAATAAAATGACCGTTGAATTTGATTTCGATAAATAAAAACATTAAAATATTGCAAATAGTATTGTTTCTAAATATAATCTGTCAATTCGGCATTGAATTTTGAAACTCATAAATTTAATGATAAAAATATACAAATATTAAGAATTTAAAAAATGAAGAATGTTTTCAGGGACTATAAAATTTAATTCTGCAGCTGTAGAATCGCAATTTTCTTACGCTAATTCTATTAAAATATAGAAACAAATTTTTCAGGACTAAAATATAAATCGGCATGACAAATAGCAATATTCTAAGTGATAAGCTAGTAGCGAAATTCTACTAATTGCACCAACAATGTCGAGCCGCAGGATAATGGTGCTACGAGAATATGCTTGATATCCACTATGTTACAATCTCTGGCGGCTTGTATTCAATTTTTTTGACAATATATTTTCATACTTTATTCAGATTTTATTTATTGGCTGTATTAACAACGATATTCCACAAGTTACAGCATCAATGCATCTGAACAATAATCATGTACTACAATCAAGCCATCATCATCATCATGAGGCATACTTGCAACTTAGAACAGAACCTATATCGAACATCGAACAAACATTTGGTACTAAAACCAGAGACACTTACGCCTCTGATAAAGCAGTTAGTTTGTCGTCACTGCTGCGGCAAGGAGTCGGTGAATCCTTGCTGTGTTTTGTTTATGTTTTTTTCTCTATTTTTCTCTCACTCTCTCCTTTTGGGTAAGATCCATTAAGTATTCGGTGTCCACTTAGACAAAATACATGAGCAAGAAAAAATTAATCAAAAAACGAAAATATTTTATAAAAAAATACTTATTTCTTTTCCAATTTTAAATAAATGAGCACTTCGAAATTCAGAAAATTTCAGAATTAGCATGGCTTTTTTTGGAAATCGTTATTAAAATTTTATTTTCATTATGAATATGATTTAGGGTGATTTAGGGATAAAGGCAAATCAGTTTTATTAAATTTCTTTATTATAAATAATATATGTATATGTAGATTATAAGAGAATTAAATTACTTAAAATCTTTCTGGAAAAGAAACTATATATTTTTATAAATACATCTATATTCTTAGTTAGGAAACATTAACAATGCTTTTAAGTAAATTCTTTTAATGCACCTAGATATCCATTTAGTGGTATACTAAAATTGACATTTGATGTTTCACAAAATTATATTAAGTTAATATTGTTTATAGATATGTTCTTCGTTTCTCATATAAATATAATAGGTTTCAGTTGGAGTATAATTTTTATGGTATATTTGCTGACATCTGTTCTATCTTATTCTATGAGACGATACCATATGGATTAACGCATCATCGCATGAGGTAGCCATTATGTTGGCACGTTTTAAACATGACAGGCAGTTAAGAATTTTTTACTATTATTATGATGCTGCTATCGGCTACATACCTTTATATATAGATACATATTTATGTGCTTAAATTTCATGTCCACTGGCTAGCCAAATGATATTGCATCGTCTTATTATATTTTTATTTATTATACATTGACATCATATATTGTACTTATCTACAGCATGGCTCTTAAAGTGAATGATAATATTTTTGTCAAGTAAAATACGATTTAATTTTCTTTCATTTGCAATATTCAATATTATGATGGTACATAGAAACCCGTAGCAATTTTATGATGTACATGCAAACATACTCACACAAACATATTTGTTGCACTAGAAGCTCCTAAAAAGATTGGCCTTTGACTTTCCATCCTGCCTTATATGCTAAATTTAAAGTAACGAAACCTTAATTTTTTACAACTTTAAGAAGTTTTTTCAAGCAAATTTTTTACTAGCAATAGAATTGACAAAAGTTGGATGACATTTGTAGAGAGAAATGCATGTCTCTCGATAAAATTACCTTAAGTGAATCGAACTGGAGTTCGAACGTGGAATAAAAGCGACTAAACATTGCATTCTATTTTATTCAGTATTATTCTCCGTAGCTCCATGCTAAGTTCATCGGACTTTTATATATTAGGTCACCAGTTCAATTCAAGGTCGCTTCGACCAGCTCAAAGACATATCGCACAGGAAAACCAACAGTTTGTTTCAAAGCCCACATGTTGTCAAGCAATTTGCAAGTCTTCTGACAGTAAAAATTTCCCAGGAAAATACATCAAAATAATTTTCATGACAAAGTGATGTCACAAAAGTCATGCCGTTCAAAAGTAGGCCCACTTCGATACTGATCGTACGTAAACAAAAACGTTAGAAATCACATAGCAAAATAAAAAGGAAACTACCGATGATTCTCAATATATTTTCCCCAGAAACCATGAGTCTAAAATTAATTTGAACCCCGCACATTATAGATTCAAGTTATTTGCTTCATCTAAATAAACAAATTATCGATGTTTTAGAAAGAATACGAATTTATATTAACATAATCAATGAAGAATATGAAAGAACGCAAAAAAAAGAAAATAAACAAAATAAAAATAAACTAGACTCAGATAAAATTCACCTATTAACATAATTTGGCAGTGGAAGTCATATTTCGAACAACACCATCACCCCATATTGTCACAAATTATCACGCACACATACAAATACGATTTCAGAAAAACATCTACAAAAAAAAACGACTTGACAAAATAAAGTTGCTGATGAAAAACATCAAAAAGTAAATAGTCAAATAAATAAGAACACACACACACAACAACACAGTAAAGCCAACTGTAAAGTCAAACCAAATGAAAGAGTCAACTTTTTAAATAGTGGCAGTCAGTGGTTTTTATGAAGTTTAATGGGTTGATGGCTTTAAAGTTGAATAAGAAAAAGAAGAATAAAGCGAAAAACAAAACAAATTGTGGTAGTCGATGAAGGACAATCAAGATGAGGGGATTAATTTTACAGAGTGACTGAAATGTTGACTGTGTGGTTTAATGTGTTTCTGAAGCGTGACAATGAATGCAATGACCATGCAAAGTGAACAACAAGAAACACATATTAAGTGTATATGTACAATATAAATATATATAAAAAATAGAAGAAATCATCATACATATACATATTAAATAAAAGCAACTAGTATGTAGGAAAATGCTGACATTTCCATCAAAATCTTTTATAAAAATGTAAAAACAAATATTTTCACAACAAAGCCAGTAATGATGACAATGTAAAACGTTACAAATTAAACTTCCGCAATGCATTGCATTAATGCGCACTCCATCTGTTGTTGTGCTTCCATTGTTCTTTATTGCAGAATTTTACTCTTGTTTGGAGTGATTCTTTTCTCTTCTTTTGCTTATATCAGCAAAAGTTTATAAATTGGAACTTGTAAGTTGGTTAACCTTGAACTTGGAATGAACTGCCTATTCGAATGATGTTTCTCCGATGGATTCATATCATATTTCAAAAATATTTCATATTTACCCAAACAAAAAAAAAATAGCAACTGCAACATATTAAAATAAAACAATATAACATTTATTCATATTTTTTATTAAAATTTATCTTTAAGTGACTTTATTTATTGTATGATTACGTATGTAATGTATATATGTATATTATGTATGCTCAAAGAACCTACAATATACCAATCGTTGGCTCCAAGCCATGCTAAAATATCAGCTGGTGCTTCTTTTACTTTATATAGTTATTCCCTCTTTTTTTTCAATTTCACTCATACATATATATGGAAAATATTGTATTACATATAAGTACATATGTATGCACTCCAATAGTCCCAACCATAAAAACAAATAAGCTTTAAAACCTTAAGCCCTTGAGAGATGTATAATAAAATCTCATATTATTTGCTGTATTCATTCCTTTTGGCTTTTTATTATGCCATTGATATAAGTACACAGCTACAGTGTGCCAACAAAAAACAATAATATATGAAAATATAAATTTTGTGCGTGAAATGCGTGCACCTGATGCTATCAAAATCATTTAACTCATTCGTTCATTCAATTTAGCTGGCACATTCATACATATGTACAGTTGTTTGATTCGCTAATTTATTCAATCATACATGTATCGTACTAGAGTATGACGAAATTAGGAAGGTGCAATATGGTTGGAGATGGATTATGTATATACACTACGGCAGGTTAAATATAATTTGCATCATTTCTTTCCAAGAACGCGTAAAGAAATTCCACATTTGGGCCCGGCTATTTTTTATTATAACCAGCCACTATAAAAGCAGAAGTTTTGTATGGGAGCCCCTTTAAAATGTGATACTATGAGGTAAGTAATATGTTGAGAAGGAAAAATTAATGGAGATCTGCTGAGTTATGAAGTTTTTGTCAATTTTCAGATGTTTTTCCAGTCATTCTGTGGGGGAGTCCGGTTATATGTAAAGTATGTAAGTAAGTAAGTATGTTTGAAAGATATGTTGAAGAGAAAAAATTAATGCAGGGCCAGTTATACATTTTACAGCGCTAGTGGCGATTATTAAAATTATTTCTTGATTCTCAAATACTCCTATAGGTTCCCAATAATTTCCGCAACAAGGGCAAGCTATATGACTGCTCCCCATTGAGTTTGCCATAAACATAAACCAATTCCGTTCCATTATGCCTAGGTAACATCTCAATGCATTTGATAAGTATGAGACCTTTTTATAACACTCGATCAAGGGGGAACATATTACAAAGTAGTGACATGCTATATTTGGTTTCGTTTGCGGTAGAGGGTTAATCGTATAGCAGAACTGTTGTTGTTGTAGCAGCAAGAACACGGAAATGTTTTGTTTCGTTTCCGTACAAAGCATTTCAGTATTCTGCAGAGTTGCACGTGGTTAGGTCCACCACGTGTTCGTAGACCCGTCCATTCTTGGGAAACAACAGAACTTTTAAAAGTGCGTAGTTATAGCCAATGTTAAGAACGTCTTCAATTTAGAATCGATGATCTTAATTTTGACTATGACTACGGTCCTATGAATTTTTGAGTATTTTAATCAAATGACTACAGTTGACAGGTCATCCAAGTAGCTAATGGTATATTGACACTTAACTCGAGACCGTGGGCGTATTTTTAACAACCGTTTACAATTTACCGAAAAAAATAAAACAAATTTTAAGTATCGTATATATCAATATATATATTTAAGACTCCTACAAAACTATTCGAAAGAAGTAATCGTATCGGTGTATATAATACTAAAATTACTTTCTAATTTGTTTACAATCATGTAAGTTTCTTGCGACATACAAATTTTTTTATTTAATATAACACTCCTAACATCTGCACTGTATGGTCGATAATTATTTATTTCTAGAATTTTAATATGGAGTGAAGCAAGTATATGTTTATGTACAGAATCACAAAAGAACGTTTCTTTAAAAAAAACATCTTTTATGTAGCTACATTATTTTCGGTACTTCACTTGATGCACCATCTTGAAAGTTCTCCATTTTTATTAAATAAAACAACAGATCCTGCATTGCTCTATTCTGCAAGTCTTTTGTAAGATTTTTCATTTTCGCGGACAAAAATATCATAAATGAGGAAACTTCCTCATTATGAGTTGGTGGATTTGATTGTTTTTCAGGCGGCCTATCAGTGTCTGAGCTCTCCTCAGTTTTACAGAAGTTCTTTCCAAGAGGATCATCTGTACAATTTCGTTTCGGTGGCGGCGGAATTGAGTCCTCCTCTGTTGTAGCATTGAGAAATGTTTCTGTTAATTGGTTTTCTAATTGATCGTATTCAATTAGCATATCAGAGGTATTGGCACATCTTCGTCTATAATAGACAATAAACATTGTTAGCAACTTAAGTAAATAATAAGGAATTTAGAATATACTTTCGTGCTCGTATATCACCCTTTAAGAACATCATCGCATCTTTATATGGCCATTCTACTACGTGTTGTTCAGCAATATCTTCATCTCTCTTAAGTTCTCGAGCAAAACGCTCACGCAATGTCCGCCATCGTTTTGCACAAACATGTACTATGAAAACAATAATACTTATTCAGACTGGTTAATTTCGTATTTTTTTAACTGCACATATACCTGGTTCTCCAAGCTCGTCACTTATATCATTCCAAGCTTTTTCTTTCACGGCAGGTATCTTATAACCAGCAGTGTGTTTTTTGTACAACTCATCATGGCGTTTAACGAGGGCAATTAGTTTCATATCATCCATTTTCATGAATCTCAATATTCAAGGACGTTATTTACAAAATTACTATAGTATAAAATATACACTAATTTAAGTTTACCGTCAATTTTCAAAATTACCAATTCCAGAACACAAGCTATCACTTAACACGACGTAGGAACACGATGTAAAATATAAAATTTTACGTGCCGCTTCGTTAAGTTACGTTGATATTGCCAGTGTTCGTGTTCAGACAGTGTTGCCAGTTTCATTGTACCTGAGAATTTATCTAGTGACAACTGAAATCATATGGAATATATTTTAAAGATCCACATAATTTTGAACAAAAATTACCAAAATACCATGGATATTTATTGAATGTTTCAAACAAATTTTGCAAATATATTAAAATGTTTTGTTTTATTGCATTACCTAATGACTATTTCTAATACTGCAACGTCGGCTAAATTCCTGATAATATGGCAGCACTTGTTAAATTTTTTCGTTAAGTCGTGCCACACTTCGTTACGTAAATTATATGTTCTTTGTTTTTTTTTTTCCTTTTCAATTCTTTTCTCTCGGATTATATTCAAATTCATTGATACCATATTAGAGAAAAATACAGGTAGTCGAAATTGTGTTGTCTCCTTTTCGCACTCACCGAAAAAGTTTGTCTCTTTTCCTCAACCATACATATTTCACTTCATTTGTCACATAATGCAATAAAACTGTGGTGATATCAACAACATAATGCCTTCGATTTACACCCTCTTTAGTAAGTTTTTTCAATCCTTATGCCTTTTTGGTTTAAAAATATTTAAAATTGTACGAAATTTTCTCAATTTGTCATAAAAGGATATAATATTATAAGCTTAAACAACTACTTATGCCGTACCTTTTTTTGGGGAATTTTTTAAGGTTTAAGGAAATAAGTAAAAAGAACATCACCGCCAGTATGATTGCTGAAATTATCGAAATTGCATCAAACATCACCTTCCGATGATAACACCTTAGTTTTATTACATCATTTGTCATTTTGAGTGCCAAAGCAATATTTTCATTTGGGTATTTTTCATCTTGATAAAAGCAAGATAAAGATGGCGTCAAACAAGTCAAATATTGACCGATAAGATCATCAAGATGAAAAATACTCTTGCCTGTGTAGATGTCCTGTTAGCTACTAAATTTATATCCAGGAAGTATGTGTATGACGAGATAGCTGACAGGAAAACAATAATGGTTTGCCTTACTTTTAGTACTTAGTACTTCAAACTATGAAAAATAAAAAAGAGTATACTTTTAGGATCGAATTTATATAATAATCTCATATACCTTTTGAGTATTTAAATATCACCATGTATAAATACGGGCGAAAATAAATTGCAATAATATACACAACTCATGTATACTTAATATTAAATTATGTAAGTAAATACATGCACACGTGTACATATGTACGCTTAGATATTTAGTGGAACATTCGGCCCATAGTATGATTGTAGAAACAACTATTTTCGAGACATTTCATTCAAGGCTTTAGGGCAGGAACATGGATGCACTTAAGCATATTGAATGTGGTCTAGTCGTGACCACATCGTCATTCATATTTTCATCATTGCCTCAAAAGTGTGAATTGCTACTATTCTCTTTAATCTTGATCCATTTATGTATGCAACAACAACACGAATTTCTCACACACATATACATTTATGACACATTTATTTCAAGTAATCCAAATGGAATTTAATATATAATATACATTATTTATATTTAAATACAACTGAAACAAATATCGTAATAGATTAATATATTGTAATAATTGAAATAATTTAGAAAATAAAATTATTCAATTAAATTTATGAAACCGTTTCAAAGTTTCCACCAATTCCCAATCAGATACGATTTGTTGCACTTATACAGCGGCATACTTATATATATATATTTATTTTTATTCATTGTTATTTATTTCATATCTGCTCTTTACGAACTAACTAAGTATTTATACAGAAATGTTATGAAAGAAGCATATTGAATTGAATTCCTATATTTCACTACTTGTAAAATTCTTTGGATTTAGAAACTCATGTGACTTTATATGTACATATATACATGTGATGAAAAAAGTTAAGATGCAATAAATGATTTCAAAATTACAAAGGAAATTTAAAAACAAAACAAAAATTGTTTTTTCGAAATCCTCAAAATTAGTCTACATTAATAAAATGCTAAGGAATCCCAAAATCAAAAAAAAAAAAAACAATGTTCTGTTTACAATTTAAAACCAGCGGTATTTTTAAATCATCGCTTACTAGCATCAAAACAAAAATTTCAACCCAAAAAAATCACTAATCTCACCTTAATTAATTATAATAAGTACATACTGTAGTGCATGGTTTCAGCAAAATAAGTAAACCATTTTGTATGGATTATATAGGTAGATATTTAGATATGTATGTTATTTACCCCTTGTCTGCCTAACATAAACTCAAAAGTTAAACCATGCGTACCTAACCATTAAAGTATGTAATCCTCATCACGTGATGCTCACCACAAGTGTGTAATTTATTTTTAACTATTAACTGCTTTGGCATATTGACTTTTTCCATACCATCGCGTATAATAAATATTAAGCTTAACACTTGTTTGCATTTCACATGAAATTGGTTGTCAAATCACATAAAAAATTCATTTCCAAGCAAAAAGATAAAATTTCACGAAAAGTGCTCACATGAAATGACCATAATAATTACACTTTTCATATGGAAAGAATTGATATTTCTAGTGAAATTTCACATGAATAATGGTGTAATTAGTCAACACGTGCTGGTAGGTAATATGTCAATATGTTCCAACTTATTTTATATACACAAATCATACAAACGATTAATCAAAGCGTATCGGTTCGTAACGCAACATTGATATGAGAATGCCAAAAAACTGTGGCAAAGGCAAAAAATGTCTAAAAAAGTAATCAAAAGTTATATTAGAGGTCAGAGATCAAATGATTGTCTGCATATTTTAGTCATCCCTATCATTTGACAATTGAGATGGAACGTACAATAAAGACACGATGTAAGAGATGATCTTTGTCATTAAAAAGTCAAAGTCATTCGTCCAGCATTTTAAGCCTGAAAAAAATGTAAACTACCGTCCAACATAAAGCCAAACATAGCAAAAACCCTTTATTGACAGATATACATATCGAAAAATGCATGCATTGGGCAACTTATACACCGATTTGGGCAAATGTATTTACACTAATGAATCGTCGTTTTGGTTATGGACTCGTACTGTATGTACAGCAGTAAACAGAACGGTGGTATGCACAGTAAAACACCCACAGAAGCCATTTGTGCACCGCATGGAAAGAGCAACGTGAGATTCATCAAATAATTTGGCCGCTGCAGTCACTAGACTGCAATGCAATTGAAAATGGTGGGGCCATCATGAAAGCCAGGCTTCGGTGAAAATTTAAAGCAGCTCGGCGCTTTCGTTCAACGCCAATGGTGTACTTTTGCACCGGACTGCGCGAAATATTTGCGCCAAAGTATGCCCAACTATTGAGCACGAGTTATAAAGTGCAGAGAGAATAAAATATTAATGTTGTTGTGCATTAGCCAAGAATTAATTGAGTGCTTAATCAGTTATTAATTACCTCATTGATTTATTTTTAACGAAGAAGACTCGAAATCAATCGTAATTAACTCGCTGTCAATTATAGAGTATGTCATAATGATAAGCTATTATAATCCATTCAAAAGCAATTTTTATTAGTTGCATTAAAAATCTATGATTTAAAAATATAAATAAATTGTTAAATTAATTGGTACAAATTGTTCCAATTTCATTAATTGACCTAATTGTGGCACGTGTGCTCAGTGATTGCTTTTTCTACTTATTTAGAAATAATATACAAGCGATTTTTAAAACTCAAAAGTTTTAACGTTTTTCTAATTGGAAAATCAAATGAACGAATCGATCATTTCTGAGCATTTATGTCCCAGAAACGAAACCCACTCAGGGACGTTACATCTCTTAGAACATTTCTCCACGTTTTTCTAAACTCACCAAATCCAACATATCCAACATATCTGTAGTAGTAAATAAATAGTAATAAAATATAGAAAAATTGTTTTCATTTTATATGTTTTTATTTATTTTAATAGTACTCAGTTGTAAGTTTTTCACAGTGGTTCATTGGGATAGTCTTATTCAAATGTTAAACGCAGGAGACAAGGAGTACTGCAAAGTTGTTCTATGTAATACCAACTAAATTCTATAGAAATGCAGTTCTGTTGAAAATACGAATGAAATGCGAATAGCATTTTCATATTGATTCGTTGTTTTTTTTTTTTATTCATCTCATCTGCAGGATATGATTATGAGCAGCTTAGATGCACCCACCAACCAAATCATTCCAATAAAGCGAATGGTCAATGTGAATGCATCTGTTTTGTTACTTAGAGCTCTTAAATATCCGATTCCTCATCACCATCGAATGTATGTAATAATAAATTTTGTTAAATAAATACATATGTACGAGTATGTGTATACGAATATGTGCATAATATCTGCACACAGTTATTTAAACGATTTATTATGTGAGAGTTATATTTTACAACTGTTGCAATATGTAGTAAATGTGAATGTGAGTGTGAAAAGACATTATATGTATTCGTGTTATTATTATTATTAAGTACTTTTTTAAATTCGAATATACGTTTTTTGTTTTTTTTTTTTTTTTTATTAAACTACATAGATGCATGCTTTTTTTTTTTTTGTTTTTTTTTTAAATGTGATGACTTCTGAAGTCAAGTGCTTTTAAAACACAATTCCATTTAAAATAATTTAATTTACCTAAAATATTTAATACTGAAGAGTAGTTACGAGTAGTAATCGTTCGTTCGCATGGGTATGTGTGTGTGTGTGTGTATGTATGAAAATTGAAGTGACAAAATAACCTATTGATAAATGTTTGCCATGTTTTTTTTTTTATATGAACTACCAAATAATTATCTATTAAAATTGTGTGTATGCAAGTTAAGTGTACACTTAATTTCGTGCTTAATTTTAAGTGATCATGTGATTTTGATTTTTTTCTTTTTTCTTTTTGTTTTTCTTCATACATATATATGATTTGAAAGATTTAAATATCTATCTCAGTCTCCTTCCATGTCAGTTTCGTTTTGTGTTAAAGGATTTCTGTCTCGTACACTTGCTTCGTAATAACGTTATCATTGTTACTCCTTGCTTGATTTAGAGCCTCGCCGGCATCATTTGTTTGTTCCGTCTTTGGTTTGATTTGAGCGATAACAGATTTTTGATCATTTGTTGGTGGAACCTTTGTTAAATTATTAGCATTGGAAATGTGCACAAAAGCCTCTTGCTGTGAATCGGATTCACTGTCTGTATTCCTGTCGGACGTAATTTCGGCTGATTGTGGAATTACATCTAGCGATGGCATTTTGCTCATTTGCTGCAAGCGTTGATATTGCTCCTGTAGGAGCCTTTGCTTTTTCAATAGTTCTTGATGTCGCATTTCCAATGCTACTTGTCGTTGTAATTGATCACTACCACTTTCATTATCATTCGAATTGTCACTACATTCTGGATTCTCGTTAATCGAATTCTCCGTTTCGATAACCGATGGCAATTGATGTGGAACATTCGGGCTTGTTGGGCTAGCTAGAGGGCTGCGTGAGCTCGTCCGAGGTGGCGGTGGTGGTGGAATTCGTTTATTATTGACTTTGGTTATCAAATCTGCATTGCGTTCGGGAACAGGCGGTTTATTCAGAACCTTATTGCTTTGCGGCGATGACATTTCGGTGTCTGAGCTGCTGGGATAGGAATGTAAACGACGTAAGGTGCCCACATTTGCATGCAAATAATATATGGAATTTTGATTAGTCATCCTCACGGAACGATTCTCAACATCTGCATTTCCATGAATTTGTGGTTGCTGGTTGTTATCGGCTTGAACAAAAAGATTTGCTTGGGATATTTGTGTAGTAACTGTACTTTGTTGGATTGCTTGCAAGCTTTCATCGGATGTCGATTCATCGGGCCGAATCTGTAAATGAAATAGTTTTACAATAATATACACACCCACATCATTGCCAGCTTACTGATCTCACCTCATTATTATAATTATTAACAGGCTTTGAAAATGTTTGCAATTCATCTAGCAAAGCATCGAGTGCGTTTTCGGGTGGGGGTCCTCCGCTGATAGTGTACGTCCCCATCCTGGGTGTTGGGATTGGCTAAATAAATAAAACAATATAGATATATTTTAATTAAATCAATACTAAAGTAAAATAGTATAGCTAAAAGATAATTAACATTTATATATATGTAAAATGTTCAACAAGAAGATAACTTTTTCAGAATTTCTAATTCGACAAAACAATTACTTCTATACAAAATAACAAAATTATAATAATATATAAACACTCAATTCGATTATAAATTTGCAACATTTATAGAAAATAGTCTTTCAACAACCAGTAAAAAGCAAAAATTTTGTATTAAATATATGTTAACATGCGAGTTGATAGAAAAAAATACACATACAAATAAGATTACATACTCATAGAGGTAAGAATGCAAAAAACATTTTCAAATAGCTTCAAAATAATATATATAGTAAATATATGTAAGTAATGAAGAAAATCAAAATGAAAATTTATTTGTAAATAATTTGTTAGTACATAAATAAAAGAAACTATTTCGTTATACAAGAAGAATTTTCTTCAACAAAATATAAATTCGCTTTTATGATAATGTCCTGCCTAATAAAAATATTACTTTCAGTAAAACCCCTATATTTATGTTCCCTTTGCTCTATTACATTTCGTATTTACAAAGAATCCTAATTTCATGTGGAAAAAGTAGGCATATTTATTGTCCAAATTCTAAATCCAATATGCCAGGAATAGAATCATATACTTAAAAGGTTAAAGATAGGTGTGATGATTGATTGAACTTAAACCCTAAATAAAAGACGAACAATACATTTAAAAAGATGACTATTGAAAGATGCCATAAAAATAGAATACGTCTTTTGGATTGTCAAGAATCAGTTATTAATGGCGAAAAGCCTTCCCATCCAAAATGCAAATTCTATGATTTCTCCCTTTGCCACGATAAGTTCCACCAATGATGTATTTCAATCATCCACTTTTCGATAATACACCTGGTCTGTCATCTGGTCCATCTGGTAGAATCGCTTTAGATGTCGTTTAATCAACATTTTAGACATTGCGCCATAAGCGCACATATTAAATATTTTTCTGTCTGTCATGTGGTCCATAGTAGAATCGCTTTAGATGTCGTTTAATCAACATTTTAGACATTGCGCCATAAGTGCACATATTAAATATTTTCATCGGTGGTCACAAGGCCGTCACAAAAACGAATCGATTTATGGCTGTTGAACCTCAGCATCTTGGACGGTCGAATAATGTGTCTTTGCGATGTCACGAAATGTTGCAGCTGTATTTGCTTCAACCAGTGCCTTTAGTTTGTCATCAACAAACTCCACGAAAGTGTCGTATCATAGACATTAACATCTCCGACTACTTTACCTTCTTCTCTTTGCGGAAATAATACGTTCCATATGTTCCACTTAATATCAAAATCGAACAAATTTTGAACTGTCTTCTGTCAACATCCTACACCAGTTGAGCCGATTGCGATTTTGCGCTTGCAGTGTAAAAATGTTTGTGCAGGCATCTATAGGAAAATACGTCCCGTCTACCCAATGCTATGTACATTAGATCTACCCAAATAAATGAATCATGAAAATTTGAAAATTTCAAAATTTGTTGAAATTGCAAAAATCTAAGATTTAAAAAAAAAAAATTTTTAAAAGTTTTCTGTTTTCGTTAGAATTAAATATAGGAAACTGTTAAATTTTTACATCATCACTCTCCTCTAGGAGGACCTACCCACCGTGAAAAAAAACATTTTTCAATATTGCTCTTTTCCAAAGAGCTTTTAGACAAATTTTCACATTAAGAATAGCGTTCAGAAAAATAGATGTCGATTGATTTTGAATTTTACTATAATTATTTCCAAATAACTGTATTTTTTGTTCTATAAAACTAAATCTGGACATTATTGATTCTAATAATAATGTTCACAATCGTTAATCCTTTTTTATAGGTATTTTGATCAACAAATATTTGATTTTCATTGACAACATATAAAATGAACGAATGAAATAAAACTAAATAATAAAATAATGGACTATCATATTTATGCACGTGATTCATTAATTAGATTGAATAATGTGTTTTGAAAATGAAGACTAACATTTTAATAGTACATGAAATAGAATGTCTATGAAGCTATTTCAATATTAATTCGAAAGACATATAACAAAGAAAGAAAAAATGAATAAAGGCAAAGAAGAATAGTGTGTGACAACAATGTATGATAGTAAAGAATAAACAGAATATATATAAGTTGAGGAAATAAAATTTGCACGTATTGTGAAAAAAGGAAACTAAAGTAAAGATTGATTGAAAGAATTCAAAAAGAAGAACTTATACAAATTGAACAAGCTTTTATAAACAACATTATTTTACATAATTTTAACATCAACCTATTTAAACACACGATCACGTTTAAATTTATTATGTCTCATTTCACCTTTATGTAAGGAATAAGCATTAAAAATGTCTATTTGGAAAAAAGTAGCTATGTATATAAAATTGTGAGAGAGAAAAAAATCATGATTACTCGGTAATTGCCTCTTTGAAGTTTGAACTCCATCGCCAGTTAAACTAAATGTGTACAATAAAAAAAAAAATGAAAAGAAAAGCAGACCACAAGGTAGTAAGAGTTTTTATCGATTATATTCAAAGATGGTAGACAACAATAAAAGCTTTTTTTTTTTTTATTTCATTAGATAAATTTTAGCATGTGAAATTCCTACTTTTTTCTTTGTTCTCTATTTTATTTACGTAAGTAAATTTTGAAGTTATATATTGTACCATATATTAACTAGATCTGTGTAGCCCAATTTCAACTACTTAACAGATAACCCATTATTTTTTTTTTTTTTTGGAAAATTATTCGTGATATATAAAAAATTAATTCAAAATAATTTAAAGTTTAGTTAGTATTTAATAAAGAAAATTAATTAAATTATGCAATAATATTGAAAATAAAATCTTTCATGAGTAGTAACTTTTCACTTTCAAATTTACAATTTTCAAAAATTGACAATCTAGATTTTTGATTTGGACAATAAACGCGATCATTAATTTCGAACATATCAACTCGTCCTGTAGGTAGAGGCTTTAGAAAAAAACTTCACGCACAAAATTTACAAATAGCGTTATAAATGAAATAAGATTAATTACGTATTATCTCCTTTCACTAATTATTGTGATCTTTGATCGATAGTTAGAAGCGATTTTGTTATAATCCTATTTAAATTCTCATATTCATTTTCGTTTTTATTTCATTTTTAACCATCTCGAAACCCAAAACGAGCAACTAATAACTAATTTTTTATATATACGCAACCTCCGATGGAAAGACCATAATTTCTAACTACCGATAACTAGCGAAAAACAGAGAAATAACAAATGAGCTGAACAACACAGTTGCTAGTTAAATTTAAAGTACACTAAAAAGTGATTGTCAATATAACCCATTGAATCAGATAAGAAGAAGATAGAATAAAAAACCTTACTGTACATTACAGAAGTGTCCAACATAGGGTTTGATTAATAAATAAGATAGGTACATATGTACAGGGTGGACCCACCATATGTTATTTTTACAATGACACTCCTTTCTCACTGGAAATCTTGACAAAAAGTCAGTATCAGCTTTACGCTTGAAGAAAGTTGGGAAATAATGCAAACTTATTTCCAAAGTCAATGTTGTATAGCCCAAATAGTGTTTTTTATACCCTGCATAATGCAATATGCATGGTATATTCATTTCGGTCAGATGTTTGTGTCCACTTGAAGGAATCTCCGGAGATATAGACATAGATATATATTCGTGATCAGCGTCGATTAAATTTTCGATTTAACGATGTCCGTCCGTCCGTCCGTCCGTCCGTCCGTCTGTCTGTCACCTGGCTGGTTCGCACGATAACTTGAGTAAATATTGAGCTATTTCGATGAAATTTGGCATAAGTAATCTATGATCCAAGAGTACGGAGGGGATTGATATTGGGCATGATCGGTCAATAGCCACGCCCACACCAAGCATTCAAAGCGACTAACCTCGAAATTTTCAAAATCTTTAACTTGCTATAACTCACACAATATACGACTTGGGACAACAATATTTTGCACATAGAGTTATACTATACTACTATATAACCTCACCAAAAGTGGATGAGCCACACCTACTTTCTAGCGTAGCTCCCATACAAAGTGTCTGTACTTCTTTTAAATTGAAACTGCTGTAACTTCTACAATCTTCTGTCTAGAATAACCATAATTGACACTTAGATTAACACGGCAATTAGAAATAATATGGCAGAAAATAAATGTGCCATGCCCACTCCTTTTTGGGTCTCCCATACTAAGTTGCGGAAATTAAAAAAAATGTTACCGGTTATAACTTGCAAACTATTCAGCGTAGAATAACGAGATTTAAGGTGTGGATTAGTATTGTACGAGCAACTAGGCTCACAGAAAATGGGCGCACCACGCCCAGTGTTTATCGTAGCCCCCATACAAATTTTAAATTGAAACAGCTGTAACTTCGGCAATCTTCTGTCTAGAATAACCATAATTGACACTTAAATTAACATCGTAGTCGGCAAAAATCTGGCAGAAAATCAGTGTGCCACGCCCACTCCTTCATGGGTCTACCATACAAAGTCGAGTGAATTAAACTAAAATTTTAAGCTCCATAGCTTACAAACCATTTAGCCTAGGACAACGAGACTTAGGGTATGGATTAGTATTATACGAGCAACTAGGCTCACAGAAAATGGGCGCACCACGCCCTGTGTTAATCGTAGCCCCCATACAAATTTTAAATTGAAACAGCTGTAACTTAGGCAATCTTATGTCTACAATAACCATAATTGCCACTTAAATTAATATCGTAGTCGGAAATAATCTGGCGAAAAATCAGCGTACCACGCCCACTTCTTATTGGGGCTCCCATACAAAGTTGAGGAAATTAAACAAAAATGTTAACCACCATAACTTAGAAACTATTCAACGTAGGACACCAAATTTAAGGTGTGGATTAACATTGAAAAATTAATTGGATTTACTAGAAAGTGGTAAGCCACGCCCACTTTTTATATAGCTCCCATACTAAGCCTCGGAATTATCTTAAAATCCTTTTACTTCGTCAAAGTCAACCATATTTCGGGTGTAAATTAGTAGTATATGCAAAAATTGTTTCTCGAAAAGTGGAAATAAAAGAAAAGTTGGATATTCGAGTAAACTTTTTATATATAAATCTACATATGCAGGGTATAGTTTGGTCGGCCCCAGCCGACTGTAAGGAGATTTTTTTTTAAAGAAGTTTCTTTCATCTTCTCTAATGATCCCAGTGGCTATGTTAAAAAACAAAACTATCGCATCTGGGGATCGGAAAACCCGCAGGTGATCGTGATTCTCAGAAAGAGACTGTTTGTAGCGGTTTTTGGAGCGTTGGCCATTTGTCTTTGAAAATGCTGTTGGAAATTACATTTAAGTCAACGGTTGGCGCTACAGAGTCATAATAAAGGGTGTTCTTGTGGCCTAAAATTGAAGACATGGACCAGGACGATCTTTGATTTCAGCATCATGGGGCACCATGCCACACAACCAATGCCGTAATCGATCTTTTGCGCGCCAAGTTCATTAATTGTGTTACCAGCCATCTCGGCGATGTCAATTGAGCGCCTCGGAGCTTAGACAATTGGACTTTTTTTTGTGGGATGCTCTGAAGAACCGATGTTATGCAAACAATCCATTAACGATTCAGGCCCTTAAGGCGAATACCAAACAAGCCATTTGTGAGATAGGTCTAGAAACCGTCACCATGGTGTTGGAAAACTGGTTTGACAGGATGCGGTAGCCACATGAATCTAGTCGTATTACATAAAAAATTTGTATGTTTGCTCTTTCGAATAAATCAATAATATACCGAAAAAAATTTATTTATGTTAATTTTACTTTTTTTTTTTTGAATTAATCTAAAAAGAAACTTGTATTTGTTCCAATTTTCCTAAAAAGCTTATTTACTAAGCCCAATTCTAATAATTCATATCTATCAAAACTTCCATGTGATTCAAGTACATAAATATGAGCGATGATGAATCAACTTTTCACTTTCACGATTAGTTTGCAAAAACATTATAAATTAGATGTTTCATAAAATTAACCACTTTGATTTCAATTCCAAATCATATTTAACACATATTCATATTTCATGTTAATTTTTATGTAATTTTTCCTCAAACACCCAAATCCAAGTTAAGCCACAACAGTATGTGACTAAGCTCAAAACTCAAATATGTTGTAACAATTAAAATTTCGAATGTGACAATCAGTTCTTATAGTCAGGAAGCCCAAAATATGCTTTTGAATTTTCGGAAATAAAAAAATATATCTGGCAAGTCAATAATTATTCATATATTGTTTGGAGCATTGACGCCATATTTGAATATATATGCACAGCATTTTATAGCCTAGACAGACGGCAGCCTAATTCCGGATTACCGGATTGTTGAAAGTTTTTTGTTAGCGAATACACCTAATATTTTGTAAAATCGATGGAGAAAAATTCACAATAGACAATTTTCAGCAGTGTTGCCATCGCAAATTGCCTTAATCCTCTTTTATTTTGAGAATTAACTCATAGAGTTTATGCGGATTAGCTGCAGTTAATGCCCGAGTTAATTCGAATTAACTCGGTAATCCGGAATTAGGCTGCCGTTTGTCTAGGCTATTAGTGTATTGCCTTTTCAAAAAGACCTTCCATATTTAGAAATTTCAAAGAATGGTATTTACAGACTAAAATACCTAGTAAATAAAATGAAAATATTATTTTACAGAGTGTTTTTACAGTGGCAGTAAACGTGTTAACAGAAATCCATAATACGGTTATCTCTATCGTGCATATAACTAGCCAAAAAAACAATGAAGATTAAAATTAATTTTAATCTGGGAAGATTATTACTAATAAATAGATTAACTGTTACAGCAGCATTGCAACAACTGTCAACAATTTCATAGCACGAGTTTCTTCTATAGATGAACGAATTGATTCAAGCACTGCGACATTGCAACATGACAATAATTAACACAGCCATCGACTTTAATCTATTGACATACAACAAAATGAAATGTAAATAATTAACAACACTGAAATAATTGCATTTAGCTTGTTTTGTTTTTTTTTTCGATCGAAGTAGTAAAAATAAATTTATTTGTGAAACATTTTATGGAAATTATTGTTGTTCATATTTCTGCTTTTCATTTGTTTCATGTTATGCCATTATGTTTTATCTGCTACAGACACCATCTCGCCACGTGTCACAATATGATCAAAGACATTAAATGAATAGACATTTTTTCAACTTGAAAATTGGAGTCATTAAAAAAGTTCATTCTTTCATTTGTTCGTTCACATTTGTGAATATTCAGCGCTATAACGCAGAACAGGAAACAGGGATGCTACATCACTTTTTCCATATTTTTACCTGAACAACTGCTTAGTTCATATTTGCTTAGAATTAAAAATAGAACCAGATTGAAATGAAATTAATGTTTCTACTTTCATAATATGAATAAAAGTAGCACATTTATTAAATTAAATATTCAATATATGATCTAACATCCAGGATTTAAGGAATCTATTCTAATAGTATTGATATTGAGGCCTCTACTGGCAAGAAAATTGAATTAATCAGATTAAAAAACTTGTTCATATATAATAATTAAAAGTACGACTGCCTTTTCTTCAATATAAATTAACGAATTATTCATCACTCCACTTAAGACTACAATATTTCGACAAAACTAGTTTAGATATTCACTCGAAAATAAATTGAAATTTTTATTTTCTTTGCCTATCTTCAATAATAATATTTCAATTTGTATAAATAATATTTTCATAACAAATTAAAGTCAACCAAACTGAAATAATTAAAATTGAATAAAATTAATTAAAAATTATTAAAAATTTTAATATCAGCCAATGAAAACGGAATGAAAAAAAAGACACTTTAACATGTAACGAAATGGTTTTGATATTGTAAAATTACAAAATAACACTATACACATAAAAAAAAAACTAAATAGGAGGTATATACTACATTGTACTAAACAGTTTAAATGAAAAGAAAAGAACAAAACCAATAATAATAACAAACAAATAATTTAACGAGACTTCAATTTGAGTATATGTAAATTCAAAGTTAATTTTAACGTATGAAAAGTGTTTTCGAAGCAACTAACTTTACTTTAAGCTTAAGATTTAGTGCAAATTCATTAGCAAAAATAAGCTCACCTTGTCGGCAGTCGAGACTTCAGCCGAACGAGGAGCGTCTTCATTAATCTGTAGATCAGTGGGAGGCAAACGTTGTTCTTGTACACTAGCTAGCCTATATTTATAATAAACATACACGCTATAAATAATAATGATCCCAATCTAGTAAATTTCATTACTTTGATTATGTACCTTTTCAGTGTAACCAATGTTCCAGTTAACTTTTTACAACGTCTCAATGCAGACTCAAGCCTATCGGGTTCTTCCTTAAGGAATTTTTCTTCACGCACAACCTTTTCCATTTCATTGGATAGAATACAACGAAGTCCACTGGATAAAGCAGGGAATTTCATTTTCAGTTCAGCAACAGTTTTGCTAAAATCATTTTGAGCAGTATTTTGAGTCGAATTTTTTTTTTAAATATTTCATCAATATACAATCAAGTACCTAGCTCGACTTAAAACAAGCGCCATATCCTCCACCGCGGTCATATTAACACGCGTCCTACGATTAATCACCTCTCCACGCAGACTTTCAACGGATGCCTCTAACTCACTGAGATCTTTTTCCAATCGAATCACCTCTTGTTTATATAATTCTTCTTCACGTGTGATCCGCGTTGTGTCCTGATCACATTGACTGCCCAAGAAGGTGCCATTGCTGGCAAGTAGAGTAGCTCGTATTCGCATAAAAGCACCTTTAATGTCTTCTCGTATGGCAACAGCTTGTGCCTGTGATAAACGACGCAATGTCCGTACTTCCATTCGTAAGTCTTTGGCCTTCTTTTGTAAACCACGCAAGTGATTGTAAACTTCCGGAGCCAGTGCTATGTCTGCACGATAACTCGGATGACTTTGTGTTAGAACCAATGGTTTAGGTGGAGGAGGCGGTTTCAAACGATCTCGTTCTAAAGTGAAAACTTTGTTAGCATTATAATTTTATATAATGACTAGAAATACGATTTTACCTTGGGATGAGGTCCGTGGTAGAGTTGATGACTTAATTGCTGGTTTTGTCGGTTTCGTTTCCGCTAAACAATGGATACAATAAGCGAATACATATTTGTAGTTCTAATTAGTTCTAAAATTAATTATAAACAAATTTATTTACCAGTATGTTGAGGAATGTGCGATTTCGGATTTCCTTGTATGTCATCACTAAATGAAACAGATTTTTCAAAAGAAACCGATTTCTCTGCAAAAAAATATTTCCAAAAAAAAAAATAAGATAATTCACATTATTATTAATTTTAATCTAAATAATATGCAGATATTTATTCTTAGCAGATATTTTGAAACATACGACATGAGCTTTTTCCTAATTTTGGTGCCTTTTCCCTAGTAAAATTATCCTCTACAGAACCATTAGCTGCAAATAATAAATTTTATATTCAATAATTTTAGCTTTATATTATATTTTACATACCTTGACATTGTGTGGGCACAACTAAATAATTTTGATCCAAAGATGGCACTGCAATTGGTGTAATTTGTGGATTTTGATTAACAAGAGCCTTTTGCACCAGCCCTGTTAAATTTGCCAGTTGTCTCTCCATATGCTCCACACGAATGCGATGTAAATCTTCTGGTCTATTTAAATCATATTAAATTGGAATGATATTTAATTAATTTATATATAATTCGCTTGTATTTCAATTACATTTTCAATATTTTTATTTATATGAGAAATAAAAGAGAAAAAAATGTTTATACATTGAGAAATACATAATTTACGTAAATTGTAGGGCATTAAAATCTTATAATCATGCATTGATGTCGAAATTTTAGAGCAATAATATCGAAATTTTGTTTATACAGATAATTTTTTTCGACATTATTGCAAAAAATTCAATTAAATCAACGAAATACATAACAGAGGGAAATTCCATGTGTAAACTTTTAGACTTTGTTTTTGTGACGTCAACTGTGTTTAATATCTTCATAGCGCCTATATTAATTAAATACAAGGTGTGACAATTACGTATTAAGACTCGAATCACATCTCAGCAACCAAGTGCGCCATCTATAACGCTTCGACCTTCCTCTGCTAACTGTCAAAATTTCATAGTATTTGGTTGACATTTAATGTTTATTGACATTTATTTTACAAAACACGTGTTCGTTTGATGTTGAAATTTTAACATGGAGGAAAGAGCGGTCATTAAATTCCACGCAAAAATTGGTAAAAGTGCATCAGAAACATTCGGAATGATGCAGCAAGCGTATGGCGATGCTTGTTTATCAAGATCAAATGTTTTTATATGGCATAAACGGTTTGTGGATGACAGAGAGTCGCTGGAAGATGAAATGAAAGACCGCAATGCTTCAGTGAAAATTATGGAAGAGGCCTTAAACATCAACAGAGAAACTATCCGACTCATTCATTGAAGTTGAAAGGATGCTTTTTTGATGACATTCAGACCATACAACGGGCTTCGACGAGGGCACTAGAGGCAATTCCGAAAAATGAGCTGGAACACGCGTATGAATCACTATTAAATCGATGTAACAAGTGTATTGAATCAGGATGAGAATTTTTCGAATAAGTATACCGAAAAATTAGCAGATATCGTGTTTTAATTGTGTTTTCTAGAGGCAGTCTTAATACATAGTTGTCGCACCTTGTATGTATATGTACATATAAACATTCACATTTATATGTCTTATGGTTTTTGGTGTTGCTGTTGTTGTTGTTGTTGTTGTAATTGCGTACTACATAATATTCCACCTAGTAACATAGATATTCATTCAATTGCAACAGTTGACAGCATCTACAAATTAAGTTAACTTGCATTATTCATACTTTCAGTTCATAATCCAAAGTTGGCACAGAACGATGCAATTCTACAGTGGAAAAGTTTTTAATTCAATTCTCTCATTGACAATATGTGCGAGTTTACTTTCGTTAGTAATGTCTTCCGACTTGTTATATGGCAAGTGTTCAATTGATATGCGACTGCCTGAAGTGTTACGTTTAAAAAGAACTTTGGATAAATTCGAAGAGGGATATGAAATGTATAATGAGCAGAATGATAGAATGGTGAAGGATGATAATAATATTGAAGTAATTAAACAAGTGAATGAAACAGGACCGACCGCTATGGCTTTAGTAGGACAAAGAGAGTAAGAGCTGATGAAATTCATAATGAATAATATATTGGAAATTGTTAAAGGATTGAGTAGCTGATCAATCTATGTATATATTCTTATTCTAGCTATCAGACATCATATTCTAGCTATCAAACATCTCAACCAGCCGTAAAGGCGTCTAAACTTCAAACATTATTTCAAATTAGTATCACTGCCTTGGCATTTCTCTCATTTGGAGGTTATTTACTTTGTGTGATTGTACAGGCGATAAAAAGCAAAGGTATTTATTAGAAATTAATTTACAATTCATATTTTTTTAATCATATGTATTCATATATTTCATGTAGGTACCACATATTTTCATCCCATTGGCACAACAATGGCAACTATAAATGGTGGAGTGAAACGCATTAAAATATATAGACGAACTCGCAAATAAACATAACTCTGATACATTTTTAACTCGTTACAAATAAACTTGAAACAGACATGTTACATTTTTAAATTGCAATTTCAAATAAATCATTCATTATGTATATTCATTACCTTGTGGCATCATAAATTTGATTCGTTCTTGGCATACGTCCGGATACCATTTTCATACCATATAGAGCATATTGATCTTCCGAAAGTGCAATATCACTACAAATTGCAAAATAATTAACTGCAATTTACAACATTTACATTTCTTTAGCAATATAATTACCTATGTTCTTCATCGATAATTGGTGCAACAATAGTACCTCGAGAACCATATTGGCTGTAATAAGGCTCTTCATAATTACCTCTGGATGAACGTTCTGGAGAACTAGAGTAACCATCTGAAATATTTAAGGCAATGTAAAAAAAAAAACGACAAAAATAAAAATATATGCATATAGTATAGGTGAAAGGGGTGTTAATTATATATGATATTTGCATTAGAAAATAATATCCCAAAAAGCGAATATAAATTCTATTTGTATACGAATGTGAATGAATTGTGAAAATGAACAAAAATTTAGCTTTAAACACCTCCTCCACTTGTACACTAGATGTACACTTCAAAATGAAATGACTTGAAGAAAAGTGTGAAAATATTGAATGTTTATAAAGTAAAATAGCATCAACAAATTAAATAGTACTTCTTATAAATTTCTAACTAATTATTTTTGGTATTTGGAGGCTACGGAAACTAAATATACAATTCATATGATTGATTAAGAAAATTTTGCTATATCAGACAGCTGCTTTGTGAAAAACACCATATTGTAAGTTGGAATAACAACAATAATAATACAAGCTGAAATTTAGAGATGTCCCTAATTATAAGACATACTTGTATTTCTCATAATACAATATACGCACCTATGTATATCAGATTACATGGATTAGGTACTTCACATTAAATTTACTCTTACGACGGCGAGATATTTCACTTCCAAGAATTTTGAATTCATACATTTATTTAAAAATATGGATGTATACCAACTTCGTTACTTGCTACTTGGTATTAGTTCCTGTTCATTTTGTTTCTGTGTACCTACCCAGTTGCCGAAGTAACGAATAACAAACTAGCCAGGTGGCAAGTCAGATAATTTTTACATTACTCATTAACAGCGGTATATTAAAAGAGTAAGCTTTACCCACAATTCCCTATTATTAATTACTACACATCTGTTACAGACCCATGAGCTTATGAATTTAAATTATGAATGAATTTAATTCATTTCTGCTGACTTACTTAGGCCAAGTGAGGTCCATTGTGATGCCGAAGATAGGCTACCCCATTTAACTTGGGAACCAACCCCAGCTTCGAGTAAAGCGTAAATTATTTCCCAGCTGACAGTGCGCTAACGCGGTTAGGTCGTGTACGAAGTAACTGCTTAGATAAATCATTCTGCGGCGAGCCAGAGCCTAACACTCACACAGGAGATGAATTCTAAACTCTGGTTCTTCCTCATTACCACAGCTCCGATCACCGGCGATTATTATGCAGAGCTGTTGAATTGGAACGAATCGTCGCCGATATGAAGCAAAACGAGCTCATTTGAATAACGCACAGTAACAAGTGCAAAATTGCATGCGTTATGTTACGAATTGCTATTTCGCTCAGTATATTCTCCAGATTTAGGGACTATTGACCGTAGTGCAAACTGTTGGAGTGTTATGAAACACTGGTATGTAGCAAAACATAAAAATAGATTGGCAGTATTAGCAGGCAGCTCTTTATTTGTGAATATTTTGATAGTGTTCCGCAAGAATAATGGACAACAATGGTTTTGCGGGATCGTTTCATACAAAATTCGACTCACATTCTGATTATTCCAAAAGTCATAAAGCCGATCATGCGACATCGTTTCGAGTACATGTAAGTACATTTCGAAAGTCGCCAAAAGTATTTTTCGATCCTAACCAATAATATATCCCAGAAACTGATAAATATTTTGGCATTAAATTTTAATCACTTTAGTTTTTGGGCAAAAAGTTCGAATATATTGAAATATTTCGGTTTTTTTTAATGCATAAAATATAATAAAAAGTCAATGGATTAATTCCAATTATAAAAAAAAAAACGTTTTCATCGCAATTTAAGGAATACCATCTATGCATGCTCAATTCGACCCAAAACGATTTTCGGTTGCAATGGCCACATAAATAAGTAAGTATCTGCGGATATCTATATATTGTATATGGAAAGTATGTGCTTATATGACTAAGTATGAACTAGAAAAAACCGTTATGTAAAAACCGTTATATATCGTACATGCAAATATGTGCGCAAACTATGAAACTATCAATGAAATGGCCTAATATTTCTTTATATAAATAATAGCAGCTGCAAGAAAATAACCAAGATACCTGGAATGCTGTATAATTGATCCGGAGGATAGGGAAATAATGGTTCCATGCTGCTTCTTGAATTATGCGATCTTAATGGCTTGACGGGCGCTCCTATTGAAGGCAATTTGTTGTAAGCATATTCGACGCACACACAAAAAATTAAACATTAAATGGAAATTATAAGCAATTCCTTTGTTTATGTTTTTTTGTTTTAAATTTCATTCATATGTATGTACAAGAACGATTACATACATATACATAATACATATACATGTAGTTATAAAGTACCTACATGTATATTCTATATGTAATGGCAAATTTTATTTAATGTCTCTGCATAATTTTGTAAATTTGAAAAAAAAAAAAACGATTAACAGTTTATCAAAAACCAATGTCATTTCTAACCTCCAATGGAATCACCCTGTAGTTTATTTTGTTATGTAATAATGTGGAATTTCTAAATCAAGCAAATTGTCTACAAATTAAAAGATATACATACATATGTATGTATGTATGTATATGATTTACACTATTCAATTTAAGGATTTTCCAATACTACATTTTTATATGATATGAATACTTATAGCGATATGGTTGCACATTAATTAGTACATTATGTGTGAGTGTTTGAGTGTTAATATGTGTCTATTGAATGAATGTGTCTATTCTAAAAAAAAATCAAAAAATAAAAAAATCAAGAAGCTTTATCATGTGCTTACCTATTGCTACTTTGTTGTGATCTGATGAGTACATTTGCCGTGGTAAAGTTTGTGAGGAACCAACATAATAAGGCGGTTGTTTTCCAATCTACAAGAAAAAATCATAATAATAGTAAGATTATTATATAAATTAAAAATTGTATTATTTATTGTGCGACTAATTGTTTTATAGAACCATGTAGTTAATGGTTTAAGTGGGGACCTTCTAAAAAGTGTTAATGCTAAAGTAATGTTGTGCACGCCAATTTTCCCCTCACATCTCAATTCTATCATTCTAATATATTATAACATCGCAAGATACACCTTTTGATGAAGAGATTATATTTGTAAAATTAGAACAGCTGATCTTAATCGTAAATTTTTCAATCCCTCTAACTTGACTAGTTTATAGTAGATTTATACGTCTATATTGTATGTACCTAATATAATAATATAATTTGTTAAATAAAAAAGCTTTACAAAAACATTGTTAATTTATGAATTATTGCCAATTATTTTTATGTGCATTTAATGAGAAATTAAACGTTTTGCAAATTTAAGTTTTCTAAAATTTCACTTTTAAAATGCTCTTGTTTATATACAATACATACTTTACATATACACACATATACATTCGTACACCTTTCAACTTGTATTCAACTCACGCGATTATGTTGGCACTAGCTAATCTGGCGCGTGACTACGAATTCAGCCACAATATAGTTTCGAGCAAAATCGACGTAAACAATTATACTCACTTTAACCTCTGTTAACCCGATGTTGTTTTGAAGTGATGGAGTATGATAAGTGTGACCAACATTTTATTAATCGCACAACAGTGCAGTAGCTAAAAGCAAATCTGAGGACTTTTGAAAAACTACTTCTATAAAATTTTATTTGACAGTTAGCGAAGATAACGAGGAGATAATTCTAGTTTGAATATGCACTAGGTTGGGTTGTTCCCCGTACAACGGAAATAAGTTTAAAAGGTTCACCCCCTCGATTTAAAACTCACCTTGAGACCATGTTGGCACCATTTATATTTTTTGTTTTGACACCCTAAAAACCCAAAACTGGTTTTTATCATATCTTTGACGTTTGCAGCTAATCAATACGTTGATAATGTCTAGATAAGCACTACAATTGTTTTTCAAACATTTTTGACCTTTTTTATAGTTCATAGTTAGGAGGGTACAATTTTAAGTTACTGATACCACTGTATGAATATGATCTGAGAGATCGTAAGCTTCTGACTGCTCATCGATACTGATGATATTAGGTTGGTTTAAGAAAAACGAAATTTAAAGGAAGCCTAGATGTTATCAAGGTATCCACCCCAATATACACTTCTACTCTTTTAGTTGTTATTGTACTTTTCCAGAAGCTATTGTTAGCAATTATCAAACATTTCGTATGAGAACAATAAAAGCCAGATTATATGAAATATACGATTCAAGCCAAATCAAGCCATTTGTCACCGAATGTTTCCATGCTCCAAGAAACGATGCTTGACAAACACTCTTTTACTATTTAGTGTAATTAAAAATTAATAATTTAACATAGATATAATAATATTCGCTGACTTTCGAAAATATTCGTATACTTTGAATCGTCTTTTATAAAATTTTGATTAAAGTTATACGATTTTCCATTTTATATTTATCTCTAAGTAAGATAGAAACAAAAGCACTACAAAATACCTAATAAGAATTAATACGTAACATAGTGAACCAAAAAACCAGCACTGCACTACCAAAAAGAGTACGACTGGTCACACTACATGTAATACATTTGGATATCTGAAAGCCTAAACCAAAAATATTGATAGCAGCAAGTAAAATAGCACATACATAAGTGCTAGTTGCGCAAGCGATTATTATATTGTAACAAAATGCATATTGCATTTAATTGAAATTGAATAAAAGCACTTACCATTTCAGTGAGACATAAAACCAGTTCGTATAGTGATAGATATAAAAACCGATATTATCTTGAGTTCAAAAATGTCTACAAATACATTTTCCACAAGATCAGATTGCACTGATGTTGTTTAAGAATTGATATTTGATTGTTTAGATTGATATTATTTTCGAAAATAGGCAATATTAGTTATAACATACCGCATCATATGCAATGCAGGGTTAAAGATTATAATTTGAAGAGCTCTGTTTTAATTTGCAAGAAAAAAAAAAAAAGAGAAACTATTGAGACTTTTGTTTACTCATCTCACCAAAATTTTAATTAAAATTAGAGCAAATATATAAATGTTTAAATGTGACTTGTTGTTTTTTGTTGATAACATTTGTTTTCATTCCCACACCTTGTACATATTAAATCTATGTACGAGTACCTACACTTTTTTCTTGTTTGACATTTTTTTAATGTTGGCAACCTTGGCCATGTCTTTAAATATTTTTCCGTTATACAATTCTTTGATCAAGTATGCAATAAAAGAAGAAACACGAAAGTAGATTATTGCTAAATAATTCATTACCGGTCAACGTTGTGATATGTGCACCGATTACTTTCAGTTGTTACTAACTAATGCATATTTTGAATTTAATTAATTGCATGGCCATATTTTAAGATATGCACAATAATTGCGCGCTCTACTTTTAACCAATATTTTACAGATTGCAACGTGCTATTTCTATTTGCAATTTTATTATTTGATTGCAACATGCGAAATAAATAAATTTAATAAAAATCGCTTGGTATGTACATACGATAGCAGCAATGTTTTTCACTAAGTTGCATTGTACATAAATGAAGAACTTACATAATTGTGGCACTAGACCACAAGATCTCATCTCAGATCGATGTAAAATTATTAAGAGTAACACAGACTAGATAGCTGCATAGTTTTTATGTAAATGGTATCAAAAAGCTCTCACAAAACAACCAGCGAATATTGTATGTATGCATGAATGTAGTTGCTGCTCTGCAATTATCGTAAAGCTTCGTTGTTGATTAAAAAAGCCAAATATGTACATATCTGCTTTGTTTCGGCATGAATATGTACCATGGCTTGTAGTTGAACGCAAACATCGACGGCGCGCAGACGTTTCACTTTCAAAACAAATACAAGACCGAAGAAATAAGACGGAAAAAACAAAATGCAACTTTTGGCATCAATATGTTGTATTGTTGTTGTAATAAATACACTATATCCGGTTGTCTATACTTGGAAACCAATTGCCAGTTCATCTTATAGTACAGCGTATACATTGCAACAATCACATCCCGAACTAGATTCAAAATCTTTCTATAAAAAATTACACGATACGGCTGATTATCCATCCACATATGTACAAGAGACTATTATTGGTGGATCTGAGAAAGACGATTTGCCCATACCAGCATCAATACATTTCGATGATGAACAATTTGGTTATATTGATAAAGAATATCAAGATAATACTGAAGAGATTTACGGAAAGGTATTAAGTGTTTGATTAAACTTGATTAGTGGTGATTAAATTCAATTTTGTGTTTGCTGATTTTTTTTTTCTACCTTTCTCTCTCTCTGTAATAAATGATTCTTTATGTAGAATCAATGTGCTGTGAAAAAATATGCTTTCAATTTTGATGGAATCGCAAAATATAAAAGTCGAATGCCCGAATTAAATCAATTTACAATTTGTTTTTGGATGCGCTTCACAAATCACAGTGGTGATCATGTCATCTTAACATATTCCGGTAAGTTGAAAACAACTCTTTAATACTCAATGACGAGATGAAACACAGACACAGGCTATCATCATCATCTTATATTTAGAAAGTACACGAGCATATGTATACATATACATACATACAATATGTACATACGATACATAAGTGCGATAATAGCAAATTATGCAACATCTTAGTGAAAGGGAACGCACTTCCTGCTCTATGCTGATTGCAAAATACAAAATGTAGTTAAATTCATGCAAAATAACATATATGTATATATCTACAGATATTTGTATGTTAGTATACATACATATACTTATGTACATTAAAAATACTGGATATCCTAATTGCCATATAAACTGTATGCATTATTTAGGACACCCCGTCCAATAAATAACATACAGAGTGTTTTTTAAAGTGTTGTACTTTCGAATTGAAGGAAAAGAAAACAGAAAATGTGCTAAAATTTTGAATTTATGTAGTCTGGAAATTCAATTTTATTTTGCCGTATCTCGAAAACGATTTCTTCCAAATACTACAACGTTGCTAGTATATTCCTAGAAGTTAAGGACTTCGTGTATATGTCAAACGAAATAACGCAGAAGCGTCAAATCAGACGATATTGAATTAACAATTGTCCTGTCAATTCAACATCGTCTGATTTGACGCTTGTAGGTTTTTTTCTTTTGCTATATGCACGAACTCCTTACTTCTAGGAATATGTTAAATAATTTTTCATACGATCTGTTCTCTCAGGACAACGCGGAAAATGGTAATTTGGCTTTAAATTAGTTAGATTTTTTTTTGTGATTTTGTCATTATTGTTTTTCAAAATATTTCACATCACAAATTATACAAATACAAGCCTTACCACATAAGGAGAGCAAACAAATGTTTGCTTTACCATAGTATTCATTTTCACCTTTCACCCGCACTGCTTTTAGTGAATGTTTCTGAAATGAACGGACCCCTTTGCTTACAGTTTTCACTAACCCTATCTTTAGATGAATCATTAATTGTGGGAAAGACTATTTTAGCAAACTTTTGAAGAGGGTAAACGATGTTTCATCGTACAATTTTAGTTTACAACTTAGATGAAACGAAAATGAATGGCATTTTAAATGATTCATCCGAGATGAACATTCAAAGTACAATAATAAATGTAGATAGTCCTTTACCGAAACCAATTTGATTGAATTATTTTATGTTTAATCTTTGTCTTGAAAGATTAAACATAAACATCTCTTCCCTTATAGTAGAACTGCAATTTTCGGAGTAAAAATTCAACAAATTTTCAACCATTATTTCGATATCAACTTTTCAGTGATAAAATTCCAAATTTAACGACACTATTTAACATTTAATTCCTATTCGAAAGTACATCACTATAAAAATTACCCTTTTTTTTAATAAAACCCATACAACTTGTTCAAAAGTCAACTCTTTGTGGCATGTAATATTTGAAAATAATTTCTATTAAACCCGTACAGATCTCTCGAAACGAGTTGAAAAAATGTCCTCAGCAATTACTTAATTTTTTGAAAGTTTCGTTTTGGATTTTTCTCACTCAAAAATTTATAAAAATTGCCAGAAATTAAGCAAATCACCAGAGAAAATTTCACGGGAAATATATCACAATCAGCTAAAATTTAATATTCATCCATTTTACGAAACATAAATCGTTATCGTATTACGAATAAACAAAAGTGACTCAGGATATGAATTTTTGAAATAAATTTCCACTTTGTGCAAACATTGTTCAAGTGGTAATTTACCAAAAATTATTTAAAAAAAAAAAAAATAAAAAATTATACTCTACATTTGCTCTTTGTGGCACTTATTGGACGCAAAGAGCCCTCTGATCAAGCTTCTCTTCCAGTACTGTTGTGCGTCGTAAAGTTTGGAGAGTTTGAAAAGCGACCTACTTATATTAACCGGTTCCGAATGGTAGAACCCTTATGACATCCCTTTTTCTGTGCTCTGTCACAGAACTCTTTTAGAAGTCCTTTCGTGGCAAATTGTTACTGCCGGAAGTATTGCCAATTGCTTACTGACAGGTGGGCACCGTTTGAAAGAAAAATCTTTTGAGGGGGTTGAACCCACGATCCATAGATCAGTAGGTCAACCCACTAACCACTCTACATATGTACTTAATGTAAATTCTAGTATGTAAAATGTGTTCGAGTGTTCCACAGCTGTTTTGATAGATATGGCATCGCCTCAACAATGCTTTCTATCTGTCTTTAGTTGTTTGACACTATAGACTCCAACGAACCTTGTCCGAACTCCTCTTCCAGCATTGTTGGACGTATTTACTTTAAAACAAATGCTAAATGCCAATTGGTCATCAATTTGAGAAAACAAATTTGAAGTCTATGAAAAAAAAATTACTAAAAATTTTACCAATCCAAGAATCAAGCGACCACGACCTTATACACTGAAGGCCACCTGCACTTAACCACCAAGCTACTTATTATTTAGTTCCTGTATAATAATAAATATTTACATATGTACGAATATATGATTTGATTTAATTTCAAGTTCATCATGAGCCGCGTGAAGTTCAATTTTGGGTAGCTAATTCGAAAAATTCAAGTTTCCTATCGATGGCAATAAAAGGTCAACAAATTTACAGGTAATTACTATACAATATTGTATTTTATATATATAGATATGCAAAAATTAATACATTACAAGCATTGTAGATTAAATTATCCAATGCGCATTCGGAAATGGCATCATGCTTGTTCGTCTTGGAATGGAAAAACTGGTGAATGGCAAGTTTGGTTTAAAGCAGAACGCATTGGAAGAGGTTTTCATAATGCAGTAAGATGATATCGAAATCAATTAGTTTGTTAACACATTATAATATCATTTGATGAATAATCAAAAAGTTGAATTTAAAAAAACACAAAAATACCGCAGGCGTCAACTTTTACTGACACAACGTAATACTTACACACACAGCATTCAAATAGCATATCAAATCTATAGTCATTTTTTCATTTGATCAATTTTAACTGTGTTGAGATGTCATAATAATAATAATAACAATAATAACAATAATAACAATAATAACAGTAATAATATGTAGCAATTTTACAGTAATATAAAGAGATACGATGTTAAATAATTGCAACATTAGATGAAATGAAAGATACACAGACTCATACAATTAGGAAATGTGATATAAACATTTTCAAAATACATTACACTTGAAAATAGATCACTCATCGTGCATCACAGTCATACATACAAGACACATTTAATGTTGTATTACATGTTTACAATTGCGTGGATAGTTTTTTCACCTGCACATAAAAAAAGTTGATATAACGTTTCAAACTTGTTTTAAAAGCATAAAACGCTCGATCATATGACTATATACATATATATGTACATCACGCTAACATAAAGGGTGTCTTTCGGTCTATCAACTGAAACACCATTCTTTGTTTGTGGTTCAAGTGTATATAATGTTGTAATCATTGTAAAGTGTTTAGCCATCCCATGGCCATGATAGAGTTTGATGATACGCATAGAGCAAAATGGGTTGGCCGAAAACTTAATAATCAGATTCTGCAAAGGTATACTAACCGCAATGATAACGTGATCTGATGCCATTTAATTTCTTATAGTTTATATGCAACAATACAATGAGCAACTAAAGGCGCAAGGTCTTATTATGGACATCGTACATCGTACATCGAACGTCTTAATTTCGAACTAATTTCATTTTAAAGACCTGCAAATCTTACAAAAAAAAAATCACCCTATACCTGCCAACAATATTTAGTAATAATTTTAGCGATAATTTCTGCTTTACGATTGATTGTTTGAAATAGGGGAAGTGCGTGCAAGTTAGACATTATTTTGTCTGACCTAAAAAATTTAATTATATCCCACTATGGCTTGGAATTTAACAATTGAAATTTAATTTAATTGAATTGTTTGTCCTAATTTATATTCGTTTTTATGTATTTTTTTTTTTTTCGTTGAGTATTTGCATGTGTTTGACTCTTCGTTGCAAAACATATGGTTGTTGAAATTGATGTGCAATATTGAGAAATCTGCATTGGCCCTTCAAATTTTCTATTTACGCTGAAAACACCAGAAAAAATAGAGTTTTCACATAATTTTCGAAATTTGAAGTGACTAAAAACAACATTTTCAGGGTTTTCCCATGTGACCAGAACTATCAATTGCCTGCATTTCGGTATAAAATTCAATAAATACCAGCAATATACAGAATTGCACTGAAAATGCCACCAAAACAGAGAAAAAACTTGTCTACGAATTTAGTAGAAATTTATTCTTTCAAAAATTAAGTACTCAAGACATGTTTTGCTCTCAATAAAACTTCGTATAATGGCTACGAAAACGACTCTGACAAAGAACACATAATCTCAAAATGGCCACTCTCTGCGATCCTCACGAAAATCAGAAAAATCAATGGCGCTGCTTACACGTACTTCCCCTAATTTTTACAATATCTTCATATCGTCGTTTTTATATTGGCAATTATTATTCTTATGTCTAACAGAAATGCACTTTGTTTGACCTTGTGAAATTCTAGATGGAATATTCATTTACATTTATCGTAATTAAAATATTATAACTACATTCCATCGCCTATAGCTCGTGGGACACAAAATACCTGCTAATGGAGAACTGTACTCGGGTGGATCGTCGGTAACTGGTGATATCTCTTCGGGTCTACATTTTGAAATAACTTTTGTGCAAATTTACAAAGTTGCTTTAAGTGCTGGAAAAGCACATCGTGATCACAAACATCATCATGTGCATCATTTCGATCATGAAGGGCAAGAGCTGCCATCCACAACAAAACCTCCACCAAAAGTATGAACATATGTACATTTATATTACATGAAATTTACTAATATTCCATTTAATATACATTTCATAGATTAATCGTCCTCAGCCAATGCACAGTTTGCTAGCTAGTGGACAGATACCATCTCGTCTGGCCCTCAATTTAGCCAAACCTCAGGGAGATATATTCAACGATGCTCTTCCATTTATCATTGAGAAACCGTTGGGTCTAAATTCAAAACCGCAATCAGTCATAATCAATACTAATTTTGTAAATGGACAATTAAATTCCGGATCACGCATGATTGCTCAGCAACTTGTTGGTATTGCAGCTAATTCTAAAATACCGCAACAATCTCTGCGAATACCAGCCACACTAAAATTGCATGCAGCGGCAGACGATCTCTCGGATACGCAATATGTTGATGAAACCGAAGCTCATATTATATTTAAACGTGAAAGTGATACAAAGCCCGAAACCCAGGAAAAACATAATGAAACAACCTCCGAAACTAGCAAGGGTGTGAAAAAACGTGGACTAGTATTTCTAGAAGGTGGACCTCTGGCCGATGATGCACTATTAAAAGTTGGCGGCAAATTTATTGGCTTAGCAGATTATGGTGGACTCCATTTTAGACATTCTTTAATAGAAAAGATGAGCATTGAAGATGAAATATCATCGCATGATAAGGAACCAGCAGAAGAAGAAGTGAAAGCAGTTATGTCGCTATGCAGTTTATGTGATCTTGAGCCATTTCAAGGTGCGGTAGTATTTACATGGGTAGATGTCGAAGAGGAATTGGACAATGCTATCAAGGGTTACAGTGTTGGAAAATGTGGCAACTTTTAGGCACACAATCAAGATGTGTGTATGTGCAGACATCGAAAATTTGCAAGTTATCACACTAGTCATGGAAATTCTTCCGAAATGCATTATTTGTAGGCATTTACTCAAAATAAAATCATACACATATTCACAATCTGTAACATATGAACCATTTTATTTGTACCTACACTATGTATGTATGTATGTATATATGTAAATTTTTAAAATAAAATATTAAAATGCATAATAATGCATAAAACTGGTTATTTGTATTTATAAATTTTAATAAAAAAAAATAAATATGTGGCACTTAAAGCCCCAAAAGGCTCATTGACCGAGCTTCTCTTCCATTACTGTTGTGCGTCTTAAATTTGGACAGTATTAGAAGGGACCTACTTATTTTAGCCGGTTCCGAACGGCAGAACACTTGTGACATCACTTTTTCTGAGCTTTGTCACAGAGTTCTTTAAGAAGCTTTTTCATGGCAAGTTGTTACTGTCGGAAGAATTGCCAATTGCTTGCCGACAGGTGGGTACAATTCGAAAGAAAAATCTTTTCGATATTAAATTTGTTATGCATCAGCCGGGGATTGAACCCACGACCTACAGATCAGAAGGCGAACACACTAACCACTGAGCTACGGCACCCTATATAAATAAATTTTAATAGATATTCTTAAAAAAAATCGTCACTGATTGAGTTCAAATAACGACTTATGGGACCTATGACTCAGTGGACAACACTCTAGCCACTGAGTTATGGCACTCACAATACCATATAGTTAGTATAATATATTTAAATTGCTAGCGATAATGTTTAATTTGTTTCTCGAATGTGCTTACCTTTGATTTGTGAACATGTTGATGTTTATAATCCGAATCAAATTCAGGTTCACTAAAATAGCTCTGCAAAAGAAATAATGGCATTAGTAATAGTAGTAATAATTAATATTAAATCTTACAATAAATGAAATGAAAAGTGGGTTAGGACTCTAAATGCAATGTTTTTGGGTTATTATTACTGTCATACCTGATCTTGATCCCAATGATTTGGTACAGTCTGGGGAAGTGGTTGTGGAATGCCTGGACCTCCGGGTAATATTTGTGGTGGTGCTGCCACTTCGGTCGACTCAAACAACCGCAATACTGAACGATCACGTATTTCTCGTAAATGAGAACGAACATCCTCCAGCTCATAAAACATATCTTTACTTGCATCATGGATATAAATTTTGACATTTGGACCTTCTAGATATGGCATTGTCAGTTGACGAGGAAACGAGCGTACAAAAAGAGCCCGAACCGTATCAATCGATGTTATCTCATTCGGTAGTAGAGCGCGTTTAGTTTCTGAGCGATATTGTAGGAATACTAAACCTAATAATAAGAATGTAACTATAACAATTTAAAATAGAAATGGAAAACAATCTGATTACCAAGCGGTCTCTCCAACGTCTTGGATGGTGTGCGTACAACTGGTAACGATGATCGTTGTTTGCCGCCACGACGAAATCCAGTACTTGCTGTTTCTACCTCAGACATAATACCCGGGTCCTCATCAAATAGTGGACCTTGATTTATGTTTACATAGCCACGTGCTTGTTGATTCTATAATTGAATAAAATGTTAAATATTAAGCAGCGATAAAAATATATACAATATTGGCTCATAACTACTAATCTCTATTAAGTAATGTTATTCTTAAACGGAGAGAATTTTCTCATGAAAATGACAGATTTGTCTTCAATCTTATCCTCTAAATAGCGTTGGAAAAATTGGAATAGCTATTCTTGTACTATATAGGATTGAGAATTCTCAAGCCAAAATGGCAACATTTAGAAGCAATTTTACTTAATAGAGATTAATGGTGAAGGTTCGAAAAAAATGTTCATCATAAAGACAAAGCTTGTATGTAGGGTAAATTATTAAAATTAAAATTTTTACGAATATTTTGAAAATATACCTTGATGTTGGCATGGAAATTGGATTTTTTATTCTTCTGCGACCTTCCCATCTTTAAAGAAACACATAAAGTAGAAGTAGAAATCAATAAAATGTATTTAATGTAACTAAATTGACACCTTCTCAGCCAATTGCCATAAATCAATTGGTTTTTTTACAATATAAAATATAGTAAAATTGTTTATATATTATGGCAGTATTCTGATAAGGTATCAGTATAGATATGTTTTCAAAACCATCGCCGAATTTTTTTTTTTTCAAATCACAAAATTTACAAATTTGCAATTTGCAACCACAAAAAAATTAGCGATTAATGTTTACTACAGAAGTATGTATGTATATCTATAAAAAATTTAGGAAATAAATAGACTTATGTACCTCAAGATCAACGCATTTTTGCTGCATTTGATTTTGATTATTGCCATACATCAATATATCACCTCCCAACGTGTGACGACGTGGATCCTCTCTTCGCAATCCACGACGACGTTCATCACCTAATTAAAAATATAAATCATGAAATGGCATTTTATAAATTACGTGTATAAATTATCTTAAATAAATGCAATTTTATTACAATCTCCCCTCGTCTTACGTCAGGGCTCGATTCTGCACTTCAAAAAAATGTATGAAAACTATAAAAAATTATTATTTTTTTATTAAATTTGTCCGTCATAAAGCGAATTCTTGTGAGACAAGATTATCGTAAGTCGAGGATTTACTGTATAAATCCTGTAATACTGTTTTTCAATGATAAATATGGAAAAACGTTAGAAGTTATTGAGAGACGAATAATAAATCTGAAAAGAACCGATTTCAGTACTCGAAACAGTGCACATACAGTGCAATCCGGTTATAATGGACTCAACGGCACCATGTCAAATTATAACCGAGTGTCCATCTAATCAGAATATAAAATTTTTAACTTAAAAAGTAAATTCAATGTGTTTTATTTATTAAATCAATAAAGTTTATGCATAAAAAAAAAAAAAATAAATATGTGGCACTTAAAGCCCCAAAGTGCTCATTGGCCGAGCTTCTCTTCTATTACTGTTGTGCGTCTTAAATTTTGGACAGTATTAGAATGGACCTACTTATTTTAGCCGGTTCCGAACGGCAGAACACTTGTGACATCACTTTTTCTGAGCTTTGTCACAGAGTTCTTTTTAGAAGCTTTTTCATGGCAAGTTGTTACTGTCGGAAGAATTGCCAATTGCTTGCCGACAGGTGGGTACCATTCGAAAGAAAAATCTTTTCGATATAAAATTTGTTATGCATCAGCCGGGTATTGAACCACGACCTACAGATCAGAAGGCGAACACACTAACCACTGAGCTACGGCACCCACAAAATACCACCCGGCACCCATAAAAATACAAAATTAAGAAAATAATGAGTTTGATTAAGTCTTTTGAAAAAAGTCAGTGATTATCTTTTGGGTGAATGCCTTATTGGCAAAATCTTTTTGTAGTGTGATTTCGACTTTATTGAGCAAATTGATTGCATCTGAACTATTCTCTTTTTGTTGAAAATATAGCTTCAGTTTCTTAAAACAATTCATAGCGTCTTCTATTTTTATTATAGTTTCGGGCTGTGCTAAATCTTCATCACCGGAGTCTTCTTCAAGCAGCTCGTGCAGAAAGTCTTGAATTAAGTCATTGTCTGAGTGTTCTTCTGTGGCTATAATATTCTCGTCAATCCTTGAATATTCATCAAACTTGCTTAAAACCATTACGTTATTTATTTCGACAAGTTTGCTTAAAGGTTCATCGTCCTCCGGGTCGAAATTTAATCCATCAGGAATGTCTTTTACCAGACCAGCATGACGAAAACAGTTTCTTATGGTTTCCTTAGAGACACTTTCCCATGCAACACTTAACATATTGACAGCATCTAAAAGACTCACAGCTTTTGTCGGGTTTGCTTCTTCAGGAAGGTCCATAATTTTCATCAGAAGCTGCTTTCTATAACATTCTTTCAAGCTATTAATGACACCTTGATCCATAGACTGAAGAACCGATGTAGTATTAGGCGGAAGAAAATGTAGTTTAATGTTGTGAAGATGAACTTGCAAACTGATTGCCAACTTTGTTTTGAAATTTGATTTTGAAAGCTTCGGTTATAATGGACAAAATCCGATTTTATTGTCTATTATAACCGGAGTCCATTATAACCGAGTCTATTTTAACCGAGTTTTTTACATATGTTTGAACTGGGACTTGACAAAGAGGTACATAATAACAGAGTTTCCATCTTAAGCGAGTCCATTATAAATGGATTACACTGTAGTTCTATTTAAACCACAGATGTGGATCTCCACAAAAGTTGGAGAATCTGTCAGCATTTTAGAGTTCAATTAGATAAATATTGATGTACTTACATATTGCACATGATTTTTAATTTATACAAAATTTAAATAGAAACGCAAACGAAAGTCGCCCTAAATTGTTGAAATTTGGCAGCAAATGTTTATTTAGGGAAAAATTGAATACGTTTCTATTTCCCATTTTCAAAAGGAATAATCATTTAGTGCTAAATTTCGAGTAACGTACGTTGCTCTACATTGATTAAATTTGGTAGCAATTATTTGTTTGTGGATAACGCAAACACATTTCTATTTACTATTTAAAAATGAAATAATCATTTAAATTTCCAAATTTTGAATTATCGACAGCTCTGGGAAAATCCCAAAGAATTTAATGCATTAACTATTGTTATTTAATTTTAACTATTGTTATTAAGCATTGTCTGTCAAACATTACTTAAATGACTTCTATTTAAAATTAAAATAGATATCAGATAAATTTTCTTCAGGTAATTATGATATAAATTCAGTATTTATACAAAATTGACTACAAAGCATCAGCTGTGTACTGTAATAAGTATTTATTTGTCAGATTTTATTGCTTGATTGATTAGATTTTCTCGCAAATACGAATACCGGCATAAGAGAAGGTAAAAAAAAATGTCAAAAAAAAGTGTATTAGATTTCTTCTCAATCTTAATACGCAATTAAACTTTATAAGTACATAAGTAAAAGGGAACCACCCTTACATCTGTATGCATATTTATTACTATATATTATATATATATATATATATATATATATATATATATATATATATATATATATATATATATATATATACACGACTTTAAGTACATATAATATACTACTTATATATATGTACCTTGCTCATTAGATTGCATCCGGCCCGTCTTGTTTTCATTTTGCCAATCTTCTTCTGAAAGAAATGTGATTTTTTTTAAGAATATTCAATATAGTAGAATATAGTACATATAATAATATACATCTATACAAATAATAAAATTTTTATTAGGAATTTGTATAAACACATATTCAGCAAATACTAAAAAAAACATATTAACTCGCCCCAAATTGTTGTCAATTGGATAATTGAAAATCAACAGAATGTTCACCTGGGCATTTCATCACAAAAAAATGTGTATTTACATAAAAACATACATAGATATGCATCATATTAATATATTATACATTGTAGGTAGTACATATTCTTTTCTCTTAACCTTTAACATTAATATAGTTGTATATACCACATTCCTTTACATTCGATTTCTAATATTTTAATTTTTCACATGTCCTCATTAATTCGGACACCCTGTATTTTTACAAAAAAAAAATAAAAAAAAATAAAACTTGCATGGATATATACATACCTCCTTCACGCCCCTTTCGTTTTTTCTTCGATGATGATGATGATGATGATGTGGTATTACTCTGGTTCGATGAACTTTTATCCTTACTTTTCCATCGAATTAACATTTTCTATATGCATTAAGAATATAGTTTGAAATATTAAATTTGATTTATATATATGCTGAAAATGTGCATATTTAAATAGTATACATAGTCAATATATGAATGTTCACATACATATACATATGCATATGTGCATACATATAATCATAAATATATAATTTCATAAATAATTCATCGCAATTGTACACAATTGTTTCATTTTATATATTTTTTTTTTAATTAATTAAATAACACTTTATATTACCAGATAATATAACAGAATTAATAATTTAAATATGCGTAAACAAAATTTAACACTCCTTTTTATATTTATGCACTTTTAATCGAAGCGATACCGCTTTTCAGTAGTTCTATGTCTGCTACTCAAAACCGCTCGATACATTTTAATGTTTAGTATTTTTGGTATATCATAAACGAGTTTCCGCCCTGAAAGTGTTCAAATATTTTACATTATGCGCAAACTCTAAACATATGCAGGCCACAGTCGAAGCCCACATTAGTGGACATTATAAAGGTATGCAAAGTTGACTTTTGTCAACAATAAGTCATAGCAATGGACGATTCACAATTCAACACTTGTTAAAGATGAATTACACAAAAACGCATCTAAAACTTGCCGCAAAAATATCGTTGCTAACTATAGCAACTTTCTAATCCAATAAGTTAACGTAATTTCATAATTTCGATGTAAGTAGGAATCTTTATTTTCAGCTCGCAGAATAAAATAGGAAAAGGACACTATTGTGACTCAATTTTCAATTATTTACTTGCTCTTCTTATTTTTCTATACTCATAAAAATACTCTATATTCTATATTCTAAAAGGGATTGCTTTTTTTAATGTTTAAACAAATAGAACATATTCAAATCCTATGACAATTTTGCTGAAAAGATTTAATTTTTCCCCTTTATTTGAATTTACGAATATACCAACATCAAACTGTAGCATAATCTAATTGCCAAATTGATTGAGAGATTTGCAAAATATGTCGGAAAACATATTTGAAATTTCTTGTGGAATATTTGAACCTTTACAAATAGAACTTTTCTGACATTCTTGTGGGGGAAGAAAGTACTCAAATTACCCCTATAAATTTTATTAGGTTAAGCCATAGCACATTATTTATCGCAGTATTCGAAAACAAGAAGTACCAATAATGAAAGTTTATAATGAATAATGAGAGAAATTAGGCTACTTATTTATAAGATTTTGTTTGTCAAATTTACCTAACTTTTAGAGCGAGTTTGTAACTACTTGAAAAGAGAATACCCAATTTCATTGGTTTGCTACTTTTGGAGCAATTGAGTCGAAAATAGCATATCACATATACGCTACCTAACAAAAACCCGTTTACTACCATGATATTTTCCTTATATTTGGATACATATTGAATACAATGGCATAGTACTTTCTGTAAAATAAATGCTTTAAGATGTTTCAATTTTGAGTTGTAACTATTTTGTAGTTAGGGTACAATACAATTCCAAGCATTTATCAATTTTTCGCCCTGTATAATATATTACCATACTTACATCCAATATGTATGTATGTAAATAAATTAGTGTCGTCCATAAGCGACTTCAATCTCGTCTTAGATGGATCGCTAATGGTCATGAATATGTTCAAATTTATTTTAAATCGCCAGTTTGTACCATGACACTACACATCTATTTACATGCACTGTAAGGCCCATCACTTTCGTTCCTTTTTCCTTATGGACGCATCCGCCTTTTCGAATTTATGCCCCGAGCATGAAGACCCGAGCACTGACATCGACAACACTAACCACAAAATTTCATAGGAATTTCAACTAAACTGAATCTACTAAATTAATCATTGAAAAATGTATGCCATTTGTATGGATTTAATTGTTTACTTTATTTAAGAAGTTAATTAACAAAAAATGCCCATAGATTTAAGTTACGTATCTTAAGACAAGACTTATCTTGATTTTATTTTATGCAAAGTAAAACAAATTACACCATCATGTTTGTGATTATTTTCATCGATACCTCCGATCATCATAACTTTCACGACTGCTTTTATGGCTACGCCCTTTATAAACAGAACGGTCTCGACTTCTGCTGCGACTACGACTGCGACTCTGGCTACGGGAGTGTCTTTTATGTTTGTGCTTCTTCTTGTGCTTCGATGAATGCCGTTCACGAGTACTACTTGTATGGCTATCGCTTGGAGGAGGAGAGTTATGCTCTTCCCTGCGACGAGAATCAGACGAATAGCTAAATCTCTGATATCTGTCATCATGCTCGCTACGATAATTATTGGCTGGAGGAATTGCCTTGTTGGTGTGCACCATACGACTACTTCCAGCGCCGCCACTTCGATCGTAGTTATCTTCAAATTCATAATCTGCACTAGGTACCGCATTCGTGATACGAGTTGTGCTTAGCTGATGCAAACTGATGTTGTTTTCACGACAATACTGTTCCAGTTTTTTCTCAATTTGTTTTTGTATTGGGACAGGTATTCTCGGAAAAAGCGTAGAAAACCAATCGAGTTTTGTGAGGAATTGATAAACCATTTGCCCAATAGATATAACCTATAAAATAACAAATGTTCAATCATCTATATTTATGTCTGGACAAGTACACATTGTATTATAGCAAACGTACCTGTCCACCACCCGCCTTGACATCAATTTCTTCCTCGTCTTGCAAATAATCCTCGTACCAATCATATAAATCCCCAGGCGGTTGTGTGTACCTCAAATACATAAAACCTACGATTTCAATTCAAAGTTATTTATTAAAACACACGAAAGAATGTGCAATGAGGAGTATAACGAAATTCGAAGAAAATATCAATATGAACAAATCACAATAACACCATTTCGACTTACCACTTACCTAGTGCCCTTATGTAAGGCGAGTCAGTGTGATTCAACAATCCATTAATCTGTTTCCGTGTCAAGCGTAATGTATAAAGCTTATAAAGTAGACAAAAAGCTGTAGAAACAATTCCGCCAGCTCCAACACCACGTACCTAATGGATAATAGGATACCATTAAAATATATTAGCCATATACGATCAAAATAAAATTGCCACTAACAAAGTGTCTGTGTATCACTCAATATATGTGGTAAAAAGTAAAAACCATATAACCTCTATACATATCCATACGTATAACTTCGCGTGTAAATATAATGCAAATACGTTTGCTATACGGTTGTTTCTTTTTACTGCAAATATTGTTTTATTGTAAATATGTTTAAGAAAAACGAAATGCTACATTTCATAAACTCACTCCTCCACACATGCCAGTTTGTCCGGAAGTTTTTCGAGAACCTCGTTCCCATGGCTCCATATGTTTCACTTGGTAGTAAATTTCATCCACAACCTCATGGTATGTCTTCAATTTAAACAAGTGCACTACAAACGGGAAATAGTGTAACAATAATTCGATCAAAAAAAGTGAATGTCCGAATGTAGAGACTACTGTACCTTTGACAACATACCTTTAAAATAGCTAGAACCTTGAATATTTGCTAGAATAAGAGGATTCAGATTCATTGATGTTTCATTGCCCCAAATTGGTAAAGTATTGTGTTGTTTACCAACTTTCTTCGTAACTATGTTTGCTGTAAAACAGTAGTTAGAGTATTTATAGTAATTTTCCTTGTTTGTCAAAATTTATTTTTATTACTAAAATTGATACAATTTCAATTACCTTCTTCCATAGCTAGTCCTGAGAATCTAATACGGTTTTTAATATTTGCTAAGTATACAAAATTAACTATAACTCGTGCGGCATCCCCAGTATAACTTTAAATAAATTTTTGCCAAATTTTTAACGAAATTTAATGAACGTGCTGCAAGAGAATGATAAACGCGTCACACAAATATGCATGAGTCGATATATGTGTATGTTAGATACCCGTTGTATACCTGATATTTTCAGTTCGATAACAATGAGTTTTATCGTTTGCTTTGAGGCCAATACCAATATCTTGACAGCTATAGTGATATAACACCATCAATGTTTTGCTGTCAATGTTTTTTTGTTTTTTCTTTCTTGTCAATGTTTAATTAATGCTATTGTTACGTTTTTATTCTGTGAACGTTTAATTCTATTTGAATTACCTTGTTCGATCACTGGATTCTGTTAATGATAACTGCAACACTTATTTTATACAACTATATACAGCAACAATTTATTTAATAATCTCTATTTACAATCAACACTGTTTACAATCAACTATTTACTATAACACTTAAATGTACTAGCAGCTTTTGCCTTTGTATCAATGTTTTCGCAATCACGTTCTGAATTAGATTGATTGTCAATTCTCAACACTGGCTCTATTTATACTCTGTTGGCAACACCCTAGAAGCTTCCTTTATCGAGATTCTTCTCTTCCTTTCTCGTTGCTTGTTCTGGTTATCGCTCATTTCTTTTTGTTGACATTCGTTTCAATGCTGCCAATAGTGTCAGTCACAATAGTGATGAGTAATCAACTATCCATACTCGTTACACTGCCCTCCTCTTAACCTTGTTCGTCCCGAACAAGTTTTTATACTTCCCCTCGATATGGCGCAAGTCGCTCCAAGTGCACTACTTTAAACTTTGCTCTTTTATTCCAGGCACGTTGAATGCGATACACTACGTCATTTATCTTTGCTATAATCTCATATGGTCCTTCCCAATGAGTCTGTAGTTTAGGAGACAGGCCTTTCTTTCGTTGTGGATTATGAAGCATTACAAGCTCTCCTTCATAGAACCCTTTTGAATTTGCTTTCAAGTCATACCTGGCCTTCATCTTATTGCTTATCATCTGCGACCGTTCTCTGATGAACCGATGTACTTCATCCAACTGTTCCCGCTTTTCGCTAGTATAATTACCTTCGGTAGATCTCGTTGGTGTTACAACTCCAAATTTTAAATCAGCTGGCAGTCTTAACTCGTTTCCAAAAATTGCCATTGCCGGTGTAGTAGCCGTCGTATCATGTTGTGCGCATCGATATGCCATGAGGAACATTGGTATATGTACATCCCAGTCTCTTTGGTATTTATCTACGACTTTTCTCAAATATTCCTCCAAGGTACGGTTAAATCGTTCTACCATGCCATCAGATTGTGGATGCAAAGGTGTTGTACGAGTTTTGTATATACCCAGCATACGGCATATCTCTTGGAATACAACTGATTCGAAATTTCGACCTTGGTCTGAGTGTAACTCCATCGGTACACCAAAACGAGTAACCCATTGGTTGACGAATACATCCGCAACTGTACTAGCTTCCTGATTTGGAATGGGGTATACTTCAGGCCATTTACTGAAGTAATCTATAACCACCAGAACATACTTGTTTCCTGCGTTGCTTATTGGAAATGGCCCAGCTATGTCCATAGCAATTCGCTCAAATGGAGCACCCACGGTGTATTGGTGCATCTTACCTCGACTTTTCTTAGTGGGACCTTTGGCCATTGCACATTGCTTACATTTCCGAATCCAATCAGCGACATGGTCATGACATCCAACCCAATAAAATCGTTTCTTTATTTTCTCGACGGTTTTGGTGATTCCCAAATGCCCTCCACTGGAGGCATTGTGATACTCAGCTATCACTTCATTTATTCTCGCCTTGGGTACCACTAGAAGATCATTAGTGATTTTTCCATCCTCACTTTCCCATGCTCGGAATAAACATCCGTCTCGTAAGTGCAGGCTTTGCCACTGCGCCCAGTATGCCTTTGCTATTGGACTCTCATTAGCCATTTCTTGCCAATCTGGACGTATGCCCTGCTCCTTGTATTCCATAATCTTTACGAGATCTGGATCGTTCCGCTGATCTTCTTGCACTCGTTCGGTTGTCCATGACTCTTCCGATAATACATTCGTAAGTCGTAGGTTAACAATGTGATTCTGGCTTCCTACCCGAGAACAATGTTTACTATCTACGGTGCAAGTACGACGATATGGAGTATCAGCTTTACCACAATGAATGGCATCACGATCTTCCTTTCGTTGTCCTGGTGAATTCGATCTTTGTTGCTTGTGTCGTAGACGACAATTCCGCGCCTTGTGCCCTCTTCGATGGCATATGAAGCACTTACCGGCAAATTTATTTTTGCGTTGATTCCTTGTTCTACCTTTAGGCTTCATATTCGATTGATTGCAATCACGCGCTATATGCCCTCGTTTGTTGCAAATGAAGCACTTACCATTAAATTTGTTTTCACGTCGACCTGTTGTTACTTCAGGCTGAACTACTGATTTTACTGCCTGACGCACTGCTTCAACCAGATGTGATGTTTTCCCCTCTAGTTTGCGTACTCCTGGCACTGGTCGACACATTAAGCTGGCGGCTTCATACGTCATAGCACTACTGACTGTTTCGGCATATGTATTCCTGGGTGACATGATTAGGGCACGCTTTGTCTCTCCATCACGTATGCCATCTATGAATGCCTCTATTTTTATTTTTTCGACGAACTCTTCCGAATTACCGGAGAACGCTAGATGACATAAGCGCTCAATATCGGAAGCGAATTCCTGAAGGCTCTCATTACTCCGTTGCACTCGCGATCTCAATTCCACTCGATGTAATTGACTCTTGTATTCATTTCCATATTTTCGCTGGAGTGTGTCCATCAGTGACTGATAGCTACCACGATCTTTCTCTGGAATCATCTGTAACACCTCGGAAGCATTACCTTTTAATGCGACTATTAAAGCAGCAGTCTTGTCGCTATCATCCCATTGATTCTTCGAAGCTGTTGTCTCGAATTGAAGCTTGAAGATATTGAATGGCGTGCTTCCGTCAAATGTTGGTGACTTTAGTTTGATTGTACTTGAATCTCTAATCACTGATGTGGCTGGTCCATTTATTTTTAGTTGATTGAGTTCGTGCTGTAATTTCTCGAACTTATCTTCCCAGTCGTCGACATGTTCCTTCAGCTTATCATCCAACTCATCCACGTGTTCTTTCAGCTCTGTGACTTTGTCATTAATAGCTCCGGAAATTTCCTGAAATCTAAGTTCAATTCCTTTTTGTAGATTTTCGATGACGTGTTCTTGGCGAGCCGAATGTTCTTGAAGCTTGGAGTCAATGCGAGACGCATTTCCTTGAATTTCCGTACGTAATTCACTAATAACGCCCTCTTGGCGTACCGAATGTTCTTGAAACTTGGAGTCAATGCGAGACGCATTTTCTTGTAGCTGTTGTTGCTGCTGTTGCATCATGGTTTTCATGAATTCCATGAGTTGACCACTCGAATCTATTTTGCTCTCTTCCTCAGCGTGCACAACTGCTTGTATATCGGCTTCCTCGAAGAACTCATGTTCTTCTACATTAATTCCCTTAGCCTCCATAGCTTGCCTCAGCCTCACCAGCAGTTCCGCCTTTGCACCTGATGACGATAGATTCATCTCTACCAACAGCTTTTTAAGCTGGTCCACTTTTAGTTGGTCAATTTTCACCATCTTTACAGAATCCCACTTCTGACACCAATTGTTACGTTTTTATTCTGTGAACGTTTAATTCTATTTGAATTACCTTGTTCGATCACTGGATTCTGTTAATGATAACTGCAACACTTATTTTATACAACTATATACAGCAACAATTTATTTAATAATCTCTATTTACAATCAACACTGTTTACAATCAACTATTTACTATAACACTTAAATGTACTAGCAGCTTTTGCCTTTGTATCAATGTTTTCGCAATCACGTTCTGAATTAGATTGATTGTCAATTCTCAACACTGGCTCTATTTATACTCTGTTGGCAACACCCTAGAAGCTTCCTTTATCGAGATTCTTCTCTTCCTTTCTCGTTGGCTTGTTCTGGTTATCGCTCATTTCTTTTTGTTGACATTCGTTTCAATGCTGCCAATAGTGTCAGTCACAATAGTGATGAGTAATCAACTATCCATACTCGTTACACTATATTACTTATTCAAACTTTTAATGCGATGTCTATTTTCTGAACATTCTACTTTATTTAACGTGATGAAGATTCGCTTCGTTAGCTAAGTAAAATCTGAAGAGAATTCTTTGTTCTTCTCTTTTATTGTTTTCAATCCTCAGCACAAACGCAATTGCATTAGTTTTAATGCAAAACATTGAAAGTCGTAACGTCAGATAAAGTGATAACAATTTTTTAAATATTTTTTTATTCAAATGATTTCTGTGTGAATTTTTATGTTAATTTTAACTTTCCTCATTCTAAACTGACAGATAATATTTCACCGGTCAAAATATCCGGCATAAAATATTTATTATAGTATTATCGTTCCTCTATCACACAGTAGAAATTGGTTCATTTTCAGTTGATATTTTTACGATATGTCACGATTTCTGTAATTGATATATGCATTGTTACGATAAACAGATAACGAGAAATAGAGGCAAAAGTTGCAAGTACATTAGAGTTATTGTAAATAGTTTATTGTTAATAGAATTGATTAAATAAATTGTTGCTGTATATAGTAGTACAAAATAAGTGTTGCAATTATTATTGACAGCATCCAATGATCGAACAGGGTTGATCAAATAGAATTAAACGCTCACAAAATAAAAACGTAACAATATATTGCAGTAAAAGTTGTCATAGTGTTTTCTCGACGGCTTCCATGCTTGACGAAAAAAATGTCTCCGATTCGAGCAGAATTTGATTTTGGTATAAAGCAACCCTGCATGTCTCTGACATACATCAAGATTTCCCGTTACGTTCAAGGACATGGAATGATAGGGTTTCGCTTCAAACAAATTCATATAAGAAATTTCAACTTTGCTGTCAGATAAATGACGGTTCCGGCTATTATTTTGTGAAAGTTGAAACTACCTGAATATAATGGTGTAATAATAAAGGTAGAGCAATACGAGAGTTCTCACGAATGAAGGAGAAGAAGTAAACAAAACAAACGTATAAGGAAAGAATAAGAAGTAAAGAAGAAAGGATTTATTCAAGCTATGTAATATTACACACAATATTACAACCTTGTTGCCTAGTTTCTTAGCAACGTTGGTGTCATATATAGTTATTTGTGAAATTTGTAAACAAAATAAAAAATAAGCAATTTTTGATTGTTTGCAATTACCACTTTCAAGCAAATTCCCAATCGAGACAGTAAATTCCATCAAGTTGGCATTTATGTTTTTAGATATTTCAATTTATATATTGCCAACATTGTGCGTTACAATGAGCTGTCATTTTGTTTGTTTGTGGCAGCTTCGTCAGGCATTTCAGTTTCACAGAATCAAGAGCGCGGGTACGGCGTACTAGTTTACTTGACGACATTTTCAAAATGACGATAGCATAACATTGCAATGCCCACCACTTAAATATTACCATCCATTTTAATGAAATGATCTTTGACAGTTGTACTGGAATGCCAGAACAGACAGCTGAACAACTGATAGGTTAACATTAGCTTAACCCAGCTAGATTGGGTGTTGAGTAGTTTAAACTACATTGAAATTTGACTGAAAAACTACAAATAGAGTTTATACAACAAATAGAGTTAAACTCGCACTGAAAAACTGGCCCTAAAGAAATAGTTTCTATTATAAGCCGACGCCAAAAGAAAGCATTTCAAATTACTCTCCCTTGCAATCTCTTGCCTTGCCTGAATATTAGGCACCTTTAAAAATTGTTTAACCCGTTACTAGCGATGAAATTAAATTTGACACTACACCCTAAAAGCTGGTTTATTGATTTCAGTTATGAATTTATTGAAAATATATGACTTATCAAGTTGAATAAACGGGACATATTAAAAGATTAATATTAGAAATTTTATTTTCATCATTTTCTACATACGTCACTCAGAGATATTCATATTATATTTACCAACAACCAACTTGGAAAAAGTACTCAGCCCAAATATTAGATAACTAGGAATAGAGTTTCATTTTATTTATTCAATACATTCAACTTGGAAGAAGTTCTTATATTTAAACATTAGATTTCTATCCTTTATATGTTGTTTACAATAATTTAAGTTTTCAATTTTAATCTTAAGCCAGATGTATCACTTTGTAACATAATCAAATTAAAACCTCTCCGAAAATTTAACGAGAATTTCGCTTTAGTCAAAATCGCTAAATATTTCCAGCACTATTGTAAAACTGAAAGGCATTGAAATTAACCGGTGTTTTAGGACTAGGGCATAGATAGAGAAAGTCATCGTTTTGAATATGTGTTTGAGTTAGATTTGGCTCGCTGGCACTGCGATGAATCTTTGGCAAAGTGCGTAGCATGTTTTCCAACATATTTAACAGCGGACGGAATAGGGGCCTGTCATTGCGATCGTACTTTATGCAATCTTCTGCCAATCGTTTCAATGACTGTGGAGCGTCTGAACGTACTTGAGACATGTCTGGACGAAGTAAGCCTCGGCCAACCATGAATAAGATTTGGTCCTTGTTATTAATGTTACTGTATGGTAAACACTCTGCCATTAGCTCATACATTACTATGCCAAATGCGTAAACATCCGATTGGAATGAATAGGGATTCAGTTCTTGCATTCGTATTACTTCAGGTGCCATCCACAGAATACTACCTGTAGGCTGGTTAGCTTGTTTTTCACCCGACCATCTGGTCTTTGCAGTCGCCAAACCGAAATCTCCAATTTTTACAGAGAAATCTTCGTGAAGGAAAATATTATTGGATTTTAGATCCCTGAAAATAATTCAAATGTAATCCATAAATGATAAAGCTTTGGGTTTTCCTTAATAACTACTTACCTATGGATTATATTTTTTGCGTGCAAATAGTCCATACCCTGCGCAACTTGTCGACCAATATCAATTAATGTATTCAGGTTAAATTTAGACTCATTTACATGAATGTGTTTATAAAGACTACTGCCCTCACACCACTGGGTCACAATTGCCAATGATGGTTTCGACACACATCCCATAAAAAGTAGGATATTACAATGACGTGTTTTCTTCAGCATAGCTACTTCATTCTTAAACGCTTGCAATTGCGCAGAACTTGGAGTCTTCACGTTAAGTGTTTTCACTGCTACAGGTCCATGCCAATGAGCTTTATATACAGTTCCAAAGGAACCTGATCCAATACGAGGACCAATTAATATTTCCTCAGCTTGTATATTCTGCAAAATATGATTAGATAACAAAAATTAAAGTTTTAAACAACCGAAAGCAACCATGTTATCGTTCAAGTTTTTGCACTCACCCAATTTTCTTCTGACCCCTTACTATCACGTGGGGAAAGTAAATTTTTATTACTTTCATCTGCAGAGCGTGCCCTTTGGCGTTTCACATGCTTCAAAGTGCTTGTAGGTGATGCCTGTGTTGAACATGAATGATCGCTGGAGGGATGCTAGAATGTGGAGGATATTACAATTGAATTGGGCATTGTACAATTCGCTACCAACACTTGTACCAGTACCTGCAGAGGTCCATATGATTGTATCAAATTACGCTGAGCTTCTGTAAGAGGCCGAATGTTATTTATACACACGTTTGGTGCTGAATTAGATCTATCTTGTTGACTAATTGTACGCGGGTGTCGGACCTAACAGAAACAAATTCAAAGTCAATTCATGTTATTTTACAAACTCATATCTGCATTCTTTCACTTACATGGAAACCTAAAGCAGCTCCTCTACCAGGATGAAGAATACCAACAGTATTTTCTGGATTTTGTGCCAGTAATCGTTGATAGTAATTGTCCATTGGAAATTGTTGACAGAGGGTTGGCACTTTATCAGCGCATCGTTGATGAAATCGAAAATTACATTGATTGCAGTAAAATCCGGTAAACAATAGCCTCCGACAGCCTTCACAAAAGGCCAGCGAAAAGAAAGTTTTTCGAATAAACTGGTGCGAGATGTGAGTCATTATAGGAAACTTGTCCAACAGCCTTACATAAATTTCGTCCACAAAGAGTGTACCGATATCTGTGTCCCAAGGAATTATGTGACGTCCACTGTGTGAAGTGCTGACCTCACACATTTCTGGAGTTAGTTGACGTAATTTCAACGCTTTCATTAATGCATCACGAAGGCGTACACCAGGCACAACCTCCACCGAAGTGCGTTGTTGATTTGGAAGATGAGCTCGCAACAGTACTTTCGGTTGCCGTGTTAATGTAGCACACTGACTTCCATTAGTGGTCATAACAAAGCCATCAGCCTTTTATAAGAAAAATGTTTATCATACATTGCCTCTTCTTTTTGTATACATAATTCCATAGTACTTACAGTTTCCAATTGAACAATATGCTCCGTATTATAACGATGATGATGCTGAGCGATAGGATACGGTTGCTGTTGTCTCATTTGATTTTGGTACATTGACTGATATCGAATGTTATTTTCCGTTAATTGTGTACTTCCCTGTTTAGGTTGATTAGTCTCTTCCATTTGGATATTTAGCTGCTCCATTAATTCTTGCTCCTTAGCCTCTAAGTCATGTAATTTGGATGTTAGTTCTTGATATTCGCTAATGTACATCGTTGGCGGATCTTGCATATTAGCGAATTTCGCATTCAGTGCATCGATATTATCACGTGTAACATTTATGACCGATTGAACATTCTGTAGCTCCTCAGCGAGAGGATCAAAGAGCTCTCCACTGTCATCGGCTGATGATGCGCTAGACATGTTTCTACAATATTAATTTCAAGTTGCGAAAAAGATTTGAACCTCTTAAGCCATTGCTTCTGCATTGAAGTATATATGTTTGTTTTGATCTGCCATTAGACACCTTCAATTGCTTTTATATAGTGCTGGAAATAAACCACAAAATCCATAAATACAAGCAATCATATCGAAAAAATTAATTTTTTTTTATATATGAAGGCATTAGGTATATTAGTTATATTTCTTCACATCGTTAAATATAAGATTAATACAATTGTCAATTAAAAAATACCATCGAACCTTAAACACCTAACATTTTTCATTGCAAATGTTTATAAGTGCACATACACAATATCAATTGCTCTACATCACATACATATGCATATCCTTCGCAAGAAGGAACACTATTTATACTATTCTGTCTACTCTTTTTTTCTTTAAATACAGTATAGTCGAATTACTTAAAATATTCCAATATCATTAGAGTCGAACGTAATTGAAATAACTTGTAAAAATAATACAATTAAATATTTTATTTAATGCTTACTGGTAGCAGAAAAAAAATGCTTGGGATAAAATCAATTCACAATAGACTATGCATCCAAAGCTGTCGTGCTTCTTCTTATTGAACGCATAATTAACAAAGTACGGCAATCCCAGAGAGAAATTTTGACGCTCTCGTTTTGAAATAAGCGTATAAAAAAATTTTTTGTTACCAAGAAAATATTATAAAAATGTAACGCGTGTTGGAACTTTGTGCCATTTAAAAAATATATATACATATTTCATCAAGTATGAAATAGTATGAAATTCTTAGGGACTATTATCAGAAGGGAAGACCAAAATTTGATTTTGCATATCGCAACAGTTGTTGCACGTGCTTCAGCAGTGGATTGAATTAAAAAGTTAAGAAACTATTTCGGTGCATAAATATCCTTACATCATAGAATGATAAATAAAAAAAGATTAATGAGTTTCAACAATTTTGTTTAGTTTTTGCTAGGAGTCACGATATTCACCCTAAATATAGTTGCTGTGGATACTTCTGATCTCAAGCTCACCACAAAGCAGGAATCAGTTTCTGACATTATATGGTGCACCCTGGAGGGATCTTTTATAATTGTTCTACCTTCTATTGATATGCCTTGGACTATACCTATATATTTTTATATGGCAAAAAGCGTATAAACAAACATAAACAGCTGTCCACCACAAAGCAGAAATCAGTTTCTGACATTATATGGTGAACCCTAGAAGGATCTTTTATAATTGTTCTACCTTCTATTGATATGTCTTGGACTATACCTATATATTTTTATATGGCAAAAAGCGTATAAACAAGCATAAACAGCTGTCCATTAAACGGAGTTGCTTCTGCCTTCGCTTAATTTTACACATTGAAATCGTCGCTTAAACTTATACAATTTGTGTAAGCATACAAATTTTGACAACTGTTTTAAGAGCTCTTAAGTTTACGAGGTTTATCATGCCATTAGTCAACACGTATCGGTAGGTAACGTATCAGCTGTTCCGATCTATTTCATACAAAAGCCATAAGAGCGATTAATCAAAACGGATTGTTAGGTATCGTAATGTTGAAATCTGTAGAAATGAGATTTTCAACAGAGTTTCAAAATATGAGAGTCACTCTTTTCTCTGTCATATTTCTCTTTTATGTTATACATAGAAATCTCTTTCCTACTAATATAGCATACGGGCTGAGCTATCCGTGTTGACTCAATCCGTTTTTTAGATTACTTTACTTTCTATTACCTTACCTGTTGACTAATCGCACTATTATGTGGTTAACGAGGCATTTAAGCGAAGAGATGAAAACAAAGTGAAATTTCAAAATTGTCAAAAGGTCAACTTCCGATTTATCGAATTTTCAAATTTTAAAGTTATTGACAACTTTTGAATGAACTATTCATTTTTTCGTTTTTCTAGATTTCCCCAAAAAATTCAATATCCCATCCCTGCAAAAATTAACCAAACATCCCACACATGATGATGCTCATCACTCACAAGTGATATGTTCTTTCATAGTGCCTATAAATATATGTTGTTGTTGTAGCAGCAAAAATACGGAAATGCTTTGTTTTGTTCCCGTACAAAGCATTTCCGTATTCTGATGAGGTGAGCGGACATTGGTCGACCACGGTTTCGGGTACTTCCGGGACGTAGACCCGTCCATTCTTGGGAAACCCATATAAATATATGGTTCAGTATAGTTTTTAATGTTGGTATCGATGACAACCCTTTACAGGATTTTAAAAATCGTTCTCTTCGATCCATATAAAAGTTGTGATCGTTCATTATAGCTCAATTGTAATAACCACAATATTTCTAGTATACAAACCATGTTCTGCAAGAAAAATAAAAACATTCGTTTTGTTAAAGGGCGATAAATTGTAGGTATTTATTCAAAATATCTGAGGATATTTGTAATTATTGAATTTCTTGCTTAACCGACCAGTGTTAGTTATAGGTATTTATATGTATGTTTATATATACATATTTATATGTATGCATATATTCTTTTATTTTGTTGCATCAGTTTTTTAGTATACATACCTACATACATATGTATGTTTAAGAGAACTCGACACAGACGCGAATTCCGCCTCTTCGATTTTCTACAGACTGTTAATACTGACACTGAACAAAGGCTATGAATGCAAGCTATTATAATTTATAAGTTGTACATAAGTATGGTTGTCGTATACATATCTTGCAATTAAATATTGTACCCTTAGGCATTGTATACTTATGTATTATGTTAGTTCATTAAATCATTACATATTAGAATAGATGCATTTAAATGATCGTATACCTATTTTTATAAAATTGTATGTATGAATATTCTCTTTAAATATGTATGTTGTTAAATTTGTATTTAATCTTTAATCGTATTAAGGTTCGTATACGTATTTTACAATAAAATATTGTATCTTAAAAATAAGTTATATAAAAGTACATAGTTAATTCCAAGTGTGTCAGCATGATGACATTTAGATATTTTAGAGTTTTGCCGCAATAAGAATATGTATTCAATTTCCGTTTTTACCATTCGAATGCTTAGTATATATTTGCTTTATGTGTATGTTTTTATAGCAATTTGAACATTCGAGTAGTCGTGGAATAAAATATGCAGTGGTAAGATTATCTTGACGTGCAAATTAAATTTAAAAAAAAAAAAAGTTTTTCATCGAGAGCATCAAAAAAGTTAACCATCACCTTGTGCGCTCTATCGTTCACTAAGAGTATATGTTGCGTTTAATATACAAATATATTTTTAAAGCAACTAAAATTGCACGGGATATCAATCAATTGAATCTACTAATTTCTTTTTAATGAATGGTTATATAATAATATTCATTTCCTTGATGATTTAAGTTCATTTTGACTGTAGACCAACAATAACTAAAATATGGAATAAATTTTGGGCTGTGTTTGATGCAGAGAACTGATACGACTAAATAAACGTTTACTAAGCATTTGAAAATTAGAGCGCTGACTCTAATCTGAATTGTTTGAAGAAAATATCTAAAATTTACTGTCAAAATATCGCCCTCAAGGGCTAAGATCTTGATGTAAACTGGGATCGTATCCGCCCATGCTGTTGTCATATGGCTGCTGTTGATCATATCCTCCAGACCCCATCGAATAACCCATTGAATCTTGGGGTGGTGCCGGTGACATCATTGGTGTGGTGGTACCGCTAGGCGGTCCAGCCATTGAATAAGGGGATGCACCAGCAGCCTTTTTGGCAGCATACAAGTTTGCTTCCTCTTGTGCCTTACCAATGTTTTTCTTGTATCGGATACGCTTATTGCCAAACCAATTGGAAACTTGGGAAACCTAAAAGCAATATATTACATTTACAAAACTACAACTCAGTATCTCATATACATACTGTTATGCCGCATTTGCGTGCAAGTTCCTCTTTCGCCTCCTCAGAAGGATATGGATTACTCAAATGGCTGTAGAAATATTCATTAAGAATTTCCGAAGCTTGTTTGCTAAAATTACGACGTTTACGGCGTGCATCCAAAAAACGTGATCGTAATATCATGACGGCTTCACATGTTGACTGCTTCAGCTGCATTTGAATTGAGCTAAATTTCTTGTGAATGATTTGTACCATACGTTCAATTTCTTTGGGAGTGATTGGCCTGTAAATATATATATATATATATATATATATATATATATATATATATATATAGTTAACAACTCTTAATATGAGATTATACTACTATAAATTTTAAATGTACCTAGTTCGGCTTTGCTCCCTAAGAAGATTCATAACGTGAGTAGTAAACTCATTGCACGCTTGCTCATATTTTTCCAACTCCTGGTGATATATCTGCCGAATCTGGGCAAGTTTGGCTCGATAATCCGAATGTTCAATTGCATTGTCCGCACCATCAATAGATAGAGAACCTATACTTTTACAATTTACAACGTTTTATATGCAATTTTGTATATTTAGAGATCTAGACCTTGACTGGCTGCAGCTGCAGAGGCAGCAGCAGCTCCACCGCCTCCCTTTTCTGGGCCGGCAACGCCCTCTGCAATCAACATGTTGTCCAAACGCATTAATTGTGGATCTGGAGGTTCTTCTTCCTGAGTATTACGAATTGAAAGGACTAAAAATATAATTACTTTTGATTAAAATCTGTTGTTTATAATAACGAATAAATATAAAATAAATACGCTAAAACCTACCGGTTTTCTCTTTTATTTCACAAAGTACTGAAAATAATGCTGGCTTCATGCGATGACAGTTTAGCGTATGCTTTCTTGCTTGTGCTTCGTCCAAAGATTGTTCGGAAATGCTCATAATTTGTTGTAGAATCTCACCAATATCTTTTTGCTTACGTACATCATTCTCATTGCTAGTATTTTGTCCATCATCTGGTCCAGGAATGCCATAACCCTGAGGAGCCATCATTCCACCAGTATGTGCCATCATGCGATTTGGATCCTCCATGATAGTTTGATAGGAAATTAACTTACGCTATATTGCTGGTAATAAATTAATATATCATTATTTTTTCAACACACAATTTATATCTACGTAAAAAAAAATTTTATGTAAAAATATGCATAATGGAAATCGAAATATTTTTTTCACAATGGATACACATATATCAATTGTATGTAGTTAGATACACACATTTGGCAAAATAAGCCTCACTGATGATTTTCGATAAAAATCAGTAAACAAATCAAATGCGAAAACATTCAAAAACACGAAATTGAAATGGTTGAAATTTCCAAAACAACTTTACATTAAATATTTAGATGCACAGAATTTACAAGAATGCCACAAATATAAATTATTATTTACCAAATATCCAACAAAGATTTTTTTTCCCTATAGAGGAGTGTCTTTCAATTCATCTACTTCGTCGTCAACTAAATTGTTTCGTTCAATATCATTCGTTCAGTTTTGTATAATAATGGCTGTTGAATAAATATCAGCAGGGTTGATTTCGATGGGCTTCCAAAAGAAAATATGTTTCAAATTTATTCATTATATTATATTAATTTACTGTTTTAATAAACGAGACAATTCACAAAAATAGACTGGCAATAAATACTCTAAGCATGTAGTTATGCTTTGTACTTATGACTGAATATGATGATTGCGTAATGCAAAAAGTATTGTGTATCGCATCATATAGTACTGATTGCAATGCAATCTGTTATGTTCGTAGGCCATATAAAATTTAATTGAAATTATTTTCAAATTTTTTGTTCAGGAATATAAATAGCTTTAAGTTTTGATTTTTACTCCAGAAAAATTCTTATTTAAAAAAAGTTAAGATGATCTTAAATTTAAAATCGGCTTTTTGACAGATTTTTTCATGGGTCATATGTCAAATTAATCAATATCAATTTTAGATCTACTTATATTAACCTATTCCAAAAAGAGAACTTTTGAGTTCTTTGAAAAAAATTGTATTTCCCTTGAAAATCTTTTTCAACCGTTAAATTTTATACAAAAAAAAGCAATATTCGAATCGGAGGCCTCACAGCTACAGTCAAAATAAATTTGACTTTAAACATAATATAGGCTTTTATTGACAAATTTTCCATACAAAAATCTGTTAAATACTCGATATTATCTGAATAAAAATGGATGTTGAAAAATGTAAAAAAAACTAAATTACAAATAAATAACGCAATACGATATGAATGTGTAATTAGAAAAAAATATAAAAAAAAACAAACTGTCTAATCTCAGTAATGCATTTAAGATACAAAAAAAAAATACAAAAGATAAACACCTTTTTTATTGTATTATACATGAGCCCGTAGATCGGTATTTACAAGAAGTTCGCTCATTCTATGACAGCAACAAGTTGTTTAGTTACCTGTCAACCGTCAACGAAACTCATTGAAGAGTACGGATGTGTTAAGTGAATTTACATAGAGATACATATTCATGCATATATATACACACACACAAACAATTAGTGTTTTTACCACACCTAAATTGTGATCACAGACGAAAAAATTCAAGGAATGAATAAATGAATTCCAACTAAGTTCGAAACAAAGGGGTAGCTAAAGGTGATAGTCGGTAATATGTATGTTGATACAACGACGAAAAAAAAATTATAATTTTTGTGTTTTTATCGTGTGTACAAATTATTAAAATGAATAAAATTGAATGTCGTGGCACATATACATATATATCTTCATAGATATACGCATTTATGTAGGTATTAAAAGTGTGAAATGTTCAAAAATGTATAAATAGGTATATATTTTCGATAAATGTATAATGTATATATATATATATATATATATATATATATATATATATATATATATATATATATATATTTGTATATATATATATATTTGTATATATATATATATTTGTATATATATATATATATATATATATATGTGTATATATATATATATATATATATATATATATATATATATGTATCTATATTGTACATTTTAAACTTGCATAAATATAAATTAAGAAATAACAAACTCATGTACATACCTACATACATACTTACTACGAAAAAATGCAATATTACTTTTTTTGCTCTTCGAAATTTTCACTCAAGTTTGCTTCTTAAGTCTCTCGTTCGTTGATTTCTTCATTCATTTTTAATGACTACGATCTTTTCTATATTAATAATACATACTTGTAGTAAGCAACATCTCGGATTCTATTTTAAATAATCAATATGTAATGAAGATCTTGCGTTGTTGCAAGTGAGTTACTTATTTTTATAAAGAAGAAGGAATTTCGAAAAAAAAAGTTCAAAGAATTGCATCTGAATTGAATCAAAGGTAACTTAACACTTTCTTTTACATTAGTTTATTCATACATATACAGTTATACATATATATTATACATATATACATATATATGTATGCACAAAGATTAAATATTTGTCATACTTCGCACGAATATGTGAGCTTCAAAATATTTGGAAAAGGCCAGTTTTTTTTTTTTTTACTCACGAACAAACGAATCATTGTTCTCTTGTCATGATAATGTCAGTACAAATTAGTATTAGAATTAATTCGTACCCTTTCTCTCTTTTGTGCTCTTCTTGCGCAAATCTTGAAAATCAATTCTCAACAAAAGAGAACAAAATCCGGAAAAACTGCATCTTATAAATGATTTCACCATGGTATTTACACTTGATCGTATACTGAACACAACTAAAGTAAATGTATAAAATATGTATAAATGAGAGAACGACAATGAAAACTCAAAACTGTACTATCCGAAGTATTACATTAAAATACCTAAAAAATATATCGTAATTGCCTACAATATAATATTTTCAGAGACTATTCGGCTACTAAGAGAATGTTTTATTTTGGCTTTATTCTGTTTATGGAATTTGCGACACACTTTTTACAGAATGTAAAAGTTGAAAATATCGTCACACTTTCGCTCGGAAGCATAGTACCTATTGTGATTATTTATTTTAAATGTAAATTATTTATATTCATACATATATTATATATGACAATAAGTTGTAGAATTAAGATTTGGCCACAAAGCTTTTAATTTTAATTGTTTAATTTTGGAAAGAAAAATGCAAATAAATACATACATGCATAAAATATGTGGCGAGTATTTAATCAATGGAATTGGAGGTATTTATTTAATTTGTAAACATTTGAAAGCAAATATAAAGAGAAACTTATACTCGTACTATGTATGACTACATGCGCACATACACTTGTTTATACACAAACAAGTGTATTTGTAAGCATGTATGGATATGTGCATACATATGTGTAACTTACCTTAAATTATGTTGATTTTTATATGAATGATATTATTTGTTTTGCATTCGTAGTCGATTCATAGCATTTGACAAAAAAAAAAGAAGAAGAAATTTACATCAACAAAAGAGAGAAAATACTTTAAATGCTTATACATACTGTCCAAATCATAATTTTCTTGTAACATTAATCAGCTGTCGCGAAGATAATTGAAAGGAGATTCTTATTATAGCGCCATATTATTTAGCTTGAGCCTGAATTGATCTATTCCACAATTTGTGCTAATCCGTCATGCCGAATAGTAGGCTGACCCACATTTTATGAATCTTATTGAGTTAGTACAGATATATGACGAGGATCATTATATAATGTTATACTCTTTTATGTAAAATAAATTAATGATTTAAAAAAGGAAAATAATACCAGCACTTTGTTATTTGTTACTTTTTTAAATTGCTTGCTTTATATTTTTTTTAATAGATTTTCCAAATTACCGAATTAACGAATAACAAATTAACGGGGTGGCAGGTTAGATAATTATTTCGTTATGGGAATACTACTCTTGCAATATTTGACTGTCAAACTAATGCAATTCTTGATACAACACAACAGCAAATCATTAATAATTTAATATCCCCATTACTGTCTACATGCAGAATACATCAGAGACAATTCATAAATAAATATTTATAGGCGAATGCTATGCAACTAATTTATTAAATTTTATTTATTTAACCTAATTCATTACACAGCATTTATCGTTTAAATGATCAATAATTTTTCACTTCGCACCTTTTTGTGTCATTTTCGTGTTTCTGCTTTCACTTATTACAATAATAATAATAACAAATCAGCTGTTACAAAATGTAAACTACAAAATTAACCAGATTAAGCAGAAAATAATTCCTCTTCACAGTGAAACATTTTACTAAACTATCAACTAGCAAAATAATATTGATATGAATACCTCTATTAAACGTTAGCAATGTCTACGTCAACAAGCGTAAAATTTTATTGTAAATCAGGTGAGCATGCTTTTTATTTGTGTGTAATTTTTTCATGCTTCTTTTTATGTAGTTCACGCATAATGAGCCAGATATGCAACTGGACATTGTGGCTCTTTTTATTTTTGGCCTCTTGCTTTGCTGTTTGCCCATTGATACTATTTTTTCCCATTGTATATGCTTGTAATGGATTTTAATCGCACTGTACATATATTGCATTTTTTTGTTATAGTCGCTCTGAAATATTTTAAGCATTATTTTTATTTCGCATCATTACTCATCGCTTGTAAGATGTAGTCGGTTGATTTTTTATTATTGTTTATGTATATGATTTATACATCAATAACTTTTAAATTCAATAACAATGTGCATAATAATACTAATAATAATAATAATAATAATAATATAATAATAATAAATCAGTAGAAAATATTTATTAGTTTCAATTTTTTCCTCAGAATTTACTTATTGTATTTATTTATTTTTGAGTTTTATTATTATTATTATTATTCTGAAGTATAAAAACATTTTTTTGTTTGTTTTTTATTTCTTTTGTTCGAAAATAGAAATGATTTTTAGATGCTTGTTATAAGACCAATCACTAACTGTAAAATCTTTTGTTGTTCTTCAGTAGATGAAAGTGTAACGAAATAATTTTATTACAATTTTCAAATAAACACGATTGCGACAGTCGTGTTGAAAAATTAGTACATATAAAATAATTATCAGAAACGCAACCCTGTTTCGACATCGCTTAACCGTGCAGAATCATTTCCGTCAAATTGGACATTCAACTAATAAAATTTAGTTTAGTTTAGTTTATTATTCAACTTTTTATTGAATAATAATAATAATAATAATAATAATAATTGAAAAAATGTATTTGATTATTTTCGGTATTCTTATAGCGCAAAGTATGAGTATTTTAGTATTCACATCTTTAGTGAATTAGTATTCGCTTATCCCAATATCTTATAATAATAAGTTGACACCTTTTAACTAACCAGAGCTGTCAACCTTTAAGAAAATTATGCCGTTGAAATGTTCATGAAAACATTTAGAGCCAATAGTAAGGCAACGCAAATTTCAAAAATATAAATGTCAGTTGAGAGATGGCATTCCAGAGTATACGAACAATCTAAGTTGTTATACTCTTACAAAAGGAGAGAACGATTTCAACAAAGAGTTGCCGGGTGAGAAAATATATTTGATTCCTTTCGATATTCATATACCGCGAAGTATGAGTATTTATAGTATTTACATACTTAAATGGGAGAAATTTTTAGTGAAATACGCTTAACCCAATATCTTATAGTAATAAGTTGACACCTCTTAACTAACAAGAACTGTTAACTTTTGAGAAAATTATGCCAATAGTAAGGTACATACAAGGTGTGACAATTATGTATTAAGACTGCCTCTAGAAAACACAATTAAAACACAATATCTGCTAATTTTTCGGTATATTTATTCGAAATATTTTCCTCCTGATTCAATACACTTGTTACATTGATTTAATAGTGATTCAAATGCGTATTCCAGCTCATTTTTCGGAATTGCCTCCAGTGCCCTCATCGAAGCCCGTTATATGGTCTGAATGTCATCAAAAAAGCATCCTTTCAACTTCAATTTCAGTTTTGGGAACAAAAAGAAGTCGCACGGTGCCAAATCAGATGAATACGACGGGTGATTCAACACACAGACCTGATTCCGAGGCAAAAATTGACGAACAATGAGTGCTGTGTGTTAAATTTCATGTTAAAATTTCAAAATCAAACGAACACGTGTTTTGTAAAATGAATGTCAATAAACATTAAATGTCAACCAAATACCATGAAATTTTGACAGTTAGTAGAGGAAGGTTGAAGCCTCAAAACGCATGTGCTCACACATAGATGGCGCGCTTGGTTGCTGGGATATGATTCGAGTCTTAATACATACTTGTCGGTCCTTGTACATAACGCAAATTACAAAAATGTAAATGTCAGTTGGGTGATGGCATTCCATAGTATACGAGCAATCTAAGCAACTCACACCAAAGGAAAGAACAAGTTAAACAAACATTTATGCAAAAATGGCGAAGAAGTAAAGAAAAAAACCAATAAACACAGAATTTTGACATTAATTGATAATCTTTTTGACATTGCCTACAAACGTGAAGAGGAAATAATTTCCGATTTCCTTATCTCTTATTAGGGGATCGGAATGTTAAATTATTTTTCACATTTCATATTTGAATAAAAATTCTTTAATGTCAATTCAATTCAATTTCCATGCTGAAAATGGAATTATGACGGAACGAATGACAGCAAGAGGATACAAGAAGAGCAAATTTGTAAAACTAGCTCCTAATGTTCAATTGTTTAAGACGTATATAAACTTAGTTTAACGTCAATATGGACTTTGACAGCTGTACTGAGTTTAAACTAAAGGCTCATTTATAGAAGCTTAACGTAGCTTAACATAAATCATAATCATAATCATTAAAGTTAAGCTATGTTTAGAGCAATCAGATACACACATAACCCATACAACAGATTATTACTAATTTAGATTAGTAATCAACTTACCATTGTATACTAATCAAGCATTTAAATAAGATAAAACGCCTAATGGATAGTAATTTCTCATTTCAGGCATGATTACTTTATTGCTATAATATTGCAAAGGGAACGCGCTTAATGGATATCAAAATGGATTGGTCTGAAGGAGATTTGGTTTGGTTTGATCCTGGTGTTGGTCATCCAATACCGGGTGAAATTCAAGAAGTTCACAGAGCAGCACAAGTTATAGTAGTACAAGCACTAATCAAAGGAAAGGTGAGTTATCGTACAAGCACTTTTTTTTTGGCCAACACTCAATTATATAGATATCAGTACAATATAATAGATATAGTCGCACTATACTCATACCTCCATGCCCATGTACATATAAAATTAAAATAATATGTTTATATGCAGTTACACACGCATACAAATGGTGAAAATTAAAGAAAACGTACAGGTTTGACGAGACTGTAAAGAAGAAACTCATAGAATACAAATATTTTTAAACTTGTTTAGCTAAGATGAGTGCAGGTGTGACGACTGCCTTTGCGCGATTTCATTTATTCCTTTCAGTATGCTTTTGAGATTTGAGATGCATTGTTAGAAATAAAGCAATATTTGTGTGCAAAATATGTCAAGCGCAATTTAATCATTTATTATTGGTTTATTCGTTTCACTATTTTTTGTTTGTTTATATTTTTAATGCGTATTGTACATTTTGTTACGTTTAGTCCTTCACAATCTCCCAGTATTCAAATTTTATCACCACATATTCTGCGAAGACAACGTACACCATTCGCTAATAATGGAAAGCTGAAATCAGCGTTAGTTGTGAAAAGTTTAAATGTGAGGTATTCGTTAAAACGGCACAAGAAAATGTCTTATAAAAGGCATATAAAGAGTATAAAAAAATTATCGTTATTATGTGCTGAGACTATAGCAAAAAGCGTTTGTATTCTCGATTTAACAGTTAGAATTACAATCCAACTAAAGCAATTTTTTCTTCGTTCTTATTTTTACAGCCACAAACATTTGCCTTGCAACCTGGAGAGGGCAGCATTCGGCCACGCCAGGATCTTGGCAATACGGGCGTAGAAGACATGACCATGTTGAATGACTTGCATGAGGCTTCTCTTCTATGGAATTTACGATTGAGATACGATAAAGGACTTATATATACATTTGCTGGCAGCATTTTAATTGCTGTTAATCCGTACAAAATGTTTCCGGATTCATATGGCTTGGAGGTAGCTAAGCAGTATGCTGGAAGGCCATTGGGCGTAATGCCACCGCATTTATTTGCAATCGGTGCAGCCGCACATGCTGCGCTGCCTTCGCCACAGGTGGTGGTGATATCAGGAGAATCCGGTTCGGGCAAAACCGAATCAACCAAACTTGTCATGCAGTATTTAGCTGCAGTCGTTCCCGGTGGTGGTTCTGCATCAACAGTCATAACTGAACAAATTTTGGAGGCGGCCCCCTTGCTGGAAGCCTTTGGCAATGCTCGAACAGCACGCAATGACAATAGTTCGCGCTTCGGGAAATATCTTGAAGTATATTTCAAGAATGGAGCGATTGTTGGTGCAAAAATAACGCAATATCTGCTGGAAAAGTCGAGAATAGTAACGCAGGCTCCTGGCGAGCGGAATTATCACGTATTTTATGAAATGCTTGGCGGCCTTAATGAAGTGGAGCGGACAAAATACGGTTTGCTCGAAGCTGATAAGTATTTCTATTTAAATCAAGGCGCAACCGATTGCACACCCGGCAGAGTTGATTGGGGCTCACTTCAGAGCGCCATGCAAGTGTTGGGTGTAACCGAAACAGAGAGGGAAGGTATTATACGCGTTTTAGCGTCCGTACTACATTTGGGAAATGTTTACTTCCACCGCAGGCAACTGCGTCATGGCCAAGAAGGTGTCGAGGTGGGTTCCGATGCTGAAATAAAATGGGCAGCTCACTTGCTGCACATTTCCGCTGAAGGATTGCATCGGTGTTTAACAAGTCGCATTACCGAAGCACGTTCAGAACGATTGCATACACCATTGGGCATTGATCAGGCGTTGGATTCCAGGGATGCATTTGCAAAAGCTTTGTATTCGGGGCTCTTTAATTGGCTCGTCTCGCGCATTAATTCAATAGTCCACAAAGGTGGAACACATGATGCTCATCGCATTTCGATACTGGACATTTTCGGATTTGAAGATTTGGCTGAGAATTCGTTCGAACAGCTTTGCATTAATTATGCAAATGAGAATTTGCAATTATACTTTAACAAGCATGTTTTCAAATTGGAGCAAGCAGAGTACTCGCGAGAACGGCTCGAATGGACGCCACTCACGTGGGATGATAATTTGCCAGTAATACATTTACTGGCGAAAAAACCAGTTGGTATATTCCATTTATTGGATGATGAATCGAATTTTCCAAGAGCTTCAGATATGAGTTTTCTTGAAAAATGCCACTACAATCATGCACTGAATGAGCTCTATTCGCGACCTCGCATTGGCGCTCAAGAATTCGGTATAACACATTATGCGGGACAAGTCTGGTACTGCGTCGATGGATTTCTAGACAAGAACCGAGATGCACTTCGCAGTGATGTTTTGGAATTGCTAAGCACCAGCAAACTAAATCTGGTTGCCGATCTAACGAAACAGTTGCGGGCTCAACGTGATTCCGGCAAAACTCTGCCAAAAGGCAACAACGGCCGGTTTGTTACCATGAAGCCGCGTACTCCCACTGTAGCTGCACGCTTTTCGGATTCACTTCAACAATTGCTTCAGTCAATGGGCCGCTGCAATCCATGGTTTGTTCGATGTATCAAACCAAATAATGAAAAGCAAGCTTTAAAAATGGATATGCCATGTGTTTTGCAACAATTAAGATATCTCGGTATGTTGGATACCATTCAAATAAGACAAAAGGGATATCCGGTTCGACTCAGATTTCAACATTTTGTCGAGCGTTATCGTCATTTAATGCAAACCCCACTGCCACGAGGTACTACTTATCGCGAATTATGTCAAATTCTCTTGATGTCGTTGCCACGTACTGGTATTGAAGGACCTGACTTCCAATTGGGCGCAACACGCGTATTTTTACGCGAGGCTTTACATCGAATTCTGGAGAGTAAGCGCTCTGATAGACTGAAAAGCGCAGCGGTTATTATTCAACGCAATATGCGCGGTATGTTGGCTCGACGCAAAATGCTAAGAAAGAAGAGAGGCGCAATTAAAATTCAATCAAAATGGCGTTCTTACCGCGAAAGAAAGAAGTACGAGGAACTGCGATCGGCTGTTATTAAGGCTCAGGCACTATGGCGCGGCAAATCCGCGCGCAAACGCGTTGTGAAGTTGCGCGCCGAGCACAAAAAACGTTTGGATATGCAGAAGGCACAAAAAGAACGTGAAGCAAAGAAATCAGCCAAGACAAATATTGCGTACAGTGAAATCTCACATTTGGACGTTCCTGCTGAGTTGGCTTTCGTATTGACAAAAATTGATGAGTGGGTTCCAATTCATGGAGATCGACATCTCGTTAAAGTTGTTGGCACAATTCCTGGCCCTCCAGTTGGAGGCGATCTACCAGCAGATATTGATCAATTTGCTTTTGGTAAATTTAGCTCAGTATACTGTAACGGAATGCGTTTATCGTCAAGACGTGATCCAATCACAACCCCGTTTCTCTCAAGAGCCGCTTCTCGTGATCAAGACTTTCAGGATTCGCTGGCCGTTTTCAAGTTGATTCTTCGATGGACTAACGACAGAACTCTGAGTGGAAATAAGGAAAAAATATTAGCCGACTACATCATACACAAGGGCATTTCTTCGAGAGGTCTGCGCGATGAAATTCTCGTTCAGCTTTGTAATCAGGTCTATAATGCAGAGGAGACCCAAGCCCAGCGTATTTGGCAATTAATGGCGCAGTGTTTGTCATGTTTCCAGCCCGGACCGGCTTTTAGTAAATATTTAATCAAGTTCATATTGGACAATGCTCCATCTTCAATGAAAGAGATGTTACTGAAGAAGATATTACGTAGTACAAGCATCACACATGCTAGTACAAGTAGGACATTTGTGCCTTCATGGATGGAGTGGCGGGCGATATCACGAATGACAGATATTGCTGTTGCTCTAACATTGCCTGATGACGTCACACAAACTGTTGCAATTGACTCTTGGACAACATGCGAAGAGGCTGCAGCATTGGCCATTTCCACTTTAGGTATATCGAATAGCGGATGGACTGTGGTATTGGATGATGGAAAGTTAATAACAGACTCATGTGGACTGGACTATGTTCTTGATTTGGTGTCAGAGAAGGAATTGTGTCCAACATTTCCAGCAATGCGGAGCGATCTAATGAAAACTGGTGCTAAATTTAAAAGATTTGTGGTAACGAATAATGAAACAAATAGTAATAAGAAGAGGCCACAAGTTCCGCCACCTGAACCACCAAAAACTAAGGAGCCTTCTCCTTCCGAGTCACATCAAAAAGAGCCAACAAGGAGAGCATCCCGAGATTTACTGTCCAGAGATTCAGCACTTAATGAAAGATACTTCGAACAGGAAAAGACCAGATCTAAATCATTGGATGATCTTCTAGCTGCAGAGCCTGCAGAGATTGACATAACTCCCGAACTTGAAGTGTTGCCAAATCTGGGACTCTCTGAAAGCCGTTTAAATGATCGATATCATTCAGCTGAACGCCTAGCCCCCGTGGGAAAAGAGAATGGAACACGTTATCAAAAATCTCAACACGCTGGAAGACGTTCACACACATCGTCACATACATCGAAATACGCTGAGAAATCTGAATATGCTACACGGTCGTCTGCTATGTCAGATACGAGCGAAGCACCTTCGTTGGCTTCACATGTTCGACGTGTACGAGTTCCATCCCAAGCATCAGATGTCGACCAATTTCTTGATGATTTGTTTGATCCAGTCTTGGATGGCTCTTTGGATGAACTATCCGACGCAAGATCGTTGGCCGCAAGTATAAGGGGCGGAAAGAAAAATCTTCAAATAGAATCTATAGAAGAATTTTTGGAAGCACCTGACGATTCCGACTTAGATTTTTCTGATGTTAAGAGTTTAACCGATCGAATTAAAGGTGGAGGAGAAAAGAAGGTAGAGGAAAAATCGAATTTGGATGAGTACATAACGGATTTGTTCAACCCGATATTTGTCAATAAAGCAGTATCAACATTAACCGAACAAAATGGACTGATTGAGACCATTAAAGGTGGTGGTACCACTCACACGCAATCTTCATCGAACTCCGGCTTTGTTACCTCACCAATTGTTAGTCCAATAAGCCCTCTAATTGGAAACACTGAAAATATTATTCAAATGATTAACATTCCATCAGATGCCGATCCAACAGTATATCAGCACCAGGTTCAGAGAGCGTTTCTTCAGTCGGCTATGGCTCAAAATCTACAAATTCAACAACAACTCCTGGCACAAAATCAAGCATTGCAAACACTTCTTAGTCAGCAGGAGACACCAACTGGCACCACTTCTCCTCCACTCGTGCCCATTATGGCAACAAACATGGCGTCCAAAGCAAATAAACCATTTCACAATACAAACAACGATGCAAATAAAAGTGTGAAAAATAGAATATCGCAGTTTTCTGAAAGTGAACGCTACAGAAAAGCCTCATCCGAAAGTGTGGATTCATTTGTTCCACCACCTCCACCACCACCAATGCCACCACCAATTGAAGGGAAAGATCCTTCAGAGACTCGACATTTTCTTGACCCCTATGGTCGCGCAAAAACTGTCCGAATTGGAAAATGGCGCTGGCCACCACCACAAGACGGACCTCACTTTGAGTCCGAAGAAGATTTTTTTGCATTTAAGATGCGACAAAGTCAACGGAAAACAACGCCACAATCTCAAATTCACAGCAGTAACGGTTCTTTAGCCGGATCAACGATTGAATGGGAAGAATTTGAAATTGAAGCCTCTAAAAGCCCTTCGCCCACATCGAATTTACCAATTCAGACGTCCGAACTGGTGCGTACATCAATAAGAATAAATACGACTGCTGGAAAAAGTAACGGCCGCGACAGCAATGAACAGCAACAAACGCTACTAAGTACTAAAATTGCTAAGAAAAGCTTTGAAATCGGTGCAGAGAGGCCACCGCCTGGTAGCGTTGGTAAACTCAAGCTCAGTTCAGAGATGCGTCAGAGATTGGAGCAAGTAACTTCTGGTCATTCTATTCGTTCGAACATTAGTACAAAATCAGAACTACGCCCTCCAGCCAAATTGGAAGACACAAGGAAGCTAATGTTGCAGCAACAGCTAACTGGCTATTTCCAAAATCCGGCGAACAACACCTCTCAGGATTTGTCTTCGGTACGATCACAAGTAGAACGTATGGAGGGCAAATTGTCGCCACCACCAAAGTGGCCTACTGTTGTGCCTCCAGCGCCCAATATACCGGCACCGCCTCCTCCTATAGGTCCGCCAAAAAGTGCGCCACCAGCACCTCCACCGGTACCTATTATATATTCAGCACATGAGCATGAGATTGCTGCTGATATTGAATACAGGGGTCAAAATGGAAAAGATATTCCAGCATTTATTCAACGACAGGAGCGTGATACGTTTGGCGCTCGTCACAAGTGGAACGAATCGGTAGATTCGAAAGAAACATACGATTCATGGAGAAGAGGCGAAGTAACCAAACTCGATATGGTGTATGAGACGAACTTTAAAAAAGATTTGAAAAACGAACGAGACAGATCGAGATCACGATCTCGGTCTCGCGATCGCAATGACTTCTCTGAATCCGTTTGGGATCGTACAGAGGTTGAAGGACCACCATCAAGTAGCAGTGATCCTGAAAGGGAAAAAGAAATAGATAAGGGCGATCAAGCCTACGAAAGACAACAAATCGAACGAGTAAAAGAAAGTGACATTGTATTCCAGCCATCTGTATCTAAAGTGGTAACAGCAACAATAGAACGCGTCAGGACTACGTCAACTTTATCAGATCAAAAATATTCGCATACAACATTCAACAGTCACCCACAAAAAACGCAGCCTCCCGATAGCACATCACAAATGAGATCGACACCGCCTACATTTAAGACGCACATGGCTCAGAAATACGAAACGGAACGAAAACGTAAATCATCTGCGTCCACGACAACATCACAAAGCGTGCATCGTAATGACGAAAGTGACGGTGCCGACAACTGGCCATTACCGGCTATACCAGCACCAGTTCCCGCCCCATCTTCATTAAAGAGCCCATCTACAGCGTGCCTCACATACAATCGTGTGCCATGGAAGTTGAGAGTACGCAAAGAAGTATTTACACCTACCGAACCCATAGGTCCACCAATCGCTTTAGATCTACTATTCTATCAAGTCATCGCTGACGTCTATGGTATAACACCATGCATACGTATATCACCACAGGAGCGGACCGCTGCTGCAGACCTATTGAGTGGGCATGGCATATTTGCGGATACATTGAAAAATCAGAATATACGCGCCGTCGTAAAGAGGCATTTAATTGATATGGCAAGAGGATGGCCTTTATACTTTGCGCGTCTATTTGCCGTACAAGGTGCTCCACAATATCCAGATGTCTCTATCATGGGCCTATCACACAGTGGCTTATATTTGGCACGACGTGATGCAGAGTATCTCATTGTGGTGCAGTCGATACCCTTTAACGAAATTCAAAATGCAATCACCCTTCCACGGCCCGCATCTTTGCAGCTAAATTTGCGTAACGGCGAAGTTTTAGTCCTGCATGCAGTCAGAGCAGCATCCATTAAAAATATGATCACAGCATTTGTAATGGAACAACGAATGGTAAGTAAATATATACATTGTGATTATTTGTGCCATAGAATTAACAGTACTCTTGGAGAGTAGGTTAACTAAGTAAAACCCATTAAATTTGAAATGGGTCAAGTCATTCATGCCGGTTGGCACAGCTTAAAATTTGACTTTATGAAAAACGGATAGCTTCTTCTTTACCCTAGAGTCATAGGCATAGATTTAGAAAACAATTGCACAATATTATGGTGAAATATAAGGATTTACTTAAAAGAAGCAAATTTAGTGAAGAGAGAAACTGTGAATTTTTACAAAAAATAGTTCCACCATGAAACAAGTCATATTTTGGCATGTTGCACTGGAGACTGTTGAGAAAAATTCACTTTCAGTTGATAATTTACACAGGTAATAATAATTTTATGACATTGATTGAAATTATAAAAAAAAAATTTAGAAAATGATTAATACTAGGGCTATGCGATTAATCGTTTGTTCAAAAAGTTTGATTAATCAATTATTCGATTAATCGAAATTTTGATTAATCAAGCATGAAATTATGATTAATCAAAATTTTTGAACAAACTATTAATCGCACTGCCCTAATTAATACATGATTACCCAATAAATAGCTCAGTAAGCATTCCGAAAAATTGCTTGAACTAAGTTAGCTTATTTTTTTGAGGTATGCGAACAGGTGAAAGTCGCTAGGAGCCAAATTTGGCGAAAGTGGTGGGTGCAGAAGCAATTCGGAGTGCAATTCATGTAATCACGCCATGTTAGCCAATGCCTTGTGACACGGTGCATTATCTTGGTGAAAGGTCACTTTTTTCTTCTCCATATAGGTCGGCCTTTTTCAAGGTATTCGATAAACAAAATTTCATTCGTATTCCATAATATGGACGCCATAACCTTGACAGCTGAAGGTTGCAGTTTTGGAAGCTTTGGACCAGGTTCACAGACTCTGCTGTTCACTTGAGTCTGGAGTGCAATGGTGAATCCAAGTTTCGTCCATTGTTACATACCGATGTAAAATGTATTTTATATCCCACCGAAATAGCTCCAAACAGCTCTCAAATCACCAGCACGTTATTGATTTTGGTCCAATGTGAACAAAAGCGGCACCCATTTGAAGCCGACACGTTCCTTCGAAATCTTTAAGGTGTCAGCTATATCTTACAACTTCACTTTACGGTTTGCCAAAACGATTTTGTGAACATTTTCAATATTTGCCGGTGTCACCACCTCGATCTCTGGGCGACCAGAGTATTCGATATCAGAGTTGACAGGGCCTCGAGTTGGCAGGGCCTCGATTAAAGTTAGCAAGCCACATCTCTGCCATTTGTCTTGATGGAGCAAGCTTTGAAGCTTGAACGGAGTTTTTTTCCCATCAAAAAGCAACACTCGAAATTGCTTTGAATCCATTGTTTTCAAAATCGCAAAAGTATCATAATTGAAACCACTGTAGCTTGTGAACATAACGGATTGTTATGAAATATTGACAAGTATCGTATCGAAACTCTTACAGTAAGGACTATTTTTTTAGGGTTTCCCTTTTTTTTGTCTATTTTACAATTATTTCAAAGTTTTTTACAAATTCGAAAGATTTTTCCTAACTTAAGTCGTACTTATGGAAACTTACTATATAAGTTCATCATAAATATGTTTGGTTCGTGGGGTATATTCTTGTATATACATATGTATTGAATCTTACACATACACCTGCCTGAATACGTGAGTTAAAGCAATTCTCAAATTTATCAAAGAGTGACATTTACTGCTAATAAAAATGAGTTCCTAAGTGCAATTTTACAGCTTTTTAAGATTTTCTGCTGATACGCTCTTTTTTTGTTTTGTTATTAGAGTTCTCTTTATATGACCATTATTTTTATCATGCTCTTTATTGGCTTCTTTCTCTTTTTCATTATCTCTCTCTCTCTCTCTCGCTCTTTGTCTTACTCTGTTCCACTCTATGCATTTTACCAACATAATTTAAATCAGTAAATCTGGCTTTTAGCACTACCATACAGTAAATATAGTAGCTACTGTGCTTCAAACTCAGTGAAATGGTCAAGTAGTGAATAATTCAAGTTTTCAGTTGAGAAAAATATGCAGAAGAGTGCGTACAAAGTGTGACAAATGAAAATAGAAATCTTGCAGAATTTGCACTAGCAAATTCAAATTATTGGAATATTAAACGAATCAGTTATTATATTTACAGTTAAATACAATAGCTAAAAATAGTGTTTAACCTCAAAATTATTCTATATACAAATTGTCCTTTAATTCATTGATAAGAGTGTATTATAAAAAAATTATACATTGACTTCAGTAGCAAATTCGTACACATGAAGCATATGTGGTATTGTGACGTTTATGAAGTAATGGAAACGCAGATCGTTTTGCTATTAAATGCAATTGGTCAGTGCGAATGGATGCAATAGCAGATATAAAACAACTTTCACTTACTATTTGGTTTGCATTAAGTGTGAAAAAAAAAACAGTTTTATAAAAGCTAATTGCAAATTGATATAAAAGAAGAAAAAAAACAGCAACACAAAAATTGGTTCAATTATACATTTTAATGCATAATACATACTACAAGTCGTATTGCGCGTTTTGAATCATAAATGAAAAGATAGCCAATTTCACATTTGAAACATGTGATCAGCCAGTGGAAACTGGAAAAAAATCTCCAACTTTGTTAATCCTACTACAGTCGAGAGTGTAATAAACTTCAACATGAGCAATGATAGAATGGATCATTTTCAAAAATTCGAAAATGCATTACAAATTCTAAAAGTCCCGAATTGTAAATGTTCTCTGCAAAGAGCAGAAAATTACCAATTCGATGTGACTAATACAAATTGTGAACAAAATCGTCAGACAAATTTCATCGATACTTCTTCGAATAACAATGATCTCCAAAGTGATAATGGCTGCACCGACTCTGATGACGCTGAAATTACTCATATTACAGGCACTACCGCTGTGCAAGTTCATGGACGTGATGAGAATATGATTAATGTGGATGACGAAATGAACGATGATAACTTGAAGGGACAATTCCATTGTCAAAGAGCGAAAAATTTCAATGCTTTGCCGATTTTAAATGGAAATGGAACATCAAATGGCACTGCAATGATAAACGAATACAAAGAATTTTATAGTTCTCAGGAAGATGTGCTTAATCCTAATGCAATAGTAGTATGCCATTCGACAGAATTGTCCAACAACAACAACAACAACAACAGCAAATCTATAAACAATATAGAAATTATCACAGGAAAAAATCGTCGTCCAAGCATTGCCACTAGTGGTTCCATAGAACGCATGGAAACTATATTAGAAGAGCCAATTGAAAGTAAAATATCTGTAAAGGAAATATTAGCACGATTCGAAACATTAAATGCAGTTGAGGTAAACAATTCATACAGTTGTGCAATTACATATGACCAAAAATTTATTGTGATTGACAATAAATGATATTAATAATTAAGTAATGTAGTAAAGTAGACACCAAACAGACGACAAAAAGAAAACCAGTTGAATTCCATTGAAGTTGCTTGCATGTAGTATACGTAATAAACTCTTACATGAATGTCATATACAATGATCATTTATTATCAAACACACACACACACACCTTACGCAAGATTTTCATTGCTATCAATCTGGATAGCTGATTAACTCATTACATAAACGTTATTTTCAAATTTTTGTTTTTAATTTATATGACATTCACTTTGAAGTATGATCATGCACATACGTACGTAGGATGTATGGTATTAGAGTGTCTTGCGAAGAAAGCTATGCTATTATTGGCCACTAAAGATGAACCTTGATGTATTTTATGATGATTCCAAAATTAGTTTACCGATATTCATTCGTAAACTAAACTATTTTCTAAATCATTTATTATGGCAAAATGTATTTGTTGTGTTATTTTTAGCAAAATAAATTCTCAATACATTTACAAATTATTAGATTATTCCATGATGGATAAACTGCAGGAAATTAATTATGTCGTTAACCACTTACAAAATTTTCAACGAATAGTCGGAAACTGCACATTAAATTTACTCGTCCATATTCTACTATAAATAATGTTACCACACTTCTAAAGTTCAAATGTAACAGAGGTGTTATGAGTTTGTACACAATCAGACTACATATATTTTAATGATTAATAAATTAAATTAATCTAATGTTTATTTTTATATCATATAATTTCATTTTATGGCAACTGTAATTTTTTATGCCGAACATTAGAAACATGTGGACCACATATGTGAAAAAATAATTGTTCTTGAAAAAGAGCAATAAAAGCAACAAAATATGAATAAAACGTACGAAAGCACCCTTATAAATAAAAATAAACATCAAGAAATAGATTTCTTAATCTAAAAAAAACTTTTGTATACGTGCAGTAGGAAGAAAAAACATGTTTTTAAATATTTTTAATGTTGCAGCTTAATTAAATTCCAAATATTACGGAAAAATATCGATTTTTAAAATACGGGAGATGCAATGTTGCTCAAAAATACACAAAATTACTCAAAAAATATCGCTAGTGCGTGTAAAAGGTCGTTAACAAATTTGATTCGCTCTAATATACAATGCAAATGTGTATCAAAGGAAATTAGGCAACTCCATAAATGTGAGTTCATCCATTGTTACCTTTGTGCACATACATACAATGAGAATTCATTATCATTTCTATAAGCACATCTTGCGCATTATAACGTACATACATAATGCTTTTCAATATCACATCCGCGCACCTACTTTTCTTTAGCTTTGCGTATGTTCGTTTTACATATACTCGTAGTCTATACGTATGTTTGTAGATATTATTTGCAAAATGTACAAATGTGTTACTTACTCTTCACCTCATTCAAATGGTAATTTTATTTTCTCTCAAATTGAAAATTGAATTTTAAAAAAAAAATCATAAATTAAATAAAAAAGAAAGTTGTGACTGGTCACTGTAACAACAACATGAGGTAAAGTGTAACAATTTTTTAATGTTTCACAATTAAATAGATTTGTTGCTTTATGTTTTAATTCTTACAAAATTATATACTTACCTACTTACGATACATCTACATACTATACATGCGCTTTTGTACATATAAATATGTACAAACATATCGTTTAGTGACAAGCTTCTTGTAGTTTGTATGTTGTTCATTAATTTTAAATAATGTTTTGTAATGTCTACATGCTTATGTACAAATGTGGGTATTTAAGTAGGTAGATTAGAATTGTCCAAAAAAAAAAATATGTATTTTTTATATACGCACATGGACTTGTCATCTTTGACACTCAGTGTGAAATTTATTAAAGCAATTTTTGTCATTAAACTTCATTTTAAAAAAACTTATGAGAAGCTCTACTCCCAAATGTATAGCATTTACACTAATTTTTATGGCTTGCCAATTTCAATTTTTTTCTTTTAAGAAAGTTATGTACTTTTTTTTACCATAAAACTCGTTTTAACTTTGATTTCCCATAAAGTTAATAATTTGCATAGAATTTTTTTAAAGAATTCTAAGTTTTCTTTTTCTTCTTCTTATATTTCTCCAATAAAAATTTGTTCTAATACATTTTTTTCAAAAACCTATATTGATCATAACATAATAGACAAATATTTCCGTTTTCAATTTTTCCAAATCACATTTTGTTGCAAAGATCTTTCAGAAAAGTATTGCACGCATAAAAATTAATCTAGTAAAATTTTGAATTGCTCTGATGTACATTTTCGTGTTAAAAGTCTTTACAACTTAATAAATACCCAGTTGGAAATGTCTTAATGACATCATGTAACATACTAATATACACTTTCATATCTGTCATTAATGACAACTTATAGTTTATATTTGCACATAAGTCATAAAATAAAACGGGAGGTCATTTCCGACATAAAGCAACACAATGATAAAAATAATAAGCTGGAGTAAGCTGAAAGAAGAATTGTATAGACGCCCACTAGAGAGAAAGTAAAAAAAAAAGTTTTTTAAAGTAAAATTTATGACATTTATGCATGCCATAGATTAGTTTAGCTTTTATGGCAAGCCATTGATTTTGGACAGCGCTCTATGCTTCAACTGACATCGAGAAATTCCATTAGAACACTTACATTGCAATTAATTAATAGGATAATATAGAAAAATAATTAATTTTGAGTAATAATTTACGACTTGTCTATAGGGAAGGCCTTTAAACTCGTTACCATTTCCTCATTTTACTATGCAATGTCACCATTTTTTGGTTGCTTAATGAAATTTTGATTTTAAAAACATTTAGATTTTCAAGTTTTATAATTGTTTCGTTTCTTTTATTTCAGTCGCAATCGAAGACCACAACACTTTCAAGTGGTGCTCGTGCAGCTGCACAAACTTTAAATGTTCCCATAGAACGACTAGAAATACGTCAACCAAATCATCGCGAAATTCCAATTGTTTCGAGTAACACACACAACAACAATAGCAATGCCACCACTATCACCACCAATAACAGCAACAACAACAATAATACTAATATTAAATCGACAGCAACGTCTGCTACCACATCTAGAAGCAAAGTTGTCGAACACAATGAAGAGATCTATCATATTGAACACGAATCGAAACCTTACGCACAGTCGAGAGAAACGTCAAACTTTTCAGCAGCAGAAAATGACGTCGATGGTAATGAGCGTCATAATTATGCGAAACAAATGAGCTATTTACATTCAGAAAGAAATCCGTCTGTTGAGCAGCAGCAGCAGCAGCATCGTGATGGTTATAATTCACCTTCTGCACAATTTATGGATAATAATCATGTGAACACAGAAGAGCACAGTAATGGTACATCACCATCGACTACTAAATATTCACTTTTACAATTTGCAATTCAACATTTCCGAAATGAGTAATACTATCTACATTATATTACACTTTCCGTAGAACATCTTTCACTGTTTGAACCATTCCTTTATTTTGATTACAGCAAATTACACGAGTCACGTCCCAATATGCATGATGTATCGTTTGATAATGCGGATCGCCGCAGTCAATATACCAGATTGTATGCCGACTTAGTCAAATGGCAAGGCACTCCAATTCGTGCGCCTCTCTTACGACTGCCCAACGATTTAGCACCACTTGCTCTGGAATGTTTCGAATGTATTTTACGATATTGTGGTGATCTTCCAATGGATCCCGATTTGACAGAAGTGAAATGTGTTTATACGGTATTAATGGTAAGTGCGTAAGAGTAAATTGTTTATCAATAACGTTTCATAATTTTCCTTTTAATAACATGACAGCACTGCCATAAATACTTAGCGCTCCGCGATGAAGTATACTGTCAACTAATGAAACAGACAACAGCTAATCGGTCAACCTGTCCTGAATCGTCACAGCGCGCTTGGCGATTATTAAGTATTTTGGCAGCTTACTTCGGTTGCTCTGAAGCTCTTAGCTTATATTTGATGGAGCATCTGACATCAGCTGCATCTGATCGCCGTCGATCATGTCACGGCACCGCCGCCGTTTGTCTTACAAACCTCCGAAAGACTGCACGCTGCGGTGGTCGCAAGAATGTCCCCAGTGTGGAGGAAGTAACAGCAGTGTCGGCTGGACGTTCTGCACGTCGTCAAATCTATCGACTTCCCGGTGGAGCTGAGCGCGTCGTTAATACGCGATGTTCTACTGTTGTCTCGGATGTCATTTCAGAGTTATGTGCTCTACTTAGTATAAACTCTGAGGCTGAACAGCAAGAGTTCTCCCTGTATTGCATTGTGCAAGGTGACGCATTCACTATGCCCCTTGCAGCAGACGAGTACATCCTAGATGTGACTACAGAGTTGCTTAAGTCAGGTCAGCCGTTTTATCTAATATTTTGTCGCTCTGTATGGCATTTCCCATTAAAACGTGATCCAGCACCAACACCGCTTTATATAGAGGTGCTCTTCAATCAAGTAGCACCCGACTACTTGGAAGGATTACTGCTAGAACTTCCCAGCAATGGGGTGCTAGCTCCCGAAGTAGTTCGCGATATGGCACGTATTGCAGCGCTATTACATCGGGCAGCTGATTTAAGTCACGTACCAGCAATGAAAGAAATCAAATTTCTTTTACCTAAACCGGCTTTAGGAATACGTGAAATACGGCCAGCTCAATGGGTGGGATTAGTACAATCAGCATGGCCGCAAATATCAAATCTAAGTCCAGGACAAGTGAAGGGACAGTTTTTGAATGTACTGTCCTCGTGGCCATTGTTTGGAAGTAGTTTCTTTGCTGTAAAACGCATTTGGGCCGAGGATGGTGCACCAATCGAAGAAGCTAATGCAATTTGGCGCGACTTGATTTTAGCACTAAATAGACGTGGAGTTTTATTCTTGGATCCGAATACACATGAGACATTACAACACTGGCCTTTTATGGAAGTAATATCAACAAGAAAGGTATGTAAATCCAAATTTGAATAGATTTTCTTAAAAATGATGAAAGTAACTTACGAAAACTAAATTTAAGACCAAACAAATCAAAGAATGAGAGTATACTTTCCTATGACGAGTCGCCGTTTCTTTTCAATATGGTTCCTACTTCCTATAGAAAATGAGATTTTCAAAATAATTAATTAATTAGGATTAGTTCAAAAATATATCGAATTTAGTTAAAGTCCCCTTTTAGCAAATAGGGGATTTATAACATCAAATTGACAGCTCAATTAACGAACTCAATATCTCATCACTTTTAAAAATTGTTTATATAATTTGTGTTTATGTAAAGTATATAATTTATTAATTCCTTCTAGGTACGTTCTGAAGACGGAGCATTGTTTTTGGATATGAAAGTTGGAAATTTAATGCAACAGCGGGTAATACGTGTCCAAACTGAGCAGGCTCATGAGATTTCTCGTTTAGTACGCCAATATATAACTATGGCACAAATCAGCCATCGAGATAAACGTGAAAATAATTAAGAACTTAAGGTGGAACCTAAGCAGCGTTAAGAATTGTTTGTAGTTGTACAAATTTTTTATGAATATATTATATATTCATGACAATAGCGCAATGCCAGAACGTATGCACATTATAATTGGGCCTATACCGGTATAATATAAAATTTACAATTGCGCAATGCAATGTATGCACATTACAGTTGCGCCTTTACTGGGATATCATCAAAATGAAAATAGCGCATTATAGTTGCTTCGTTACCGCGATTACATAACATAAAATTTGTTTAAATATTCCTAACACTACTTCGGTTCTACTTTTAATATAATTTAACCCGTAATTTAGTTTTTCTCTTTTTATTTTTTTTATCGAAATTGTTAGGTATTTATTTTTATCGAAACTGCCATATTTAAAAACAAAGGTAGAATCATCATTTTGCGTGAACTTGTGCGACTTATCTCGCTTAGAATTTGGTGATTCGACCTTCGGTGGTTTTTTTTACAATAACACTCTCCTCCCATTTTGATGAAATATCGTCCACTATAAGTGTAATTAATGTGCTATATAATGAAATTTAAATACTTTTATAATATGCACATTAGCGCTGAGCTCGAAGGTTCAAGTGAAAAAGTGGATATATCGATTTTCGATAGAGTTGGCTATAGAAGGAAATACAGCTGTGCCAGTTTGAAAGTAAAAAAAAAAAAAGTTTATACATATTAATACATTTAAGGTACATTTTTCTAAATTCCTTTTGTTGTATTCAGACAACACGGGAAATTGTCATATTCGTTAGTGTCGTCTCAATTATGCACAGCCTCGATGTCTCAGCTGCTATTTATCCTTATGTAGATATATATTGCACTTGAACACAAAAGTTTATAAATTATTTTGCAAAATTGTATATTATATAGAGGTACAGATGTCTTCCAAAAATATGTAATCGATTTCGTTTAACGTATATATTGCTATGAGCTTATTTCTTTGAATTATTATTAAACCGGTCGCTGGATTTTACTTTGAATCGATATTAATTTTCAAACCAATTGAAAATTAAGTTATGTGTTTTTGAGCAGTATGGGTAAGCCAAGTCAGTTTCAAAGTGAAATTCAGAACATACTGATTATTTCATTTTATTAACTTATTCCTTATTATTATTTTTTTTTTTTTTGTAATACATTATAGGGAAATAATGTATCTATTTAATAAAATATAATATATTATATTATAATAAGGAAATAAAAGCAATTCTTTAAAAGAATAATAAACACTTGTTTCAGTGCACACAGCCTTTTTGAAAAGCAAATATCATAAATAATATAGTAAGGAAGCAACATTAACGACATCATGAAATGATCAAACCACCTTAAAAAAAAAGCACGATTACAACAAATATGTGAGTTTTTTAGAACCAATATAGATGATTCAATGGCCCCATAAATTCATGTTTTCAAGTTGAACGAAAATATGTTGCATGTGTATATACCCTTCAATTTTTCAATAAACAATAGTTGCAAAAACATCACATGCAGGATTTTACTACGCCAACGCATTTTTTGAAGAATTTCTTTTATAAAATTTATAACATGCTATTAATATGACATGACATGACGTACACGATCAGCTTCAATATAAATTTATTTTCGTTTAATTCTCAAAGAAGTTTTTGGAACACTCATTAGGTATGAAATTAATAGTTGTTTAAACTAAATTTACTAAAAATGTTTGGGTTATATGAATTTGTTCGAAAAAAGTTATCTTACTTTTGATTTATCGGTACATTACGAATCACTCTACATATTTTTTTTTTTTCAATATTTCATCAAAATCGGAGGAAACTCGTATTAGAAACGATTATCTTTAAAAACTTAACGAAATTTTTAAATCAAATTTATTATTTTTATAAAACTGTATCTATCTAATTATTATATGTAAAAGCTTATCTATGTTTTGATTTTAAAAATCAAATAATTAGAGAATTTGAATTGGAATAAATATTTTTATTCTTCGGCAAAAAACAAAATGAAATCAAATATAATGCTATGTGTCTTAAATAGTGTGTATGTTTAATATTGTATAACATAAACGTGAGTAAACATAATTTATTTTCCATATAAATTTATTAGTAATACACTATTAATACTAATTTAAATAATAAAATTTACTTATACAGAGTAAGTTTGGCACATTTGATTAATACTATCCTTGTTTACACAATGAAACAATGGTGTACTGCGAACAGCACCCGAAAATTCTTTTGAATTTCTACTTTGGTGACAACTTCTGCTAGGCATGGGTGAAAGTGGTTCACCCCAAAATTTCAGTAATGCAAACACTTTATAATATGCAACTCTGAAAATGAAAATGAAAATAACAGAAAATTATACATTAAAATTACATAGAAACGATCAAGTCTGTTATATTTAATGTTACAAATGTTAAACAGTTTTACGAGTATACAGAGAACAAATGTGTCGATATATTTACCTATAATTTCGATTACTTGCCGCATATATAATGGGATTGATTACACTTGATGCCCATGCCATTACCGATGCAATTATATGAAACCATGGATATGATGTTTTACGTTCATTGTCGACTACGTTTGCAAGCATCAGTGGTAGAAAACAGGCAAGAAAACAAACAAATATGCTAGCCATCATTATCGTTAATCGATTGTCCTCACGATATTTTCGTGTTGTAGCAATTGAATCGTTCGATGTAAAATCATAATTACGATGGCTTTTCATTTTGTTCTTCTGTTTGAGCACAGTTATATATATACACGAGTACGAAATGATTATAACTAAACATGGCAGTAAGAATCCAATCAGAAATAAAGTCTTTTTTATTGATTTTCCATTCTTTTTCAGAATTGTGCACGAAAATGTGACTTCATCGAGGCCCATTTCTCCCCAAATGCCTAAAATTGGCGGTAGCTAGAAAATAAAAATGCAAATATGATCAATTTCAATTCAATCAATAACAATTTTCAATTAATATTTTTTACTTACAAGCAATAGAAATGATGTTACCCATACAAATACTAGTTGAAATATAATTAATTTCGTTTTGTAAATTTGTGCGTACAATCTATGACAAGCGATTAGAATATATCTGCAAAATAATTAAACATTTTACTATAATATGCACATTAGACTGGTTCAAACATATATGGAGAGCATTGAATTCGTTCCGATTCTCAATTTGCGGTTACTTAATATTTTCCTTCAATGACCAATTTTGACCAAGTTTAATGTATCTTAATAATTTTATTTAATATTTTTACATATGTTTACCTATTTAATGTTATTCCAACCATGCTTAAAAGTGAAACGGCAACATTTCCATAAAATATAACTGGAAATATTTTACATAATGTATCACCAAATGTCCAGCTCTAAAGCGAATATAAAGAAGTTATATATTAATCAGAAATATGTTATACTAAAGACTTAATACGAATTATTTACCTCTTGAAAAAATCGAACTGCAGTTAATGGTAAACTAAAAGAACAAAATAATAAATCCGAAATACTAAGCGATAGTACAAACGCTGTTGTAGCATGACCTCTAATCTTTGGACATTTAAGTAACGCAAGTATAGTAATAGAATTTCCTGCAATGATACAAAATGTATACTATAAATATAAAAAGATTTTACAGTGTAAGAAATTAAGATATGTACTATATATACATTAAACTGGATCCGACTCATGCCAGGAATTTCGAAAATCGCTATTTTATTGTTCGAACCACTTTAATGTACATATATACTTGCATGCATATCTTTTTTTTTCAACATACTAACCGATAATTCCAACTATCGTAAAGACACTAGCGCAAATTCCTGCGAAAATTGTTGCTGAGTGTGGGTATATAGAGTTATGTTCCGTCCTGGAATATAATAATTATATTAAAATTTAATTACACTTTATTTAGATTATATTTATTTCGATCGAAAGTGAAATTCGAAACAATTCGATAGATTCGATCAAATCGATTTGGATCGAAAGTGAAACTCAGAATACGCCACAATATAATAAATCATTGGAGAAGTTTATGCTTGCCAAATAAAATTAAAATTTTATCAATTGAAAAATATAACAGAGATATGGTGGTGAAAAAAAGTAAAAACTCAGAAGGCGGAGGTGTTGAGATATACATTGCGTAAGTGAAACTGCAATTGATTGAATGATTTTCTCTGTGGTTGTAATTACAACTTTGAATGTTTGTTTGATAAGCAATTCGTTAGTCATTAAATTATGATTTTTTTTTATACAAAACCATGCTCAATTTTGAACAATATAAATATTACTAATTTAATCATTGTCATTTATAATAAAAGCAAATAGATATAATTTTAAATGAATGTAATACGTTTCGGTGTGTTTAATACCAAACTGTTACGCAGCATTTACCCAAGCATTTTCCCCCTACCCATTTATACTTTTCCGGTTTATGATAAATGCAACAGCAGAAGTTAAATACAAGAACGTCATATCCGAATTAACATATGTACACATAATTGTATTAACACAAATACTATATTTATTAGGGGAGATGAACCTAATTTTTATATATATATATATATATATATATATATATATATATATATATATATATATATATATATATATATATATATATATATATATACATATGTATTAATAACATGTGTGTTTATAATAAATAATTGAAATTTATTCAATTCATTTTATGAATCTACATATTATCATATATGTATGATAATAGGGTTTCGCGATATTAGGTGCATGAATTTAGAATTTTATTTCAATAATACTGAACTAATTTTAAGGATTTTTTTAATATGCTAAACTGGATAAAAGGTCATCCTCTCAATTACTTGCAATGTCTAACTGAAAATTTATTTCTTTTTTTTTTTTTAATACTGAAAGTAATTTACATTATTTTATATTTTCAATTTGAAAGTGCGTAAAGTATATTTTTTTTTGTTCAAGCATAGAAGCGACTAAATTTATTTCACATATTAGATACAACGATAAAAAAAACCCGCTTTTATCTGTGCAATATAGGTGTTTGTAATCCAGCTGAACTTCGAATACCAAACACGTATTCTATAGAGTTCTTGTCAATAATATTTTATAGTTTTACATTTTTCTTATTAATTTCAATTCATAATGAGCTATATATATATATATAAATAGCATTTGATATTCAAGTACATATTTAAATTTATACATATTAATTCCACAGCACACATGAATAAATGTAGATAATACTGTATTCAGAACTTCAGTTCTGATTTTCTTATTTTTTTTTTTTTTCTTTACAAGTGTGTTCATAAAATCAGAACTACTACCATGTATATGTATATATTAAAGCATATTTCAATGTAGTCCCATTCATGTTGATATTTTAAACTTGGTTATTCATCCAAGACCACACTTTACATTTGTTTTTTTTTTCTTATTGCTTTTCCTTCTTTTTTGATATTGCATTTTAACAATAAAACCTTGGTTTCTTCGTGTAAAATCTGCATCGGAAACAAACATACAAACGCGATCACATGCATAACATATATTCATATGCAAAAGGTTACATGTAATTTGAAATGAATAAATTACTTACATCGTAAATAAAAGCAAAACTTTTAAAACAATATACAATTTTTACAGAATAAAGCGTTTATAATTCATCTTTAAAACAACTAAAACCGACAAAAATAAACATGACTCACGAAGATCAAGATTCATACTACTGTTTACATAGAAAAATCCCACAAAAAACTAAGCTCAGTTTCGTACTTAGCACAGGGATGATTTTAAAATATAAATTCGTGACTTTTTAAGCCACCCCCTTTTTTGATATAAATTTTTGGAATAAATTTACAAAATATCGATCAAATTAGCTTTGTCAAACATTTGCATGTAACGTAAACATTTTCTTTTAGTTGAAATTTAAAATTTTGTTGTTGGAATTTTTGTCGGAGCAACTTAATAACATATGTGTAAATACAAGAAACGCCACGCGTTGAGCACTTTTCAAACATAATGGTGTAAACACAATTGGTGCAAGACATAATCTCACGCGAAGCAAAAGCAAAAACTATTGCTTTTGCTTTTGCTTAATGTCAAAAGATTTGTTTCTTTTGTCATTTCAGTTTATTTACATATTGAAACAGTAAAGTGCACTTATAAAACAAATAACATCCACTAACACAGCTTCTTTAAAATACGCAAGAGCAATGATAAGATACACCGATAAAATATAGAATGAAGCGGCACACTGCGTATAACATAGAATCGATTTCATTTCTCGCTGACATAAAAGCTTTTCCTTCTGTCTCGCTCTAATGCATGGAAAATCCTATACTAGTCAGCGCGATATGAAGCCGTGCGCGAATTGTGTTTTCACTATAAGGCGTTGTGTAAAAGCCAAAATACATAAAAAGTATGCTTGCACATCCATTCACCTGCCAAAGGAAGTTAAAATGTACATATCCTTATGAAAGTGCCCACATAAAAAGTCTCGATACTTGATGCTCTTTATGTGGCCACTTTCATAAGAAAGTGTATATTTTAACTTCATTTAACAGATGTATTCTTTTTATGTATTTTTGCCTTTACACAGCTCGCACGAACGAAATATAACAATGGGAATATAACACTTTCACTGTTTTACCGTCAAACAAATGCAATTGTTAATACATAGAGAAATGAAAAGAGTAAAAGAGAGGATTGAACAATTGAACACTTCAGAATGTTCCGTGCTGATGAAAGGAATCTGCATCACGTCAAACAAAGCGGTGTTGTTTGGGAAGAACAGAATATAAATTGTACATTGCTGCAAAACGTTGAAATCAATCAATTTATACATTGACGAAAACGGTTATAGTACATTTTCAATGTTCCACTGTCAAACGAACGTAATTGCAGTTGTATTAAGTAATAAAATTTGGCAAAAGAGAGGAATGAACAATACATTTCAAAATTTACTCTGCTAACAAAATGACCGTGAATAACGTCAAATAAAGTGACATTGCTTGGACAGAACCGAAGCTATACATTGAAACAAAAGTTTGACGAGAGAGTGAAAACAAAAGAAAATTAACACTAAAACATGGATAGTGTAATATCCTCAATTAACTACAACGACATTTGTAGTCGAATTGTTGTCATCGTATTTTCTATTGCTTTTAATTTGTCTCTTTGAATATATTTTTTGCATACTGTTTGCGTTATTGTAACGATAAAAGATAACTGTGCATTTTCTGTCATGAATTTTAACAGGCAGCAAATGAACCTGTTTCTGTGCATATCCACATTGGTCTGCCTTGGCGCAACTGTGCGACCGAGATAGGTAGAAATTTAGGTAGTCAGAAAAAGATGGAAGTCCAATCCAAAATTAAAAATCGGCGCTAGGTTCACTCACAACAATAAATTAGTATCGCAATAAAAAAAAAATTTTAATGACGGCGCACAATTGACATACTACTTCGAATTGACAATCCTTCGTCGAGCGAAATTCGCCGAATTTAACGTCTTACGAAAAAAGGACATCAGCAACGTAACGGAGACTGGTAACCTTACATTTGTAATCAATACTATAGTTGTGTATGCAGCTTTATTATTTGCTGTGAATTAAGCTTTAATATCGATAAAATGTTTTCTCGCTTAAAATATCATCAGCTGATTATGTCCTGCAATTAATAAGTAAGCACATACACAAATGCTAATACATAGGACTTTTCAAGAAAACGTTGGGGTTGAAAATGGATTTTCGGCGTATAACCTTACAAATGGTATCAATTAATTTAATAGCATTGTAATATATTGATATATTGTTATCTATTTTCTTTTTTAGTTCTGTAGAAAACTGCATAATGTAAAACTAAGTGCTCTCAAAACAAAGCCGATTGCTGACAAAATAGACACGGACTATATTGGTCCTCCGGACAAAATTTCCAACTTGCGTCCATACGTTCGATGTATAGAACAAAATGAAACAGATTTGGCTGGTATTTTAAGAAAGAAGAGAATTGAAGTCGAGGAATGGAATCAATTATTTTGGTCAAATCATAATACCAGATTTTATAAGGTGGGATATGTAATGTCATCTGTATGGCAAGAAAGCAAGCAAACGATATGGAATAGTACAAAAATCGTGCTTGCACTTTTTTTTTTTCAATTTCTACTACCAACAGTTAACACGAATATATGCTTTAAAAATAATATATTACATAATTTTAGGAAAAAATGGCCTTTATACAAGCACATAAATTGTCCGGCAAAGATGAAATGACAGCAGACGAAATGAGCGAATTCTACAAAATGTTCTTAGACAACAACAGAAAAAATCATTTATCATATAATATGGAATGGTATAAAAAAAATTACAGCCTTTTACTTTTAGCTTTGCAAGTTGAATTGCAAAGATTGGCCAAGAAATTGTGGAAATAATGTAAAATTCACATACCTATTGTACATACTTAAATAATTTAAATATTGTAAATTCTATTTATTAAAATGATCATTTCAAGCCAATATTTTTATTTGTATACAAAATATTGACTTCCTATTTGGATAAAAAAGAATAATAATTGAAATAAAATTATGGATTTGTATTTTTAACTTAAAAAACTATCGAATAGGACTGATTGAATCCTATTAGCGATCTTTTTTTGTGTGTCATCTTGACTAAAATAGATTCTTATATTTTCGTTTTTTTTTTTACAAAATTGAAATTTTGGCTTGTTTTATGTGTTACATTTTTGGCAAAAGGCTGTACAATAAATACAATGACACATAAACGACTCAAATGTAATTTAAAATGAGATGTGCTTGAGGATTAACTCAAAAAACTATCGAATGGTTGAGGTATCGAAAAATTTCGATCACAAACACGATAAAATAATAAAGCCTAAATACACAACAATCAACAATTGATCATATTTTTTGTAAATTTAAAAATTAATATATATGTATTTGAGTCAAATTCCCAGTATCGATTTAAAATTTGCTGCTGACAGCGATTAGGTTCCACAATAGCCCAAATATGCATACTTACATCGATTCTTTGAGTATACCTTACCTTCGACAAAAAAGAGAAATAATTTGCTAAATACTAGTTTTGTGATCTTTTTATGAGTTTATTAGAGCAAACATAAATATGTACTATAATATTACAAATGATCAGTTTAATCATATGGTTACAATAAAAATATATAACAATTTAAGTGACTAGAGTAAAATGCATACAAGTGTGTTTTTTTGTCTGTGAACATCCAATATAACGAATTATAGTGTGCTAACATTGAAGTGTACAATATTAGAAAGTACTAAACACATTTAATTGATTATCGCTCTATAAAGCTGCTGCTCTTATTTTTAAAATACACAAAATTAAAATATTAGCAAAGAAACTACGGCGCAAAATTACTTCGTTTGAACCGAAATGCAAATTTTCAATTGATTTCAAAGTATATTTATATTCGTAGGGTTTTCCTCAAGAAATTCTATTTGCGGACGATGTAATTTACCGTGTTTCTTTTAGACTCTAGGCTTTATACTTAGCTTACATTGATTTTTTGAATAAATCTTACATATTTTCAGTTATACAATTATATGTATATATAGATACATAACGTATAGCCTTTTTAAAAAAGAAATTAATACAAAAAAAAAGACGAAAAATAGATTTTGTGATTTTCACGAAAGTTTGTATTCGCATAAACGGAATAGCTATTACCAAAATTTATAGAAGCCTTATTTGCAATATATGAGAGAGAGAGAGAGAGAGAAAATGCATTGTAAATAAATATATTTGATTCCAAGGAAAAATGGACAGTCTAACGATCTAACCTCTCTCTTAGCAGAAATGCTGAAATCAGTACTACCCATTATTGTCTATCAAGTCCACTTGGAAATAATGCTGTCTTCTCGTACTCCACATCATTATATTTATTAGTAACTTGTTTTTCTATATCCGGCTTTTAATGAACAAAACGATATTATAGATTTTTGGAAAATTACTGAAATTTACATCAAAACTTCATTTATCTTGTACATTAAAGTTTATAAAAGCTAAATCTTAAGCATCTATGAACTAAAAACAAATATCGTCCTCTGCTCGTGTTTGAATAATCGATTAATCGATTAGAAATTATCGCTGCAACTATTATTGGGTTAACCGTCGTGTTCGCATTGGATTAAAAATTCACATTCGTATAATTGTCAGCCTTCGGTTTTATTGTCGGTTAATCATTACTTTTCTCTTTTTACAAGTAAATTTAAATTATCGACTAGCCGAAAATAAAATTTTGGGTGAAATCGATGGCAAAATGTCAACGGGGAATGAAACCTGTGGTCGATCATTATTTAAATTTTTACATGACAATCGGGTCAACTATGTACTACGTAGAGGCCAACTATGAAGCATAAATTAACGCTTGATTTGGTATATCTTCACCAACGGCAATCAACTAATGTTTAAAATGAATTTGTACTACAAATATTTCTTGTTCTTCTTAACTTCTATGTGTTTCGTGTTTACTTTTAACTTATTTTGTTGAAATTATAAACTTTGGTTCTTCATTTAGTTATGATTTGCGTAAAAAATAGCCTAAAAATTGTGCATTTTAGTGTGAAAATATTATTTAAGATGTCCAAACAGAAGTTAGCATAGAGTATACTATATTAATTAAATGTATTTGTTCTCGTAAAAGTGCATATTTCTATTTAAATATAAAACTGGTAATATAACAAAGAAAAATTGTAAAGACATAAATGCTTCATTATTATTAATAAGCAAACTAATTCTAATATATCTTAAAGGAAGCGATTCGTCTACCATAATAGGGATGATAAATTTGTTCATTTTTTTTTAAATATTATTTTACCAATGACTTGCTAACTGGGAAAATTAGAATAATAAATTACTTCTTACACAATATTCGAAAATTAGCTAAATCAATTAAATTACTACAAGTCTGATATGCACAATCTTAATACAACTTATACTATTGGGTATTGGATGAAGGTGATATTGTAAAACTCATACAAATAACAATCACTAACAATTCTTCTATGGCACTTGAGTGCAAAGAGCAACAATGATTGGAAAATTCATAAAAGAACAATGTCACATGCCACAGTGCACATTGATTGATTGATATGAAGAATTTTTTGTTTGTTTTGCAATTCAAATTAATTATATAGATTTCACTATAAAAAAAAGCAATTTCTCAAATTTTCTTCAAATAGTAAATTCATAATCATAAGAAGTCCTATATGAAATTATTTATGAGCATTGCCAATTGACAAAAAAAAATTCGAAACTCATAATCCAATAATAAATCTAATTTAATTTTAATAGATAGAAAATAGTTATAAAAAATTGTCTTTTTTCGTTCAAGTGCTCTCAATAATGTATTCTAGTATACATTATTGTACAAAGAGCAAAATTAAGAATAATTTATGTCCACCATAAGCATTAAATATTGCAGAGAAAACCAACAAACAAAAAATTTGCAAAACATAATGTTCGTTATATTGGAAGTTCATTGCATTTTCGAGTTTTTGTATTCATAATATGATACGTACGTCAACAGTATTATGTATTTGAAATTTGTATTCTAATGCAGCAATATATTTATATATTTATATATGTGTGTGTATTATCATATATTATTAACATTGGCGTGTCAGTTAAAAATAATAAATTCGAATTGAAGCCAAACAAAAAATGAATTAGTTTTGTTTTTTTGTTTTAAATGCGTAGGTAGTAAACGTTGAAGGTGGACGGAATAATTTAATATTTTGGGTATGGGAGATCCCAGTTCGTAATGGAATGAAAAAATATGCATTACAACAATATAAGCAATACTAAAGTTACAGATACCTTAAAGTTATATATATATACTATATATACATATACGTATGTATTGTATGTATGTATGTAAGTATGTATATATTATAATCTCATAGCTGGAACAATAATGCAATATAAATATATTACTATTCAAAATTTTTATTCGCATCATTCAGTCGGTTATAACCAGAAATAGTGATGATGACAGGTGATTAGGCTTTGGTGAATTTTTATATTGGTTATGCATTGCGCTGAACAATGAGACCTGCAAGTAAAAAAATATTTACAGTTATTTAATCAGAGTAATACTTGAAATAGAAGATATACTTACATTTACACGGTTGCTAGCATTATGGATTGTAAATACCAGATTTATTTGTTAATACGTTGTTTTGAGTTTTATTTGTTTTCCAGTACAAAGGAAGATAGTGTTTCGCTCATTTTAGAAATACGTTCATTAACTCAAGCATTTGATTCCTAAAATAATATAAATAACCAAATTATCATTCATTTATTCGTAAAGCAATGCAATGGTAAAATTTTTTTTAAGAAAAAACTATAGTAAAAGTGAAAATATGATTTAATTTGGAAGAGAAAAACTGTGATTTTTCAGACCTTTACCTTTAAATTATCAAAATAGTTCATGATTTGTTCATAATCCATATCCAAATCATCCAGTCCTATGTATTCGCGATTTTCTACGTTATTATCTAGTGCACTGGAAAACATTGGATTACCAACAACGGTTGCTCTTTTAACTCGAGATCTTTTTGAGATCAATTGTGGTTCACAATTGGATGTTACAAAACCATTATTTTCATTTGAGCCATTCATATTGGTGTCGTTTTTACTTAGTGGCATTGGATTTTTGTTGCGTTTGTTGCATTCAGTATACTCGTCTATTAGGAGAAGAATTTTTATAGAAATTAAATTTAAAAAAATTTTAATATTTCATCAATGATAGAATTATGAATTATAAATTTCATATTCAAACGAAATTGAAATTCCCAAGTAGAAAATGTAAAATTGACACTATAAACTGATATATTCCAAATTTTGTACACACCATTGCCTTCTGATAATTTTGGTCTCCTTTTTGGTGTTAACGAATCAAATTGAAAGACATTTTTTTGTTGATGGTTTGAATTTTCGATTAGTCTTTCGGCATTATGCATATCATTGCGATTGCAAGATTTATGAACTCGTGTTGATGATACTTTTTCTGGCAAAGAGTGTTGAATGTGTTCAATGACTTGTCTTGGTTGTTGGCATTCTTTAACTGCCGCTTTGTATTCCATGTCTTCAACTGTTCTCGTCATTCGATCATTATTAGAATCGGCTCTTTGTCTTGCTTGATATTCATATGTGCTGCCTTTCAAGTGTGCCTTAATTTATTAAAAAAATGTAATTATTAATAGAAAAACGCTCATTTTCAATATTAGACACTTTTTTTACACTCATACGCAATTAGCTATATGTATGCCTATTTTTGATATTTATTCCTACTTAACAGCTATTTGTTATCGATATTTATCGGAAAATGTTTTTACCTAATCGTCGCACATGCAAATAAAAAAATATGGCCGACCAGGAAAAACGGTACGTTCAAAATCAATTGAAATTAATTCAAATAATGATTATTTTGTATTATAAAAATCGTTAAATAATCATTAAATACCAATTTTTTACGATTTATGAAAGAATATTGCATTTCCTTACCGTTGGCTCAATAACCGATGAAGCGCCAGTTTGGGCTCGAATATTACGATGTGGTGGTATTGGAGGCTTATAATCATTTCCCGTTACAAAAGATCTATTGAATTAAAGGCTCCTATATTGAAATATTCAGGTGGATGTATGTAAGTTCTAGTACTCACTTATCAACTTGTCCTACTACATTGCATGCATTATTATCCTCTATGAAATTATTTTGATTTTCAAATGATGTATTAAAAGATGACACAACATTTGAAGTATTTTTGTCAATGGCATAATTAACAAAAGGATTATTTGTTATTCTTACACGTGAATCTATGAAATTTGAACAAGAATAGAAAATACAGAAAAAACCATCTGGACCAAGCTATAGAAAATTACCTCTGGGATAGTCAAATATACTTGTCGACTTGTCGATTGTAGATCGACCCAGCCATACCCAATCGTGAACATTGGTTGTTGCTTCTTTTGAGCTACGTGGCTCTCGAAATATAATGTTTGAAGTAAAATTGCCTTTTGTTGAATCGGATGGCTCAAGATCGATATCATTAATTATTGGTCTAAATTTAGAAGCGTATACTACGCATGAAACCACAAATACTATAATGGCGAAACAAAACGCTGTCAAAAGAATATACATTCCCATTTCGATGGCTGTTAAATCGTTATGCATGATTTTCTTTTCATGTCGAAGTTTATCTATCGACTTGATACTACCACGATGATGCTGTCTGGATTGTATAGTAGGTTCATAATGGCGACCCGAATCACTTAGAGGTATGCCAACTGTAAGAGAAAATTGAATTTACATTTTTTTTTCTTACAATTCATTAATACAATTTATCAATTTTACCAATAATATCAGCTAAATCTCCATTATTGCGATAGCTTTTCCTTTCTTTACCAATAATTCCATCATTTTGTACAGAATCATGTTTATTAACTGATTCCACATTATTGAAATCAACTTCTACCGATGCAAGTGCACTTGCTAATGGAGAAATATTCGTTTTCAAATGTGGCGATAGCGAATTTCGACGCATGCGACAATCTTCAGATAGCAGCAGTGTTATTCGAAGCAAATTGCCATTTCCTTCTCCAACAGCAATTACACGCGGATGATGTGATGCTAACATTGGAGCAAATGCTACAACTTCAGTATCCAAACTTTCCACAAGTAGAAAATAATCTTCCACTGATATATCTCTGTTTAAAATAAATATAATATGATTATATTTATACAATAATAATTATTATAAGAATTAATTATTAACCTTAATGGTGTTTTTGAACCATCTGAAAATTCCAAATCAATGTCTAATAATCCTTCTTGATATTGTGCGGTCAATTTGTGCGTTACAGAAGTTTCCGCAATGTATCCATTTTCAATGGTATTATCTGGCGAAATTGTCAATTGCAAGCCGGACACCACACGCACAATAACCTTGGACAAACTCACTTTATCGCTTCCAACACGAATCTCTTTCGTGCCTATTACTCGACCCGTAATCGGAGATAGTACCTTAAAATTGGATATGACATTATATTAAAGAGCTGTAGCTGATGTTAAATTTCATTCAATTTAACTCACCTGAACATCTGTTCGTCCCATTGATTTGCCTTGAAGTATGCGACCTTTTAATGTAGCTATTTTTGGATCGGCCACACGAAGAACAGGCTGTACAAGATCTGTTACTCTTAAAAATGTTCGTCTCGATATAAAATAACTTATTCGACCGGAATTCTGCAATTAGTTAGAAAGCATGAAAGTCAACAAACAATAATTCAATAAGGTCTCATTCATATACCTGATCTACGGCCAAAAATCTAGCATATACTTCTACCGGACTCTGCTGATATCTGGCTCTGCATCCCATCTTCTCTGTGCCCTCATTATTATAGAATCCAATATTATGCTGACCCCAAACGTAGGAGCGTTTCTTTCGTTTTCGTGATTGTTTATTATGTCTGTAATAATTCATTACAAATATTTATTCATATGCTTTTTATAAATGTGTACCTTTTTCTATTCCTAGCAGGATAAATATATAAAATTTGGTTTATTACTGATTATACACTATAATCAATTTTGCATATATATATGCACTACTTACAAGTGAAAATTGTCATCCAGTACCTTCCAACCTTTAATTTGTGATAATCTAAAGTCGGATATATAGACTTCTAATGGAAATTCAGGCATCCATACAGTGAACTTTGCCAAACCAATGTATGTGCCATATTTGACAATAACTGAAGCGTTCGACGAGCCACGTATTTCTGATCCATCCACGTATACCGAACTGCACGATGATGATACCTATGAAAGTAGCAATTTCAAATATTTGACAACAGGCTCAAATGTGGCATGGCATATTCTCTGACCAACCTTTATGACACTTTCATCTTCTGCATGACATGACGTTTGAAGCGTAACATCAGCCACTTTACCTGCTTGTGATACAATAAATACTTTCATTGCCTGAGATACTTGACGACCGGTCAATACTGCAGTATTCATCAATTCCCAATTCTATGTGATATTAAAAATCAAATTATTTTCGATAAAATCACTAAAAAATGTTAATAGAATCAATACCTTTGCCATTGGCAAAACTGCTTGTATATCATCCTTATTAACTTCCAATTTTGCAATTAAACGCTTCTTGGTTTCATCGATTAAAATATCTTCAGATGAAGCATCTTTGACTTTGGGATTATTAAGAACGTATGTAACAGACCACACAATTTTGCCACCATCTAATATATCCACAGTCGTATCATCGGCCACTTCTAATAGCCAATAAAATACTTCAGTTGTGCTAAAATTTAAAAAAAATTGTGTTGGATATTAGATATAATGAATATTTCATAGACACTGAATTAGAACAATAAATTTTTTAATTCAAATTCGCCATTTGTAGCACTAAAAGTATTTAAAGACCCATAGCTGAGACTCTTCCCCATCTTATTGTGGGTGGGTTTGAATTTTTAAACAGCATTAGAAGGGACCTACTTATGTTAGGCGATTCCGAATGGCAGAACCCTTATGACGTCACTTTTTTAACTTTCTCACAGAGCACTTTAAGAAGCCTTTTATAACAAAATAGCAATTGGCATGTTTTGGCTGGGTTGAATAAAATCGTTTAGCACAAAATATTTTCTCATGCGTGAATACAGGGGGGGGAAGGTAAATCTGGCGAATATGTTGAATCTCCATTCACCTCATCAGAATACGGTAATGCTTTGTACGGCAACAAAACAAAGCATTTATGTATTTTTGCTGCTACCACAACAGCGCTTCCCAAGAGTGGATGAGTGTACGTCCCGGAAGTACTCGACCACGTGGTCGACCAAGGTCCATTCACCTCATCAGAATACGAAAATGCTTTGTGCGGGAACAAAACAAAGCATTTCCGTATTTTTGCTGCTACAACAACAACAATAACAATATGTTGGATGTTGCAACAATGCGTAATGTGATTCACTAATAATTTTAGCTATGAGTTGTTGAGCTGTGTGAGCAGATGTTTGATAAAAAAAATGTGTTCAATAAAATGCCTGCTGCGTCGCAAAGAAACCTTCTAACACCTTCTTGGCCCATTTGGATTCGATGAACCCACTCCTTAGCTTCTTGTTTTGACTCAGTATCATAATGGGTAGACCCAAGTCTTATCCGTAGTGATGAAATGGAGTATAAAATAATCTTTTTATAATTTCTAAAGAAGAAGAGGAAGACAAAACCTACGACGGAAGGACAAAGTGTTGGGTAACCTGGCGGCACTTGGAATATCCAATTGGCGCCAGCAAGCAAAGAACAGAGAAGACTGGCGCCGCATTATATGTTCGACCTAAATCGATCATCGGTTGTTATGGCTACATAAGAAGAAGAAGAAAAGGCTCCAAATATTGCTGAGAAAGTCATTTTCGAATGTGTTTTTGTTCCATAGTTATAGAATACAGCACCCATTAGATAGATTTTGAAACCCAAAAATTAACTCTTTAAAATTTTCCTCGGTTAATTGACGATCTTTACTATTTAGGTAAATATATTAGGAATTTTCATTGCCTTTAAATCTATTTCTTTTTACAAAAAATTAAATAATGTTCGATTTTTCTATTGTTTAAAAATACACTGACAAGTCCGCTTCAAATGGTTTGTAAACATAGCATGAATTTTAACGGTATGTTACAAATACAGCATATTTTGATCCTCTAAGGAATTATTGGGGGAACAAATATGGCACGCATGGCTTCTTTAATCATTGAGGACTTTATCATTAATTAATTAATATTATATTGCACTTACCTGGCAACATTTTCACTGGAATCATTTCGCAATTCCACATTGTCATCGTCTTTCTTTCTGAATGCTGTCACCCGAGCTGTAGTATGTTTTGTATTTTCCTTTTCAATCGATATATTCCAAGCATCTGACGAAGCAGTTGCACCCAAAATTTTAATACCAGATTTCACTCTGGCCTTCATGGTAAAGGCAGCTATTCTCTGATCAGGCAATTGACGTAGAAAAACAGGAACGTGAATTTTCGACATGGGGAATAGTGGATATTGTGGTATCAATATGGTAAGTATTTTATCTGCACGAATTTCTTTAAATGCTGCTGTCGCTGATATGAGAGGAACTTGCCCAAATGTTGTAAGTGGTTGTATTTGAACTTTGGGCTCACATTGTTCGGGATTTCTTTGCGGTGGTTCAAATACACTATACGAAACTTGTACAAGTCTCTGTGGCACTTTTTGGGCTTTGCTAGCGGTCACATTATCCTCTTTTGGTGGAGGAATCGATGGCCACCAGTCGAATGGAATAATTACCTATGAAATTCAAAATTATTTTACAAACAAAATGAAATACTTTGAAGTTAGCTGAAGAAAAATATATACAAAATGCCAAAGTATACAAAAAATAGTCAAATTGTATTTCAAGATTGTGAATAAGTATACATATTCATAAAACTTTTAAATTCCACGTATACGAGCACATCCTAAAATATTGAAAATTGGCCAATTTTATGAAAATTCTAATCAATTTGAAGTTATGAATATCTCAAATAGCTAATTCGGTCCCTTAAAAGCATTTAATTGGCAAACATTCTTGTTTGAGCATGCGCACTCCAACATGACTCGATAGCATAGTGAAGAACCAGTGCATAAGACACTTATTCAATGGCTTAGTTACAATGGTAGCTTCGAAAAAAAAAACTATATTCATCACAATATTATCAAATATACTTGTAGACCAACTTAAATATATGTTCATATAGAATATAATAAATCATGTCATCATATATCTTCAATTAAACTTACCTCGGCAACACAAACACCATCCTCTCCTTCGGGCATACATCGTCCTTTTAATGGAGTCTGATTAGCCAATGACACATGTAGTAATACACAAATTTTTTGTCTCTGCAAATGACCTCCGGGATCAGCGCCAGCATGAAATAATACCCTTAATACTGGCGAATCCTGAGAAATTGCCGAACGAACCAAATGTGCTGATATATCTAAATGCAAATTTGATTGCTGCATTTCTAATAATGCAGCAGTAGTATTCTAAAAAAAAAAAATTAAAAATTAAAAACAGTCATAAAGTTATAAAGTCATGTCAGTTCAGTCTTAACTCACATTTAAATAGTCCCCTTGATTTTCAATTGTATCTGGAACTATGTAACGCGCTGGGACGGTTTGTTTCGTTGAAAATGGACCATAACTGGCCCTAATAGATACTGGTTGTATCGTTTGTACAACTGTAAACCGATCAACTGATAATATCGAATTATATGATGGTCTTATTTTATTTGAAGTAGTTGATGATGACTGGATATTAGATATTTCTGGTGCTACAGGTGCTTGACGAGAATGCTTTAAAAAAAATCCACTATCTGCCGCTTCAAAATGCACCTCCACACAGTTGTATTGGTCTAAAATTAAAATAAATATATTTCATCAACTTAATTCGAATGGTTTTTGTGTCGACAGCGCACAACTAATCTGGTTCGGCGGTCACCTAATTTTTATCTACTTTGGTCCCCTGTCGGAATGACCGTCATTGATTATCCCTAATGACAATGCTCAGCTAGAAATTGCGCGACTCGTTAAAACCTACTCGGAAAATAGTGGATGGGAAGTCTTACCCACCCACCATTTAGCCCTGACATTGGACCTTCTGACTACCACTTGTTTCGATCAATGCAGAATGCCTTGTTCGAAATACACTTCATTTCACTTGAAGGTATCAAACATTTTGTCGATACGTTCTTGGGTCCAAAAATGAGCGGCCCTAATTGGGACGGAATTCAAGCGATACTGCAATGATGGAAAAAAGTTGTTGTAAAAGTTGGAAAATATATTTAAATTTAGGAGAAATTCTTGAAAATATAGTCTTAAATTTAAGCTTAAGAACATGAACGGAAAGGAACGGCAATCTTAACCAGTCGCCATCGTTCCTTTTAGACTCATTGTGACTGAGTATTTGTTGTAGGTAAGGAATCTCTCTAAGCGTCTATGAGGGACACAAAAATTCTGGTGTTTAAATCAAATATGGCCGCACCAGAGCTATCGTTCATCTTAGACCCATCCATGTATCAATTGAGACTGTGTATTTAGGCAAAAACCTCTGCATAGACTGAAGAATATTGTGAATATTTTTCTAGTCTACATTTTCAGACTCATTGACATTTATTTTCCACCAGGGGAGTCCCTCTTGGAGCATGTTTATATCGTGTAAGGGTGAGAGCAAAATGTGCTTTTGACGCCAATATCGGGGTCTATATCATCAGCAAAAGTATAAGTGGCAATATTACCTTGTGTACCATTAGCATAAATATGATATACAATTAAGATGAAGCATTTGTTTTTTATAACAAATTGACTAATTTTGAGGTAGTTTTTTTTATTACAAAATACCTTTATGCCAGATCTTTTCGAACGAGGAACAGTATTTCTATCTTTCGTAAGTATTATGCAGTGTTTACAATACGATGGACTTGCTTGATAGTGCTGTTCTTCAATCAGAAATCAAACTGATGGTGAGGTATGACGGTTTTGTGGTTAATACAGTTTTAAATAAAGTTTTCAGAGCGTTTTGAGAAAATGGATTAACTAATGAGCCTGTAATAAGCGACGTTTGTAGGATATTTTTTCGACTTTGAGAATTACGATAATTTGGAAAAAGTAATGGATTATGCCTTAAATAAGTTTAAGCAACGTATTGTAGAGCACTTCTTAAGAAATTATCCTGTAATAAAAATACATCCTACGTAGCATTTATATAAAAAAAATTTATTGTGAAAAACAATTCTTTTTTTTTTTTAAATACAATTTTTTACTTCTTTTTTCTCAAAACTAAATTTTTTTGTAACAGTTCTTCTGTTGGAGATAAATTATATTAGAAATATTTTCTTCAAATAATGACTTGGTAGTCTAGCCTTAAAATAATTTATTCGTAATTTACTTGTGAAAAAATTACATTAACACTATAGCACATATGCCCTTAGTGCTAGTATGAAATCGTAACGAAACAATTATATCACCATCCTTACAAAAACAAAACTATGTGACGACGTCATTTTTCTGACATAAACCGAGGATACGTTACTAATCAGGCATTAAATCTCAATAAATAAGACAGGGTTCACTAATCGTTAACCAAAACAACACATAATCACGAGCAAACTAATTAAAATTACAAGACACAGAAATGAAACGCCCCCACGCTGCTACACGGTATATTGTACTTCAAATGGTGAAATTAATTGCATCAACAGGACCCCTGCAATCAAAATTCCAAATAATACTAATCTAATTTTATAAGAACTTGGTTAAATAAATCCCATAAAGAATAATTTAAAATATTTCTCATCGAATAAGATTTTCAAATTCTGAAAATATGATTTCAGGTAGATTGTACTATGTGTGCAAGTATGTACATATATGTGTATCTTAAAATGTGATATTCTAAAATTTGTATGAAACTTACGAATTAACACCACCAGTATGAAAATTGTGTACTTCATATTCCTTTTATTATCCCAACAGAAATGTTTTCCTTCTTTCAGCATATCACTATGCTATAAATTGACATTGCTGATTTTCTCGTACAAATATTATATTATTATATTTTATACTTTACAAAAAGAACACAAATGTAAAACTTTCAAATCTTGCTTTATCTAAGGATGTATACTTTATTGATTTCAATAGTGTGTATTACATTTTTGCCATAATACCCGTATAGACATTTTACATTCTTCCATGCAGGCGTTGTTTTATTATTACGGAAATGCTAATTCTGTTTCACCAAAAACAACACTTTACATTTTTCTTCTTTTATCTATACAATTTTCCTTATATTTTGCAATTTTTTAAGCTGTTCTATCAATTGAATTCTGTATAATTATATCAATAAAATATTTGGAGCCTATCCCCAACATTATATTATCCAACCTGCAGAAAACTTCACAGAATACTGAAGATTTCAAAGTATTGCCAATTATAAAAAAATAATCAAATATTGGCTTTTCTAATGTTATTTGATATAAAGGCATATACACATTGCGCACCAAAGTTGTGATTAGTGTCCTTTCGCGATATGAATTCACTTATTGTTGTGATATCATTGAAATCATAGACACGTAGTTATAATCAAAGTTAGCATCATATTTAATATAGTAATGAATTATTTGATGTAAAGTAATATCTCTAAATTTGATGAAAAAATAATTGCAGGTAATAATGTCGGCAATAAAATTCATTACTCAGCTGGATGCTAAAAAATCCAAATTGACTGAAATGTATTTATCCATTTAAGTAATTTTGCGTAACTATATTTAAATCGTTGCGCAATATGTTTCTAGAAATATCGACATCGATGTTTGGTGTCTAATACTTTTGGAAACCAATTTTAAGCCACAATATTTTCACCGTCATAGTTTATATCGTATGCTTTTCTCGCCAAAATGCACACTTTTATTGCTCCTTGTGGGGGCTGTCAAAATTGCATGATCTTTTCATGAGTATTGTGTTATATTCTAAAAAAAGTGTGTATGCTAAACACAATATCTTTAAACTCTATTGCCACTAAAACACTAAATTAACAGTAATTTAGTATTTTTTAATGTAATTTACTGATTTATTTTGAAGTGATACAGATTCGTTTTGCCAGTAAAACAACTTGAAGCGACTTCTTAATTATTCTCCTTTGCTCAGCACAACTTTCCAAAGGAATAGAGGGGACAATTTTTTCAAGTTATAATTTTTGCATTTCTCATTCACAAATAATGTTTTCGGCAGATAAAGCTTTCGTTGATTTTAACAAAAAATTTCTAAATTGCTCTCAAATGTGAGTAAGAATTATTTGAATGCTCGATTTTCATATGCATGTGAACTTGCATATACCTGATGAAATGGATCATAAGCTACGATACGATACGACGCGATACGATACATTTGACCACATGAACAATAACTAATCTGGCAATACTATCTAAATGTTCAGTGTTGTTAATATTATTTGTTCATACTTGGTTAAGCGGTGGGTCTATTTGGTGTTTAATTTAATACAACTATATTAATTGCAATAGGATTTTACCATAAATTAAGTAAAGCATGGCGGCAGGTCCAATCGCGGAGCGCAATCAAGGTAAATATAATATTTGAGAAAAGATAATTTTACCTTATAAATTTGTATTCTAGATGCCACAATTTATGTTGGTGGGTTAGATGACAAAGTTTCTGATACTCTGCTTTGGGAGCTTTTTGTACAAGCTGGACCAGTTGGTAAGATGGTTGCATTACGAAAATTCTGCTTATATATTTTAAAGTACAATTGTTTCTAGTTAATGTTCATATGCCGAAAGACCGCGTTACGCAAATGCATCAAGGGTATGGTTTTGTGGAATTTCTTAGTGAAGATGACGCAGATTATGCCATTAAGATAATGAATATGATAAAGTTATACGGAAAGCCGATACGTGTAAACAAAGCTTCAGCTCATCAAAAGAATTTGGATGTTGGCGCCAACATTTTCATAGGTAATCTTGATCCAGAAGTTGATGAAAAACTACTCTATGACACGTTTTCTGCTTTTGGAGTGATACTTCAAACACCAAAAATTATGCGAGATCCAGAGACGGGAAATTCTAAAGGATTTGCTTTTATCAATTTCGCCAGTTTTGAGGCATCCGATGCTGCAATGGATGCTATGAATGGACAGTATCTGTGTAATCGACCAATATCAGTTTCATATGCATTTAAAAAGGATTCAAAGGGTGAACGGCATGGGTCGGCTGCCGAGCGTCTGCTTGCTGCACAAAACCCGTCATCACATGCAGATCGACCTCATCAACTGTTTGCTGATGCTCCAGTAAATAATATGATGCCAGTTATGGCCGGTCAAGTCATTCCACCACCATTGATGGCGCCACCACCTCCACCAACGATACCGGCAGCTCCATCTGCGGCGATGTTGCCACCACCACCTCCGGTACCCCCTCCACAAGCAGGGGCATTTCCACCAAGCATTCCGCCACCACCGCTTCCTCCACTCGCAACCAATCAACCGCCACTGCCTCCACCAGTTGGTATCCCTCCTCCACCAAGGATGATTCCGACTCCTGCTTGGCATCCCAGCAACGCACCACCACCATTTCCGGCACCGCCGCGTCCACCACCACCAAATTGGAGACCGGCCGGCTTTCCCAACGCTCCATTCCCTCCTCGCCCATTCAATGGAGATCCTGCACCAGTTGGATACCAGTTTTAAACAATTTGCTATTAACTACCATATAAAAAATCGTATTTGTGGGGTATAATGATGATAGTTTTAAATAAACGAACGAATTTTTCTAATAACGTTCCTTGTATCTTTCAATTTTGCAATCTGATCATTGGGTAATATTTAATATGAATTGCTAAAAATCAATTTCATAGAGCTCATTTGAAATAAAAAGTTCATGCTGGCCAAAATGTTTCACATTTTATTCTTGCTGCTTGTAAATCAGCTGTTTCAGTGTTAAGGTCGCAGTCTATTTAAAACTTTGCATCCGTTGCGGCGAGGCATGCTAATCACACTGACGGAGCAACACTTTATAAGTGTACGAAAAATCAGTTGGATTTGTTTTAATTCATTTTTTGCGTTTCCCTTCAATACAGGAGCAGGTAGTAATAAATTACTTTCTACGCAACAAAGAATAAAATATAAAAAAAGATAATGAGTTTTCACTTAAGGCTCCGAAGAACGTTTGCCAGGTCTCTCTTATATTAACCGACTCCGAACACCATAACTTTCGTGACATCACTTTTTGAGATTTCTCACAATAGCATTTCCCTAGCAATCAAACGTAGAAAGACCAAAAAACGGAAAATTAGTAAGTTTTACTATCTAGTAACCTGCCTGTTATGTGAAAACAGCTGTTTTTAATAAGAAACTCGAATTTGTTAGCTTAATTTAAACCAATAAATCAAATTAATATTTTTAATATTTACATACACATAATATACAGTAAATTCAGTAATATTGAAACGCTGCCATGTGCTGGAGTACTTGGTGTGTCCACTAGATGTTGGGTCCTCCTCTTTTGCGACGTCCTGCAGCAGTTTCCAAATATAGCAACATCTCAATTTCTCCTTTCTTATTTTTCTAATGTGTCTATTTGTAATGACCACAAATATTGGTGTTGTACTGCTACAGTACGTACAGTAATACGTACTGCTGTTCAACATGTTGTACCACCTGAAATTTTGTATGACGGAATGTATAGATTCTTTTAGTTAGTAATCATATTTGTAACGAGTATAGAATGTGCATCCTATAAGTAAATTTCTGTGTTGGATTTTTTAAAATGCATATTAAACAGGTAAATGTGAAACGCTATAAATTTCGAGCGAGAATATTAATTTTTAAACAAATTCTTTAGATTATTATACAAGGTTTTAAAAGTTACAAAGACCAGACCGTGGTTGAACCATTTGACAAGAGGCATAATGTAGTGGTTGGAAGAAATGGGTCGGGCAAAAGTAACTTTTTTTATGGTAAATATACGTAAAAATAAATAAAAACATGAGATTAAATACTAAAATCGAAATTAATTATATCTTATGATTTTATTTATCCGACAATGCCAAATATATATATTGTGCATTTCTGTGATTTGTGATCAATTTTAGATTGGATTCATAATATCACAAACTTTCTACATGTACATAAAAGAGCGCGTTAATATTTTTTTACTAATTTTTAGCCATTCAATTTGTCCTAAGTGATGAATTCACTCATCTTCGCCCGGAACAACGGCAGGCACTGCTCCATGAGGGAACAGGCGCAAGAGTTATATCAGCGTATGTGGAGATCATTTTCGACAATTCGGATAATCGTGTACCGGTGAGTTAGTAAGAAGAATTTTATGTTGGATGATGAACGAATTCGAGGTGGTACAAAACATCAAAGTGGATACTAGTTATCGCCTGATAATTCAATCTCCAACTGCGATTTTATCTTGCATTGCACAACAGAGTTACCAATTAATATTTTTCTCCATTTAGATTGACAAAGAGGAAATTTATCTTCGGCGAGTTATCGGTGCGAAAAAAGATCAATATTTCTTAAATAAAAAGGTCGTCCCACGAACTGAAGTTGTCAACTTACTGGAATCTGCTGGCTTTTCAAATTCGAATCCATATTATATAGTCAAGCAGGGTAAAATTAATCAAATGGCAACAGCAGCTGATTCGTATAGGCTGAAATTGTTAAGAGAAGTGGCTGGCACCCGTGTCTATGACGAACGAAAGGAAGAGTCTTTGAATATACTTCGCGAAACCGAGGGTAAATTAGAAAAGATATCGGAATACTTGAAGACGATAGAAGATCGTTTGCAAACGTTAGAAGAAGAAAAGGAAGAATTGAAAGAGTATCAAAAATGGGATAAAGCGCGTCGAACCCTAGAGTATATTATTCATGAAACCGAGCTGAAAGAGACAAAAAAAGCATTAGAAGATCTACAGCTACAACGGAAATCATCGGTTGATAAGAAAAAAGTTTATAATATCGAAATACAAAAGGCGCAAGAAAAGATCAAATCTATTCAAAAGAATTTAAAGGATGCAAAGAAGAATGTGGCAACCACTAAAGAGGAACGTTCCATTTTAATGACAGAGCAACAACAACTACTACGTGAAAAGACGAAACTTGATTTAACAATAATCGATTTAAACGATGAAGTCCAGGGTGATAATAAATCAAAGGAGCGTGCCGATCAGGAGTTGAAAAAGCTTAAAATCACCATTGCCGAAAAGGAAAAAGAACTTGACGATGTAAAGCCAAAATATGAATCAATGAAACGCAAGGAGGAGGAATGTTCACGTGAGCTGGCTTTGAAGGAGCAAAAAAGGAAAGAACTCTACGCCAAACAAGGTCGTGGATCGCAATTTTCTTCAAGAGAAGAAAGAGATAAATGGATTATGAATGAGTTGAAGTCGTTGAGCAAGCAAATTAAGGACAAAGTAAATCATAATTCGAAATTAGTGGATGATCTGAAAAAAGATGCTAATGCGGAAACAGAGCTTGGTAAGAAAATCGAAGAACATTCGGTCGAATTGGAGCAGTTGCGTTTGCAAATTGATGAGCATAACAAAAAATATTACGAGCTAAAAAAGACTAAGGATCACTATCAGGCTACCCGCAATGAATTGTGGCGTAAGGAAACGCAAATAACACAACAGCTTCAAACGCACAAGGAAGAGCTCTCGAGAGCAGATCAAGCGCTCCGAAGTATGGCGGGAAAACCAATTTTAAATGGCCGCGATTCAGTTCGTAAAGTTTTGGACAATTTTCTAGAAAGAGGAAATCCATATGCTGAAATAGCCAAGGCCTATTATGGTCCAGTGATTGAGAATTTCAGTTGCGACAAAACAATTTACACTGCAGTGGAGGTGACAGCGGGTAATCGTCTTTTCCATCATATTGTGGAATCCGATCGAGTTGGTACACAAATATTGAAGGAAATGAATAAGCTTAAGCTGCCGGGTGAAGTTACTTTTATGCCACTGAATCGTTTACAAGTTAAAATTCACGACTATCCCGATGATCCTGACTCGATCCCAATGATTTCCAAATTAAAATACGATGAGCAGCACGACAAAGCTTTGCGTTATATATTTGGCAAGACATTAATTTGCCGTAACTTGGAAAGAGCCACTGAGCTAGCCAAGAGCACTGGTTTAGATTGTGTAACACTAGATGGTGATCAGGTATCGTCGAAAGGCTCTCTGACTGGTGGTTATTTTAATACGTCGAGGTCTCGCCTTGAAATGCAAAAGAAGCGTACCGAATATTCGCAACAAATTAAAGACTTTGACAAGGACCTAAATAAGCTGCGAAATGAATTGAAACAAATTGAAAATAATATTAATTCGATCGTGTCGGAAATGCAAAAGACCGAGACGAAACAAGGTAAATCCAAGGATGTTTTCGATAAGGTGCAAGGTGAAATTCGTTTAATGAAGGAAGAATTGGTGCGCATCGAAAAGTATCGAGCACCAAAAGAGCGCTCTGTTGCACAATGTAAAGCCAGTTTGGAGGCCATGAATAGTACCAAGGCTGGACTAGAAGCTGAGTTGAAACAAGAACTCATGTCAACACTATCCGTTCAGGACCAATGTGAAATAGATCAACTCAATGAGGACATCAGAAAATTGAATCAAGAGAACAAGGAGGCTTTCACTCAAAGAATGCAACTTGAAGTGGTTAAAAATAAACTAGATAATCTGCTGACAAATAATTTATTCAGACGTAGAGACGAATTGATTCAAGCTCTGCAGGAAATTTCCGTGGAGGACAGAAAACGTAAACTAAATAATTGCAAAACTGAGCTTTCAGCTGCAGAGAAGCGAATAAAAAAAGTAAACAGCGACATAGAGGATATTGAGAAGAGGTAAGACATCATCTTTTTCAATATAATGTGCGGACCTATTGTGATTAGTTCTTTAGCATTGATTCGTTTGAGCTGTTCAGATGAAGCCAGATATCTAGGCCTTGTCCCTGACAAAACCTTAATTGTAAACGTTACATCGAAGAGCGCGTTAGGAAAGGTCGGTTGCATTATACTCACGCAAATGAGCAATAGGAAGAAAATGTGAAATGAGACCCAGTATCGTATTCTAGCTCTATGCAGCGGTGGTGAGACCAACACTACTGTATGGGGCTTCCGTCTGGTGTACAGCGCTCAATAGGGCCTTACACAAATTCCGTGGAGAAAGTCCAAAGATTTGTATATTCATTACAGGGGCACTTAGAATGACTGCCAAAAAATTTCTGAATACCTTGTTACACCTGTTTCCTTTACACATCCAGGGGAAGTAATTAGCACCTCAAGCGACAATTAGACTTCCAACAATTTCAGATTGGTTCTGCAATTGTTACGGGGGACAACAATCCCCCCGACGTCATACCACGATCAGTTGACTATGAAACAGCAAAGCTGGATAGAACGTACTGAGAAAATAAGAACACCCGCATCGCTGGTGTTCGCATAGCTTTTGGGTTGCCAGACCCCTGCAATGTTCTCCAAGCAGAGCTTGCAATTCATGTAGCATTGAAGTCGCTTCAGTGTAACGTTATATCATAACAATTAAATTAAGCCCCAAAGGGTTCTTTGGCCGAGCTTCTCTTCCATTCCATGTTAAATTTTGGACAGTATTAGAAGGGACTTACTTATTTTAGCCGGTTCCTCTTGCAAGTTCTGCCGTTCTTGAGCTTTGTCACAGGGTTCTTTTACAAGCTTTTTCATGGCAAATTGTTACTGGTGGAAGAATTGCCAATTGCTTGCTGACAGATGGGTACCGCTCGAAAGAAAAATTTTTTCGATATTAAATTTGTTATGCTTCAGCCGGGGATTGAACCCACGACCTACAGATAAGAAGGCCAACACACTCAACTAAAAAAAAAAAAAAAATTAATATGTGGCACTTAAAGCTCCAAAGGGCTCATTGGCCGAGCTTCTCTTCCATTACTGTTGTGCGTCTTAAATTTTGGACAGTATTAGAATGGACCTATTTATTTTAGCCGGTTCCGAACGGCAGAACACTTGTGACATCACTTTTTCTGAGCTTTGTCACAGAGTTCTTTTTAGAAGCTTTTTCATGGCAAGTTGTTACTGTCGGAAGAATTGCCAATTGCTTGCCGACAGGTGGGTACCGTTCGAAAGAAAAATCTTTTCGATATTAAATTTGTTATGCATCAGCCGGGTATTGAACCACGACCTACAGATCAGAAGGCGAACACACTAACCACTGAGCTACGGCACCACTAAACGGCTACACTAAACTAAACACCACAATAAACACCCTAAAATCAGTTTACCTGAATTCATCAGTGCCAATAGTTACAGAACATATCTTAATGAAATGTCCGAGCAGTCCAATATTCACATTATGGCACAGGGATATGCCAGAGAACGAGAGTTCGGACGAACTAGCAAAGAAGGGTTTACCATTGTAAACTCTTTTTATACGGAGAATATTGGCATTCCAGTGGCGACTTGTAAACTTCTAGCATCGAACGCATTACAGAAAACGAATGCCAGACGGAAGTTGGACACGTCTCCAAGTAACCGGCTTATCTGGCCTGTCTACTGCCAAAGTTGCGTCGTCGAGGAAGAACCAGAGTCCATAACTCACATCCAGATTGAATGACTCACCTGGGCAATGGCTTCTTCCACGACCTCACCAAGCTGGCCATTTTTATATATTAAATTAAATTAAGAGCCAATTGTAGAGGTCAACTTTGCCAGAAGAATCATTTAAGAAACTTAGCATTATGTTGCTTGCAGTTGCTGATCAGTTTAGTATTAGAATTCTAAGAGACTATAGTACCACTTGAATGTTTTCATTGCATCATAATTTGTATTTAACAAATGTTTGTTCATTTTTATTTTATATATGTAGAGTACAAGAAGCTGTACATCTTCAGAAAACATTACAACAGGAACTGGAAGGTTGGGTTCGTAAGGAGAAAGAAGCAGAAGAGAAAATAAATGAGGATTCTAAAAAAGTGGAAAAATTGACGGCCAAAGAGAATTTACTTAATCAAAAAATTGATGAGTGCACTGAAAAAATTGCCAGTCTCGGAGCATTGCCACAAGTGGACGCCACATATAGTAAAATGTCTCTGAAAGTTTTATTTAAAGAATTGGAGAAGGCCAATCAGCATTTAAAGAAATACAATCATGTGAATAAAAAAGCCTTGGATCAGTTTTTGAGTTTTTCGGAACAAAAAGAAAAACTCTACAAGCGTAAAGAAGAACTTGATGTGGGCGATCAGAAGATTAGAGAACTGATGCAGTCACTTGAAATGCAAAAAGTGGAAGCAATTCAATTTACTTTCAAGCAGGTAGCACAAAATTTCACAAAAGTTTTCAACAAATTGGTGCCACAGGGAGCTGGATTTTTAATTTTGAAAACAAAAGACAATAATAGCGATGACATTGAAAAGGAAGTTGCCAACTCGGATGCATTTACTGGAATTGGAATTCGAGTCTCATTTACGGGAGTCGATGCTGAAATGCGAGAAATGAATCAATTATCTGGTGGACAAAAATCTCTTGTGGCGCTGGCATTAATTTTCTCCATTCAAAAATGTGATCCTGCTCCATTCTACTTATTCGACGAAATCGATCAGGTTAGTGATTTATTTCATTGCGCATTGTTTACCTCGATGTGCCATATTGTTAATTTCACCCCTTTATGGATGTTATATTTTTCAGGCACTTGACGCTCAACACAGAAAAGCTGTTGCAGATATGATACATGAGCTGAGTGATAAAGCTCAATTTATTACTACAACATTTCGTCCAGAACTTCTTGAAAATGCCCATAAATTTTATGGAGTTCGTTTTAGAAACAAAGTCAGTCATATTGATTGCGTAACGAAAGAGCAAGCAAAAGATTTTGTCGAAGACGATAATACTCATGCGTAAACAACAACAAACATTATTTAATAAATATAATTTTAATCATAATTTAATCATTCAATAAAGTAAACGTAAGAAGAATGTGGAAATTTCATTCCGTTTGGTTTTATTAAATTGGGTTTGGTGGATTGCTGCTGCATCCACCCTAGGGCAACTTTCTCTTTCCAAAACTTAAACAACTTTTCGACAAAAAGAGTCGATTAAAAGTGATTAACAACGATTCCAATTTTGATTTTTTTTTTTCACGATGAAAGTCCTATTAAAAAAACACCAACTCGAGAAATATGCTGAAATGTCTAAAGATAAAGAGAGTTGACAGCGCTTGAAATTTCTAACTGGTGTCAGTGAGCGGGGAACAAAGACGACTGGTGTAGTATTTTACATTCTGCAATAGATCGAAATCGATTGTCGTGATCAGATAACGGAATAAGTAGTCTAACATCTTTCCACAGAAAAGGGACGAGTTTGTTTGTACACACTTTCTTCATAAGCAGAGAGAACAAACTCTTCACGAGATATTGGGCTCCTCTCTGATAGCTTCTATAATAGCATTAGGAACGCATATTCTAGCATCCAAGAACACGATTCGCTGCAGATCTCTTGATAAAATGTCTAAGCAACATAATCCACACCGTATGTGAGTGCCGGGTCACAGCGACATTCCAGACAATTGTAGAGCGGATGACCTAGCCAGAAATGGCTAGGTCATCCGCATCCATTTTAGAACATCTTCCTGAATTTGGAAGCTTTTTTGGACAGATGACAAAGAAGTCGATTGATTTTAACCATGACGGACCATTACTTACTTATGTGGCCATAACAACCGAATATCGATTTAGGCCGAATATAACATGCTTCGCCAGCCACCTCTGTTCTTCGCTAGCTAGCGCCAGTTAGAAATTCCAAGCGCCGTCAAGTTCTCCAGTACTTGGTCTTTCCACCGGAGGTTAGGTCTTCCTCTTCTGCGTCGTCCTCCAGCGGGTTCCGAATATAACACCTTCTTAGCTAGAGTGTATTCTTCCATTCGCTCGACATGACCTAGCCAGCGCAGCCGCTGGATTTTGATGCGCTTTACTATATCAATATCGGCATACAGCTCGTACAGCTCATGGTTCTACCTTATTCGGTACTCCCCACCAACGCAAATAGGTCCAAAGATCTTGCGTAGGACTTTTCTCTCGAAAACTCCAAGCATTCGCTCATCCAAGGTGGAAATTGTACAGGCTTCAGCGCCATATGTTAGGACAGGCTTGTAGAGTGTAGTTTTCGGACCATTGTGCTTACCAAATTAACTGGCAAGATAGAGATGAACAGCGACAAGAATAAAATTCGTAAATTATTTAAGATAATCAAGCGCCTGAGTGGCGTTCTTAATCCCGGAACCTCTTCAAGTCCTGACGAGAATGGGAAAATGGTTACAGATATTCACGCTTCCCAAGAATGGACGGGTTTACGTCCCGGAAGCTCTCGACTCTATGGTCGACAAAGGTCCAATCATCTCACTAGAATACGGAAATGTTTTGTAGGGGTAAAAGCAAAGCATTTCCGTATTCTTGCTGCTACAACAACAACAGATATTCAGATCGTACTGAATTTTGGACGGTACGCTTCTTCAAGTTATTGAATAGCAACGCTAAGAAAAATCTCTCCGTGGAGTGGATGTCCAAGCAAACCCATAACAGATGATGGTGTTGAGGTTCCATCATCCGGTATCATATTCGGAACCCGCTATAGGACTACGAAGAAGAGGAAGACCCCAACTCCGGAGGTAGGACCAAGTACTGAGAACCAATCAGCGCTTGAAATTTCAAACTGGCACCATCGAGCAAAAACATGAAGGATACTAAATTCGACCTAAATCGGCTTTCGGTTGTAATTTTACTATTCGCATCATATTTCGTGCAATAAACTATAAGTTTCACTTTTTTAAACAAAAACAGATATCGAAATCGGGCGAAATACAATTTTTTGTGTACTTTCACTTTTTTTAAAAAAAGTAATCGGCTCTAGAGGTCTCAAATGTATAATCGATCGAAATTAATTTTTCCTCCGTACAATTTTTTGGAACCTATTTATCTCCTACAGTTTCAGGAGGTGAACATAGAGGCTAAGTATGTTTAGGACAAATAGTGAGGGGTACCTCTTGATCCCTCTAAAGGTACCCAGGGAACATTTTGCATCCAATGAAATAAAAGATAATTGAGTTTGTAATTAATTTTATAGAGGCTTATTATTTAATCGTTTGAATCCATTTAAATTATTCTATAGTATAGTATATTTATTTACTTGCCACCACCGTTTTAACTTTATATAACGGCTACACATTAAAATATCAATACATATGATGAACAATTTAATTAGATTTTTACAGATTAGTATAAAATATGTGTTTTTGTGTGCTTTTTTTCTCAGTTTTCGTCATATAAAGGTGTAGCATCGCCTAAATTCATCGAATGTGGGGATGTATTTGTACGGGGCGTACTCCGCACTGATTTGGGACTTCTTTGTGTATCCTTTGATCGCACTCGATCTTCCATAAAATGTGAACTGTGTGGGTAATCATGACTGGAAATAGCATAATTGCTATTGTTATTATTGTTGTTGTTGTTGTTGGAAACATTTGAGAAATCATTCGATGTGGAACGCATTTGATGGCTCTGTTTGCGTCTCGCCCAAGAATCTGATGCCATTTGCCATTCCATACTTTCTTTCTGATTTTGATTTGAATATCCACCTCCTCCTCCTCCGCCGCCGCCTCGACCTTTGTTATTATATTCCATATACGTATCGTAACGTGGTGATATTCTGTGAAAACCTCCACCGCCGCCACCGCCACTATCCTTCATTTGATGATGATGATGATGATGCTTATTGTTAACTGGACGGGGGAAATTCATGTTCGATGCTGAAGAACTCGGACTTGGAGTATTGTGAGTATAACGTGGCGTCTGCGAAGAATACGGAGTATTGTACGGTGTCATAAACGGTGTTTGTCCGCTCGGTGTGTATGGTGTATTGACATATCCACCCTGGTAACCCGGTGTATTTGGATAATGCGGTGTATGAATAGGCACTGACTGTGGTACTTGAGAAATAGATCGTGTATCCATGTTAATTCGCGGCGTATCATATCCCGTGGTACGGATGCTGGCTTGTATATGCGGTGTTGATATTGGTGTATTAGCCACAATCGGATCCGAGTAGTGATCTTTGAACCATTTCAGAAATGAATTCAATGAATCGAATATTTGACCACGGAAACGGAAACCCTCTGGTACTACTGTAACATATTCGTGCCGACATTTGGTTTTTGGTAGATATGACAGTAGAAATTTGCCCGGATAATTTTTCGATGCCGAAAAGAAATAATGAATTTTTTTCGGATCCTTCACTTTTTCCTCCTTGAGCAGCTCCTCCATTTTGTCTTTGGCGCCGCCACTTGTGTCTCTGTAATATTTGTATGTGAGTAATTCTCTAGCGCAAGCCGCCATTGGATTGACATGTCGCGCTATTATTTCGTCTAGATCTTCAAACTCCTCATTGCCAATCCACAGGCTTTGGCCCAGACTAAATGCATTTTCTTTGCCCTCTTCGCGTACATCGATGTGCTGATAGATGTCCGCTGTCACTTTCCAGGTGACCGTTAGATGATCCGAACCCTTGCTAGAAGGCCGCACGACTACTTCACCCTGATCCATATTCTCCATAATTTTCACCACTTCAGCGTAAGACTTGTTGTGGAAAGAAGGATGTATTATCACGCGCTTAACATATTGCTGCTTTGCTCTGACTTGTTTCTGTTCATTTTCCTTGCGAGTGTCTCTCTCTTCGCTCTCGTAATCATAGAATTGATCCTTACGCGGACGCCATTCGTGATTTTTATCCATTAGATCGGAGCTTTTCGAAGAACAGTCTACTGAAAATCGATCTACATCGATCTTAATTATGCGCACATGTATGGCTTGTCCATTCTGTACACGTTCTTCCGGATTTTTCACATGCTTATCCGATAAATTTTTTATATGTATAAATCCAGACAAGCCGTTATCCAAGCGCAGCTTAATGCCTGTGGCTTGTCCTGGACATGCACCGGCATCGAAGTGATTCCACACCTCAGATAACTCGGGAAAGTCATCTTTCAAGCAGAACGGACATTGCCAATGTCCAGTTTCGTCGTTTCTCACCGGATTAGCTTGATCTAGTTGCTCACCTTGCGGTTTGCGATGCGATATGCCGACGACCGTTGCTAACACCATTTTGCCGACGTAAAATGATTCGGGCGTTTCCTTAGTGAGCATATCAAACAATTCCTCGGAGTTTGGCGATCTGTACGTTACACGTAAGTCTTTGTAGAGGCAATTCAGCTCAGTTCTGATGTCATATAGAGTGATGCTCTTATTTCCGAAACCTTGTCGTTCAAGTTCGACCGCAAATGCATCCAAATCCAAGTCTTTAAGTCTTTCGGGCGACTCTAAAATCTCTTCCAACGCTCCGGCAGGATTTGTTTCTTCATCATCATATTCCATAGCATCGATTGCCATTTTTCGTGCCCATTCATAAGTTTCGGGATGCACTCGCGACCCGTCCAAAACCTCCACATACGCCTCAGTGCTGTCACCAAGGGAACTGGTATCGATTTTGATAAAACCGGAACAATTTATAAATACTTTGGGACCCAAGTGGCACAGCGTAACTAATTGAGTTCTGTTTTCGAGCCTTTGATTAGATTGTTTTAGGATTTTTATGAGCGCCTGCCCTTTTCGCGGACCTAGACCACAAACGAATTGTACCAAATTCAGTGTATACGAATTCTGTATGGCCAAATTGATGTCTAAGCCGACCTCATTTGTGCGATTGATAAATTCAATATACAAATGTTCTAGTAATTCTTCTTTGGGTAATTTTTCCTGCAGCGAATGGTATCGCAGACACAAAATTTCCTCATCCACGCCGCACAGCTGAGAATACTCCACAAGGGGGTCTTGCATTTTGCGCGCCAGTGAAACTGCTTGTTTAAGCAATGTGGGATATTCCTTGAAATCGTTTGCGCCCTTCTTCGAATTGGCATATATTTTGGCGAGCTCATTGTCGATTATCTCCACAGCAATTAGAGGGAATTGTTCCTCCTCGACCAGTTCTTTAACCAGTTCTTGAATGTCACTTTGTAGCATTTGCGCCTCCCTCGACTCGCCTCCAATAGCAATTACATGCGGTTTTTTGCTACGAATAAATTCTTTTAGATTTTTCAAATCGGACAATTTAAGCGCCTTTTCATCGGAGCGGTACGAGTTTTTGCGCTTCAGTATGTGCGGCAAACGCAGATAATCGCTTACATCTCCCTCAATGGATGTAATTGCACAGAAAGCTGCCTGCGAATAATCGGGAACAAATGCTACACCCATCGCTCGTATTCCTTTAACAGAGGACCATTCATCGTATGTGAATTCTTCGGAATATTCTGGCTTGTAGGGTGCCACTTTCAGCCAACCAGCCAACTTGGAACAACAAGACTTCAGAACAGATTCTTTTGCTTCTGCAATCAATGTGGCCTTCAGCTCCTTTCGCAAATCTGGCATTACCATCTTTTTCAGCGCCAATTCGACACACTCGGCGCGAAGACTATTCCACTCTTGAACGGTTTTTGAAAATTCGTCACGTTGATACAGCTGTTTGGCTTCGTCTATGTACGAGTTCGATGTATTGCCTTCTATCTCATCGGATATCTGGATATCCAGCAGATTATCCTCTTCAGCCATTACCAGCCGGAGAAACTGTTCACCAACTATATCTCGCACCGGTTTGTTAGCCAAATATTTCATAGCATAGCAGCTATGGTTCTCATCGATTTCTTTAAGACCCTTTTTAGTTGGGCGAACATTAATTTTAGCTCTCTCGAAGAATATTTCTCGTACGCTCTTCCTTAGGAGTGGCTCCCGTGACAACTGTCGAGCAACGACGAATTTCGCAGCATGAATTACTTCATCGACCATCATAAATTTGGGACATAGATATTGCTTAGCAATATCTGTTGGACTAATCGACTCCTGGTCTACATCATGTCGCTGATAACTGTCGCGTAAATTTTCGGCAAATTGGTCGGGCAAAAGCCCAAATCTTTTTGCAAATCCGCAAATACCAGCCTTTCGACACATTGCATATGGGCCAGAATCTTTGGCTTGTTTCAGTTGCTCGTGTTCTTCTGGTTCATCATCATCGTCGTCATCATTGATTTCATCAATATTTGCAGCAGCAGCAGCTTCAGGATCTTCAGCATTTTCGATGTTTTTTCGCTTTTCCTCTTCTCTGGCAATACGCCGTTGCTCTTTTTCACGTTTTCTCAAATCCTCCTGCATCTTGGGTATGTCGTGTGAATAGTAAAGAAGAAATTGCATGTGTATATCTTTTAGTTCTTCCATGGTTTGCACTTCACGTAACCGCTCGAAATCATCATCTTTTATTACACGAACATCATCTGGAATCGGACTGTCTGTTTTGTCCATCAGTTCATTCAGTTGGAAATTACGCATTTTTTCAAACAACAAATTCAGTTTGGTTTTCCTAGTCAGCAGTTGACACCAGCGTTCATCGTAATAGTATATCTTCCATAAATCGTCACACGATAATTCCGGTTTTACATATTCTTTGCGATAGAACGCTATAAACGGCACCTCTAATTGTTGATTTCGAATAAAATCTAAGGCTTGTTTAATTTTCCCCACTGTACTCGGTGGCTTCTTGTACCGGTCGCGTGATCCATCACACTTTTCCTGTTGCGATACTGGTGGTTTACAAAATGCCTGCTTGTATATCCACTCAGCTTCGTCATCCAATTCGGAGGAGCCGTCAGCAACTTGCGTTACCGGAATCTGTCGTAATTGCATACGCTCCGGTATATCAGTTTTTCGTATTTCATTATCCAAATCGGTAAAATGACCACGCTTCAATTCGCTGGGTTCGTAAATATCAAAAATTGTCTTTTTCACAACCTTCTTCTTGGGTGGCTTTTTTCTCGCTTTTCCCCTATCATCATCAACATCCTCGTCGTATTCGTCACCCTCAGATTCTTCCTCATATTCATCTTCTTCGTATTTTGCAAAATCATCATAATCAAAATCGACGCCAAAGATATCCTGACCTTCTTGTAGTGACCTGAAAAAAGATAAATTCCGCATATTCAATCAGTTCAACTACAATGCTGGCATGTACTTACGCATCAGTAAAAATAGGTCTTCGTCTTTTCTTCTTTTCTGCAATAGGTCGTCCATCATCGTCTACAATAAAATCATCAGCATCAGATTCGGAATCCTCTTCCTCTTCAAATACATCAGGTTCTCTATTGCTACGCTCCGATCGCATTTCTACGTTCTAATGAAGTGTGTAATAATAGAAAAAAGAATTGGATGACGTGCAAATATGCGCATTTCCAATCAACTCACTTCATCATTTTCATCAAAGAGCTGCTCAGCAATAGCCTCCCTTGCTAAACCTTCATCAACGTGCTCTTCTTCACCATCACTTTCTTCATCTTGAATACGTCTTAGTCGTTTAAATCGTTTCTAGGTTATAAAGGAACATTAGCCATAAACTCCATGTACATTCAAAACTAGCGGATACATACTCTTCGTTCAACTTTGACGCCCAAATTTTCTTCAATTAAATCGTAATCATCATCTTCTAAACGATCATCCAAATCATCGTCATCATGCTTTTTTCTCTTTTTCGACCCATTCGAAACATCTGAATCTTCACCTTCACTCACATCATCTTCTATGGGGTTATCATCAATTAAATCTTTTAGCTCTTCGCGCAAACGTTCCTCATCATCTGTAAGGTGAATAATTGAACAATGAAAACAATGTTTGACCTTGTGGCAACAGCTTATGTTCCATGTCACTATGAATTGTGGTGGATTTACAAATGTATACACACATGTGTAAACGTATACATATATTCACATATGCGTTACAAAATTTACAGGCATTTAATTATTAAATAATTTCCGCATCAATTATTTAATAATTAATTTAATGAATAATAATCAAATAATTTACTAAATAATAAAGCCGCATTCTACTATACGGATTTTCCAAATTATATTTTTAATAGATTACAACACGAAATCACAATGATGGAATATTTAGAGTGAAGCATGATTTTGCCAACACTTAACCATTAAAAGTAAATGTAATAGATAAAATATTGATCGAAAAACCAACCTTCTTCTTCTTCACTACTATCCGACATGGCTTTGAGTTTTTTTAATTTCTTTCGTTCGTGTACATCGAGCTCTTCCTCCTCCTGCAGAAATGATCAAAAATAATTTTCCATTTACAAAATATGTACATAACATGAATTTTCTTACCTCAGATTCTTCCGCTTCAGAGTCTAGAAAATCCGCCATACTTCGATATTAGATATTTTTAATTATATTTAATTAACACTAAAATATCGACGATGTGAAAACCGTGAAAAATGTGAAAACCAAACAATTAACGATTTATCTTCATCCAATGTTCCTGAATACCATGTTACTTTCACAAATATAGCGAGTACAGTACACAATTACTTTTCTTCCAATAAAAAAGTACCTGTCTATGATTGATTAACGATTACCTAAAGGTATGACCACACTGCACAATATCAAATGACGATATTACACTTTCAATTTTTCGCTGTGAATTGTTTGGCTGTCACTCCTTCGTCTAGGATATAATTGCTGCTATATATTTTTAGGTGAATCCAAGCGACAACGTTTTATTTGAAGTAATTAATGTTCGTTCCTCGTATTTCTTATGTAGGCGAATGAATTTAATTGAATTGTGAAACGTTTTATAAAAGATTTTGAGTTTTATTTCCCGAAAATTTATTGTAATGTAACCTTAATTTTGTTGTTTCTATATTTATTGCAGTGTTGCTGGCGTATTGAATCTGTTTATGAATAAAAAAAATAAAATAAATATGTGGCACTTAAAGCCCCAAAGGGCTCATTGGCCGAGCTTCTCTTCCATTACTGTTGTGCGTCTTAAATTTAGACAGTATTAGAAGGGACCTACTTATATTAATCGGTTCCGAACGGCAGAACACTTGTGACATCACTTTTTCTGAGCTTTGTCACAGAGTTCTTTAAGAAGCTTTTTCATGGCAAGTTGTTACTGTCGGAGGAATTGCCAATTGCTTGCCGACAGGTGGGTACCGTTCGAAAGAAAAATCTTTTCGATATTAAATTTGTCATGCATCAGCCGGGTATTGAACCACGACCTACAGATCAGAAGGCGAACACACTAACCACTGAGCTACGGCACCCACTGTTGAATCTGTTTACGAATACACGTGGAAATTTTCCGATGCAGCGAAAGAAAATGAAAAAATGGATAGAAATGTAATTTTAATTTTACCGATGCCGCATTCATTGCATTCAAGTCGCAGAAACCAACTACATTTGCTGCAACCGGTATTTTATGTTTACGAGCTCTTAAACGATAAATCATTTGTCGACAATTATTTCTTTGTTTTGTTGTGGTTTGGATTGCCGAATACAATACTCAAAAATTGTTTTAACAATTTAAATTGTTGGCTGGATACAGGAGATTACTAGTACAAGTCGTGTGATTGTTATAGAGAACAACAATCGCAACTGATTGGCGACTAAGTATTCACATTATAATCAATTTTTCATTTTGTATAGGAAACTTTAGCAAAAGTTTCATTGCAGCAATCAAAATATTGGTGTAATATCTAGGGTATTTTCGGTTTATATGCTACAAGAGTAGGAAAAGATATGATTGAGAGAAAAAGAGTGACTCTCATTTGTGACATACGCTCTGTTGAAAATCTAATTTCAATAGATTTTGACTAATCCCATGAATGGCTTGGGTATGAAATAGGTCGGAACAGCTTACCTACTGATGCGTATTGGCTAATCGCACCATCATGCTGAATATATTGCTTATCTATCCGTCCCCATTTTTCGAAGATTAATGGCTTGCTTGATCAAAATCCATGATATAACAATAGGCAAAAATTGAAAAACTGTCAAAATCGTTATTTTTAATTTACGTCCAACCATTTCAGCAAGTCTTTGGGGCTCTAATGTTGTTATAATTTCCATTCTTTAACGCCCCTTTCTCTAAGGTACCTCTAGTAAGAGACAAAGGCAGAAACAGACACTTGTTCTGCCGAATAGTCAGGAAATGGAGATGAAAATATTGAATACCATGTTAGTGACAGCTGAAGTAGAGAGTAAGAAACGTATAGCTTGCCCAAGTGACACTATTCTGCTTGACGAAAGGTAGGACGTAAGCAAAAATAATAGTTTAAAAGAAGTAGTCAATTCCTCTCTTTTGTCGCATTCATTTCGCAGTACAACAACAATTGCGTTAGTTTGACAGTAAAACACAAAAAATGTAATATGTCCATATAAGGTATTAATTACTAAAACAAAATTAAAAATATTCGAATTTTATTTATTTATTGTTTTTGTTTCCCTTTTTTCAACGAGGTTTTTTCTTGAGCTCTGAGACGAACTCTAAACGCTTGATATTTATTGTGGTCCTTTGATTGGTGGAGTCTTCAAAATGTTTAAATAATATGCGATCTTGATCATGATCCAACAATATTTTACTCTACATAATCAATAAATAAATATCACGATGTAAATAACACAACAAATATTGGGTGCTTTAAATTGTGCTGCCTTAGAAATTTTACTAGTAAAGTGGGGGAACACAACTATTGTATGTCTATTCTACTTTACTAAAATTTCAGGGTTTCGAATACCTATATGTGTACAACAAATGGTTACTTTTAGTAGATACCTATATGAGTATAACAGATTACAATTATCAGTAAGAAAATTTTTGTCATCTGAAATGTAATTATTATTGCATAGAATTTAAAATTTATAAATATTAGAATGTGTGAACAATTATAAATATGAACTGTCATCAAATATTAAGTGGTGCCTGTAATGCTGGAGACAAATGTTTTGCTATTGGCTCAGTCGAGGGAATACCCTTCACAGTAAGAAAAATTTGGTTCAATATTCTTTCTTGTTGCTTTTCAATGTTTTGGAAAATTAAATTTGCAGCTGGATATATATATACATGTATATATGTATTTGTTATCAATTAATTTTGATGGTTATATAAATATGTATAATAATTAAATTAGTTAAATTGCTATAGAACATTGTAGTCAAACATTGATCAATATGATCAATTAAATATCCTTCTATAATAGATTAATTAGTAATAAAAATCTCCTTACAGTCGGCTGGGGCCGACCAAACTATACCCTGCATATGTAGATTTATATATAAAAAGTTTACTCGAATATCCAACTTTTCTTTTATTTCCACTTTTCGAGAAACAATTTTTGCATATACTACTAATTTACACCCGAAATATGGTTGACTTTGACGAAGTAAAAGGATTTTAAGATAATTCCGAGGCTTAGTATGGGAGCTATATAAAAAGTGGGCATGGCTTACCACTTTCTAGTAAATCCAATTAATTTTTCAATGTTAATCCACACCTTAAATTTGGTGTCCTACGTTGAATAGTTTCTAAGTTATGGTGGTTAACATTTTTGTTTAATTTCCTCAACTTTGTATGGGAGCCCCAATAAGAAGTGGGCGTGGTACGCTGATTTTTCGTCAGATTATTTCCGACTACGATATTAATTTAAGTGTCAATTATGGTTATTGTAGACATAAGATTGCCTAAGTTACAGCTGTTTCAATTTAAAATTTGTATGGGGGCTACGATAAATACTGGGCGTGGTGCGCCCATTTTCTGTGAGCCTAGTTGCTCGTACAATGCTAATCCATACCCTAAGTCTCGTTGTCCTAGGCTAAATGGTTTGTAAGCTATGGAGCTTAAAATTTTAGTTTAATTCACTCGACTTTGTATGGGAGACCCATGAAGGAGTGGGCGTGGCACACTGATTTTCTGCCAGATTTTTGCCGACTACGATATTAATTTAAGTGTCAATTATGGTTATTCTAGACAGAAGATTGCCGAAGTTACAGCTGTTTCAATTTAAAATTTGTATGGGGGCTACGATAAACACTGGGCGTGGTGCGCCCATTTTCTGTGTGCCTAGTTGCTCGTACAATACTAATCCACACCTTAAATCTCGTTATTCTACGCTGAATAGTTTGCAAGTTATAACCGGTAACATTTTTTTTAATTTCCGCAACTTTGTATGGGAGACCCAAAAAGGAGTGGGCGTGGCACATTGATTTTCTGCCATATTATTTCTGACTGCCGTGTTAATCTAAGTGTCAATTATGGTTATTCTAGACAAAAGATTGTAGAAGTTACAGCTGTTTCAATTTAAAAGAAGCACAGACACTTTGTATGGGAGCTACGCTATAAAGTAGGCGTGGCTCATCCACTTTTGGTAAGGTTATATAGTAGTATAATATAACTCTATGTGCAAAATATTGTTGTCCCAAGTGGTATATTGTGTGAGTTATAGCAAGTTAAAGATTTTGAAAATTTCGAGGTTAGTCGCTTTGAATGCTTGGTGTGGGCGTGGTTATTGACCGATCATGCCCAATATCAATCCCCTCCGTACCCTTGGATCATAGATTACTTATGCCAAATTTCATCGAAATAGCTCAATATTTACTCAAGTTATCGTGCGAACCAGCCAGGTGACAGACAGACGGACGGACGGACGGACGGACGGACGGACATCGTTAAATCGAAAATTTAATCGACGCTGATCACGAATATATATCCATGTCTATATCTCCGAAGATTCCTTCAAGTGGACACAAACATCTGACCGAAATGAATATACCATGCATATTGCATTATGCAGGGTATAAAAAGAGGAATGAAGGGAATAATTGTTTGTATGCGATCATCATTAGTAATGTAAATAATTCTGCGTGACTGGATATTGCATAATTAGCAAATAAATGTGACATTAAATTGTTTTGTTTTTTAGAATATTTCCCATATGACTCTGCTATGTGGCAATTGCACATTGTAGACTCATTAGAAAGATATAATTTTTTTACTAACGTACTTTACGTACTAGAAAATATATGACGACACCAATATATATGCATGCAAAATCGAAATTTTAGGTCAATTAATATATGGAAAAAATTTTGAGAAGCAAATATCACACCCTAAGATTTTAGTTCATGTACAAATTAATATATATTTAAAAAATCAAGGACATACATATTTATATGAATTTACCATTTGAGACTTATCATAAGTTAGTGATTCAAATTTGAATATATCCTGGAATTCTTTTCTGATTAAAGAGTATTGACAGGGAGGGTCCGCTTTTCACCATTGATTTTCAATGATAGTTCATCACCTTAGGGATACCAACATTTTTTTCTTGTAGATTAAAATACTAAAACAGACTTCCCAAGAGACTAAGGTGTTTATTGTATTATGTAATTCAAATATTCACCTGTGTGTGTTTATCTTTCAGGCTTATGCTGCAGGATGTAATATTGTAATTTTGGCTAGCACTTTTGAGAGAGTTCAAATCATCCCAGGCGCTATTCATGGTTACGTGAAAATATCTGCTCTCGACTGCAGTACGGATACTGGAAAAATTGCAGCATCATATGAGAATAAAATATGTATCTTTGAACCGACACCTGTTTTGCAAACAAGCAAACGATATACACACTATCTGGATTATAGGTATGTTCAGAAACATATTTTTCTTATTTAGCATTTAATATTCATTCCATTTTAAATGCGCACGCAGATGGGTGCAAACTGGTTCATTCGTAAGCATCTCTCACGTTATAACACTATCGTGGAATTTGGAGGGCACACGTCTTTTAACTGGCGGATCATCCATACAGTTGTGGAAAGAGAAAACTGAACATTTCGATGAAGAACCCAATAGTGAGTATATTCAATTCGATTTCATTCATTCATTCACAATAAACTCTATACCATTTAAGGTGTGAAATTTGTAATTGGCGGTGATCGCGGTAATAAGACGCCAACTTCGGATTGTGCAGAAGAATCGACAACTTGGGAAAATATATGGTCTTGCCAAACTGCAATTCCTATATACCATATGACATTTAGTCCAGATGGAACTTTATTTGCAACATGTGGACGTAACGATAGATTAGTTAAGATTTGGTATGAAAACAAGCAAGGTAAGAACGATTTATAGTTGATTACAAATAATTATCTACTAATCGAAAATATATCATTTAGTTTTGTTTCCATCCAAAAGTTCGGTTAAGAGCACATTAAATGATGAAACGGAACTTAATTTTACGTATGTGTACATTGCACATCCACGAGCTGTAACGAATATTGCTTGGCGTAAAACTAGTAAATATATGCCAAAGGGATCGGTGTCGAATATGATAGTGACGTCATGTCTCGATAATATATGTCGTATTTGGATTGAAACTGTATTACCAGATGATGGTTTGGTGAATATGACTCAATTTGATCCGTTAGCTTCACAGAATCCGAAATTTAGAACGCACAGGCATAAGCATCGATTTATGCAGAGGCTGAAACATATGAAAACCTGCTTTCACATTAGACGACACGTTAAGAATGAAGCCGGTGTTGGAAACGCACAATTAAATATCACCGAGAAGAATTTTCATGGTCCCATACCATCGTTACCATCGTCATGCAGTGTACATGATTTTCATTCTTATGGTTTTCATGGAACTGGACTTTCACCAGGAATGCATTTTCATTTGGCAGCCTCTATTAATGCCGAAACTGATATACCATTGGTGCCATCTATGCAATCATCAGATCCCTCGAATCAGAGCAACTTTATTCTGCATTGGCTTAACAATAAAGAGATGCATTTCACACTGCAAGCTGAAGCTATTTTGCAGGAATTGACGAAAAAAGTAATCGATGAAGAGAATAGTAATAGTCATTCAGTAAATGTTGAGCATGAATTGCCCGAATATGGCAAGAAGAAATACGAATCATTTTCCAAATCTGCCTCTGTTGAAGACAGTAATACCGATGATCATGCTAGCAGTAAAATGGGAATACATAATATGAATTCCATGTCGAATACTACATCTTTGAATTCACTCAGTAATGATAATAATGCAGCAAATAGTCAATTGGCAGATTCATTGGATATTAAAATCGAATGTTTGCTCAGAGATTGGCATCAAAGTCCAGACTTGCTGTTTGCCATTCACCCAGTTGATGGGAGTTATCTGATTTGGGTAGTCGAATGGCTGGATGATTACTATCCGGGTTCATTTCGTCAAGCACAAGTCTCATTTTCCACTCGAATTCCTTCTGCATTTCCACTGGGCGATTCAATGTCTATGTCAACAACTGTCAGCTTATACAACACTGGAACACAGCCTTTGATTTTTCGTGAAATTGCGAATAATGTGAAAAGCAAGGATAAGGATACACTTGTGGAGGAGACCTCAATAAATGACGAGGCAGATGGTCTCGAGGAGAAGGAAAGTTCACTTGAACATGCAGCAGGCGGTGGCGGTAATGCAGCCGATACCATTGCCGGCACAATGGGAGAATTGGCAAAAGACGGAAAGCAACCGTTAACGACCAGTGTATCGCCATCGGTTTCGATGGTGACAAAACACTCGAATGGAACATTAAATTTATGGCAATTGACGTTCGCATTGAAAACCAAATTTACACAAGTCCTAAGCATTGGACATGTTTGTCGTGCATCGGGTCATCGTTTTCGAGTCAACGATATAACCTGCCATCCAGTGTTACCACTACTGGTCTCAACATCGCATCATAATTTGCCAGATTCAGAGAAAAAATCCAATCATTTTGACAGTCATGTCAATACAAACAAGGATATATTCACCCCGTCTGGATTTTGTTCTGAATTAATCCTTTGGCGAGTCGATTCGGTTGGGCCTCTGTGTCACTCTGGTGGCGTGAGTGAGTTGGCGCGAATAAATTCACCAGAAATTTCAGCGTTTAGCAATGTCGCATGGATACCCACATTGCTACCCAGCACTACTTTGGGCAGCTTTAGTAATTCACCGTCGGCATGTTTTGTTGCTAGCGACGGTGAAAATCTGAGGGTCTACCAAGCAGTTATCGATGCCAGAACTCTCTTGGCGGAAATTTCCTCTTCGGAGAGCATCAATCGGATACAAAAGTCAAATTCAATGACGTCATTGTATTCGAATGCATCTTCCATCGTTAAAATGCAGAAATCTACATTGCATGATAAGCTAAAAGTTGTATCACAACAATCAACAGCTCGTCCCGGCTGCATTATACAGCTTGACGCAATTTCTGATGCGAAACACGATTGGCAGAATACACAGTTCTTGCACGTGTTTCAGGCTCAGCTTATTACCGGCAGTCAAAGTTCGAATAAAAACACCTTTTTGGAATCTGATCTGGATGCTATGGTTGATTTGCAGCAGAATGCTGAATTCGAAGAGCCTTTCTACATAGTCATCATCGAAAAGACTGTAAAGGCCAGTACAATCCATATGTGGAAGATTGTAATATCTTCAAAGCAGCAAAGATCATTTTTGTCCGAGACCGCAATGTATGTTCCCGACAGCAATATAGTTCAGGATCTTGATGATTCGGATATCGGCGTTCGACGGATGTCCGAAGGAGGCAACGATATTCTCGGAGGCGGCTCGAAAGTCGAGAGTCAAGTCGATGGCCCACATATTGCTATAACGACGGAAAAGGTGTGCACGCAGGAGCTACCATTGCCCGACGGCGTGGACGTCATACATGCATCGCCTGCTGCCGGTCACCTAAGCTCTTCGTCGATATACCCGGCTTGTTTTGCGCCCTATATTATTGTAACAGCGTGTTCGGATTCTATTTCACGTTTCTGGAAATGCGAAACAAGCACTTCGGCTGCTGACAATGCACCGAACACAGATCTCTACGTCTGGTCTGAATGGAAAATGTGCAGCAGAAAGCAAGATTCGGCTATCGAAATTACCGGACAACCTCTGAATATTAGTGCCGCATATTCGGGACGAGTAGCTTGTGCCTACAAATATGGCAAAAGCTTCACACGGCCCAACAAAGGCGGAGATCCAGATTCACGATACATAAACTTATGTGTGGCCATCTATGAATGCGAGAGCTCTGGCGGCAGTGAATGGGTGCTTGAGGATACAATATATTTGAAGAATATTCACTTGCCCCGAATCAATGTTGATCATGGCATTGATTTGAGCTATTTGCATGACAGTCGGATACTTCAAAAGAAGCAGCGATTGAATCAGGTACTGCATACGTTCACGCACGAAGACGTAAGGTCTCCACGTAGCGGCGAAACAACTCCTGAATTGACAGCAAAAACTACATCAGGACTTTTAGCAGTTCCCAGTTTCAGCACGTTGCAGTCGTTGCGAAAGAGTATTGCAGAAAATGGCAATACTTGTCCTCTCACACAGAAGCATTTGGTTCAGCTAGATTGGGTTTCAAAAGAGGATGGCTCACATATTCTAACCGTCGCTGTGGGAAGCAAAATATTGTTGTACACCCCTGTCTCTTCGGACATTGCTCAAGCCAATATAAAAGCAATGAAGGAGTCGCGCTCAATAAATCGACCGCTTCTGCGAAAGGCCAGCTCGTTGGCACAGCCTCATTTTAACGATGAAATTCGCTGGATGAAATTAAGACAGATCGATTTGCAAACCGCTGATGGGCTGCCTCCTTTGCCTATGCAAATATCTTGGGTGCGAGATGGTATTCTGGTAGTGGCAATGGATTCGGAAATGCATGTCTACTCACAATGGAAACCACGCTATGCCCAACATCATAGTGTCGAGGATATGCTCGATACGAGAAATCTTCGAGATGAAGATCTGCGATCATTAGCCAATGAATCGACGCAAATGCGTTTAAAATCGGCAACCTCCATGCCGTTAATGAATAAAGTGAGCACTGCAAATCTGCAGCTGCTTTCGAATGACAAAAAGAAAAAAGGTACCAGCTCCGCTTACATGCAAACCGGATCGGATGCAGCAAATGACGATTATATGACCGATTTTGGTCTATTTCAAGCGTCACGGATCGCCTGTCCCGTCTTGCCACAATACCATCCCAAGCAGCTGATGGAGTTGTTGAATTGTGGAAAAATTACTTGGGTTAAGGCGATTTTAGCTCACCTGGTTCGATGTATGAGCGGTGCAAGTGCGCAGGGAAATGCAAACGAAGAGGACAGTTCGAATAGACATGTAAGTATTTCAAAATATCTACAAGTATTTCGAATATATAACTAAAAGACTGTATTTATTCTTCAGCGATCATGGTCTAGATCACGAACACTGTCGATCAGCTATGGTGGCGAGGCAAATCTTCAACCTGATCAGAGAGGTTCTACAACTCAGGTGAGAATTAAAAATTTTCCACACATCAATAAATACCACAAAACTAATTTTATGATTGCAGATTCCAGAAGAACTTATGCTAGATTACGCTGAGATAACATCCATACCACCGCTGCCTCTGTGGGTGCTTTTGAACGCCGACACAGAATTACCCGGTCAAGGAATTATGGCATCGGAGGATGCCAAGGATTACAATGAGCTCTTTGAAATGAACGCATCCGAGGATAATTTGGATGATCTCTTGGACAGCGAAAATGAACAAAAGAGAAACGATCGCAAATTGTCTTTGCCGGACAAGCAGGGCATTGCACATTTTGGTCCACGTCAGGGTCAATTACTTTCACGCCTCCTAACGCACACACATTTACCCGGCTTATCGTCATTGGATCAAATGCATCTATTAGCTCTGGCCGATACGGTGGCGACCTGCAATACAGCCTTCTCAGAGAAATTCATTACAGATAATGCCAAATCATCGTATACTAAAGATGCCTCGGGAAATGCTTCAACAGAGGCTCTGGACGATTGTGGGCTGCGTTTTCTGTTGGCCATGAAGCATTTTACGTATCTTTTGCGCTGTTTGCCTCTAACCCAACGAGCACAATTCCAGAAACAAGGCATTGGAATGTCGAATATCGTATGGGCTTTCCACTCGGAGAGTGAAGAGGAGCTGTTGAATCTGATTCCTTCGTATGGCAAGGGGGAGTTGAAATGGTCAACCCTGAAAGACCTGGGTGTGGGCTATTGGCTGAAAAATATCAACACATTGCGTCAGTGTGTGGAAAAATTAGCCAAGTCGGCATATCAATCGAAACAGGACCCTCTCGATGCTGCAATTTATTATTTGGCAATGAAGAAGAAATCAATCGTTTGGGGTCTATTCAGATCGAAGCGCGATGAGAAGATGACGGCATTTTTCGCCAACAACTTTTCGGAAGACCGCTGGCGAAAGGCCGCATTAAAGAACGCCTTTGTTCTGCTGGGCAAACAGCGATTTGACCATGCTGTGGCGTTCTTTTTGCTAGCAAATTCATTGCATGATGCCATTGAAGTTTGCCTCAATAAATTGGAAGATTTCCAGCTGGCACTTATTATCGCCAGACTTTTTGAAGGCGATGTGGACTCCGTTGCGAAGACAACTTACCACAAATTACTGTGTGAACACGTTCTGGGCTGTGATGTTGAGACAAATAAATTCGATGTGAGCAAAGCTCATCCCGATCCATTTTTACGTTCAATAACCTACTGGATTTTAAAGAAATATCAAGAAAGTCTCAATACCTTGTTGCTAAATGGTGTCGGATTGAATCATAGTGCTTACAAGGAGGAAGATATGCTAAAGACAGAAAGTGGGGCTACAAATCCGAATGTATTTAATTTCTATATATATTTGCGTACTCATCCATTGCTCGTGCGACAAAACTTGGCTCTGTCAGCGCAGGAGAAGAAAATATCGCATGTGGTTCTATCAGGATTTAGTTATTCTGGCGATAATAATCCATCCAGTTCCAATGACAAACAACTTCAAATCGAAGACTCAATAACATCGGTAGAGAGACAATTATACTTTACTACAGCGCATGGTCATTTCAAAGCTGGATGTCCCGCTTTAGCATTGGAAGTATTAAATAAACTGCCAATGAAAATATTAGATTCCGATATAAATAACGATAACCTAAATGCTGATAACAATAAAGACAATCTAATAAATACTGGAATAATAGATTGGTCAACAACAACAGCTCAACAACAAAGCGCGTCGAATGTAGCTTCATGTTTAGATGTTGATTGGGGTGCTCCTGTGACATCAAACACTGCTGACGAATTCAAAATACAATGGGATGACGACGATGAAACAAACGATTCAGACGACAATGAAGGCTTAAAAGGAATAGCAACTGAAGGACCAAAAGAAGAAGCGAAGAAAGACAACTCCCAGTCGGTTGACGTTAAAATAGATATTATGGCACAACAGTTGAAATTTGTAGCTTGTCTAAAAATTCTCATGGAAGAACTGTCTACTTTGGCTACGGGATTCGAAGTGGACGGCGGGCAGCTTCGTTATCAACTGTACGTATGGCTGGAGAAAGAGGTTGAAGCTCTGAAGCAACTGTGCAATTATTGTAATTCTGAAATTGAAGAAATCGACCTCATTCAAACAGCTGATGTTAGTAAGGTGAAATTAAATTAAGCACATTAAAATATAAGTAGACAATCTAAAGTTTTCGCATTAAATCCATGCTATTGCATTTTGTTCTTGGGCATAGATTTTAATGAGCTTCCACACTATCGTTACAGGACTTTATAGCACCGTATATTTTATCTGAAAGGCCAACACTGCATGAAATTCTAATGCAAGAGAAACAAGATTTCGAAGCGAAGGTGATGCGTGCAGCTAAACGAAAGCGATGGCTCAAATGTAATTATGAATCTATTCAAAATATTGTAAAAGAGAATACTAGTTTCTTCAAATTTATTTTGAATATCTTAATGAGTCTGAATGTAAAAATTAAGATTGTTTGAAGTAAATAGAATTCTTTCTTCACGCTCGACATATCGACACAATATTTTTCACCCAATTTTTCTTTTTTCCAGCAAATGAAACATTACTCCGTACCTTGCTTAGTTACTGTTCCCTTCATGGCGCAAGCGGAGGTGGTTTGGCTTCTGTAAGAATGGAATTGGTATTATTGTTGCAAGAATTGCAACAGGAAAAAACGCAACAACAGCTACTCAGCCCTCTTCCATTCCCGACAACATTACCTCTCCTAAGTGCATGTGTTGCCGGCAGTAAAACAGTTACTGCGGATCCTATTAAATATTTGCAGGTATATGATTAATGTGGGAAGTGGTCAACCTTCAATCTATATAAAGAGTCAACCTTATGATTAAAAAATTTCCAATAGATTTTGCCTAAATTTAAAACTACATTCTGTAAGGAAAGTACCGGGATTTGTCCATTGAAACTGCCCGCGATCTTCGAAATTATAAACACAAAGGGCGTGAAACCCTACATGAAACCACAAAACCTCTTAAGTACGTAGGTAGGTTAAGTTGGATGGTACACCCTGGCCAACATAGGCACGGGACGGGTCTACGTCCCGGAAGCACTTGACCACGTGGTCGACCAAGGTCTACTCAACATTTAAGTAGAATACGGAAGTGCTTTGTACGGGAACAAAACAAAAAATTTCCGTATTCTTGCTGCCACAGCAACAACAACATCATGGTCTCGAATCCTAAAGCCCTAAATTGAACCAATACAAGTACATGATGCGCCTGCGGCAGAATGTCGGGCATGTGGCCAGCAGATGCAGGATTACCTTCTCTTCTTCTTAGTTCTTACAGCTTCTGCAGAAATCAATTACTTGTTCTAATTCTATTCTTCTAGCATGTGTTCCAAGGACACAGTGGCCTCTAAGAACTCCTGTCACGACCCTCAACACACATCTATCTAGATTGAGCAGACTTCTTGTGTGCTTCCAGTCCAGTTTTGTCCAGATATGTTGCGAAGTCTTGCTCGTGATAGAACGTGTCCACTGGTCATTTGTCTTGTCTGTCACTCTTAACCTTATTACTATTACTTTCAACACACATCTACCAAGACTGAGCAGACTTTTTTTGTGCTTCCAGTTCAGATCTGTTCCATGCTCTGGCCCGAGATAGAACGTGTCCACTGGTAATTTATGTTCTCTGTCAATCTTTCTCTTATTACAAATGTCTTCAACTAACTCATAGAGAGTGTCTACTGGTAATTTGTCCTATTTAGCTAGCTAATTATCTGGTTCGTTCATGTGACTCCATAGTTCACTGTGATCCGGTACCCACAATAGGTGCCATCTCATCAAGAGATCTGCGGCAGTGAACCGCAGATGTTAGAATGCGCGATCTTAGTGCTTTTACAGCAGCCTGGCTATACCCCTGTGATTATGGAGGCTTAGCCTCTGCACGAAAAATGCTGCTAGGCGTCTTTAATTTTTAATGGCTCTGAGTAAAGTCCTCCACCCATGTCCCATCTAATTTGGAGCCATCAGTGAAAATCAGATTTAACTCATCTAGAAGCTCAGTAGATCCCACATCCCATTCCCTCCTATTAGCTATATGAATGGTGAAACTTTTATTGCACTTGGTAAATGGGTGATTATTAATACCCATTAATTTTTAACATACCTGTATTACATTAACTGTATTTTTGTTGAAGACGTTCTAAAATTGTACTTTTTCTCTTTTTTAGTCACAAACTGTCGATATGCTTCAGAGTATTATAAATATCTCAACTTTTCCTGGCTTTGAAACGAGCGCATTCTGTGAAATATTCATATTACGCGATCTTTCAGTTGCTCTGTCATCTTGCATATATCAGTCATTGTGCGATTCTGAAAGTTTTGTCGTAAAGAATTCGGCATTGAATGGTTTTCAAAGTCCGGGCATAGAAAATATTGCCAAACTAAATTCGCTATTCGAATGTTCCCATTTGATTGGTAATACAAATGTTTATAATCGCAAGAGAAAATATTCAACGGATGAGCCTGCCGCTATATGCACAACACCATCAAAATGGCCTGGTGTAACAAATTTGAGAGCGCTCTTAGCACGAGAAAAAGACGAAGATATACCAAGATTAAATATTTTATTATTAGAATCATTTATTGCAACCTATATGTCGTTGACAATTTATGCTTTGGCTACATGCGATAGTCGTATTTTATATAGATTAGTTGGACAAGAGTTTTCATGCGAAACATGGTCGACCATATTTGGTGGAGGTATGAAAAAATTATTACGCAAGGCCACACTGCAAAACCATCGAAGTATTAGTATTCAGAAACAATCTTCAGAGGATCTAGATGAAGGCGGTGTCTGGAATACTGTCACTTCAATAACTAAACAACGTGTCAAATTGAATATGAAACTTCTGGGATCGTTTTCAAACAACAGCGCTCCAAGTAGCATGAAAGAAGATAAACCTACGTATAGAGAACAATTTGTTCCACCAGAGATGTCAATGTTATCGTATTTCTTAGCGAAGCCACGAAATTATGGTAAGTTAGAGATTAACACATTATTTCGAGAACAGATTGAGCTACATATTTTCTTTCATTACACAGATTGTGATGACTATGACACTGATGATCCATATGAATCAGATACTGATGACGAAGATGGCGATGATATTTCAGTAGATATGAAAACAAAAAGCAAGCAATATAAAAATAATACTGAACATACAAATCCCTTGTCTTATTCATGGAGCATTTTACGATTAGCCATAATAAAGGTGATTTCGAAGAAACTTCAAGAATTCATTAATGTTGCTGGAATTGAAATCCAAGGTAAATACAGAAAAATGATCATTTATGATCAGATAATATGGTAAAAATCTATACCTTTTAGATTTGCCGGTATTAAGCCCTCTGGCACATGAAGTATTACGTACCCTCAATCGTTGGCAAGATTTTGCTATGGAAATGATCAATGTAAAGGGCATTCCGTCAGAGGATTACATTCCAGGTAATACATAGTGATTTTAGATTGTGATTATAATTATTTAGATTGGCATAAGTGTTCAATAGTACAAAATACAAAGCAGAACTTTTGCTCCCACTTATTTTCTCTGTCCATACCTCATATGCTAATTTTACAGGTTGTTTCATGGAGAGCTCACATGGACCTATAAGTAATAAATACAGATCACTCTTGATTAAGGAAAATACGCCGTTTATTTCGAGTTCATCCACCGGCCCAATCAGAAGATTATGGAACTACTTAGTACGGCAGGATCATGCTCAAGACGTGTTTATAAAAACAATATTTGGCAAAAAGTTCGATTTATCGAAAAAGTACGCAACATTAAATGATGATGCTGCTAGCGGAGGTAATTTTCGAAAAGGATATAGAATATTCCATAATATATATTTTTTAAATATTCTATGAACAGGTCAATCCGGAAGTGTCAATGAAAGTGATCGTATTTGCATTATTCATAAAGATCACGAATCGTTACTTGCATTTTGCTTAAATAATAACTCATCTGGAATGATAGCAATTGCGAATCCACATGAAGTACAAGAATTGGATATATCACTTTTATTGGAATCACCAAATTGGTGTGAAGATGAATGTGATTATGATCTGCTAAGTATATCAAAGGATGCGGAACCAACACCAACGCCAGGATTTTTATTAATTCAAAATCCAGAAATGTAAGTAAATCGTATTATTCTCTGACAACATTTACAAAAGTACTGTTATTTGATAATTTTCTGTTAAACTTGTAATTTTTTTCTCTCTCTCTCCCTCTCCGTCTCTCTCTTTTAATTTTTATAGGGCATTAAATGGAGCTAATGCAAATGCAGAGCATTCTCAAAATTATCCGTCATCCTCTCAGTCGGGTCGTGGAACAACTTTGGTAAGCTAGAATACCTCAATATTTGATACAAAAGAAAAAATCCCAATGGCGTTAAATTGCATAACCTGAGCGGCAAATTTTAATCACCAAAACAAGAAATGACCTGACCAGAAAATTACTTGTATAGTAATTGAATTGTTTCTTGAGCTGTATGACGTGTGGTGGTACCGTCTTGATACAACTAGCTTAGTTGGTGGAATATTGTTGTGAAAATTGCGATCCTTACGATTCCCTCCAGTATATAATAAAATATTATGGGTTTAAGTTACCATGAAGTGCGTCTAAATGATCAGTCGTTAGTGTTCCGTTTTTAGTTCGGTAGTATACTAAATGTAAGTAAAACAGTTGAATAAACAATTGAGTTACGTTACGTGTGACAAAAAAAAAAAAAATAAATATGTGGCACTTAAAGCCCCAAAGGGCTCATTGGCCGAGCTTCTCTTCTATTACTGTTGTGCGTCTTAAATTTTGGACAGTATTAGAATGGACCTACTTATTTTAGCCGGTTCCGAACGGCAGAACACTTGTGACATCACTTTTTCTGAGCTTTGTCACAGAGTTCTTTTTAGAAGCTTTTTCATGGCAAGTTGTTACTGTCGGAAGAATTGCCAATTGCTTGCCGACAGGTGGGTACCATTCGAAAAAAAAATCTTTTCGATATAAAATTTGTTATGCATCAGCCGGGTATTGAACCACGACCTACAGATCAGAAGGCGAACACACTAACCACTGAGCTTACGTGTGACATTTAGTCTAAATTCTTCTGCGTATATTAGTGTTGAAAGCCCATTGTGATATTACAAAACTTATCTTCCAGTACTGGATACTATTAAAGAGGAGCTACTTCTATTAGCCTGTTCCAAACGGCAAACTCCTTGTAACACCACTTTTTCTGAGCTTTGTTACAGAGCTCTCTAGGAAGAATTGTCAATTGCTTGTCGACAGGTGGGCATCGTTCGAAAGAAAAATCTTTTCGATATTAAAGTTGCCTGAGGCGGTAATTTTACCATATCCTACGGATCAAAAGTCTAGCGCACTAACCACTGAGCCACGGCACCCACTAGGACGCTCTTTATTATTAGCAATAAATTTTGAAAATATTTGAAAATAATGCTAAATGAGTAACTTCTAAAATGGAAGGCACTTATAGTTACGAATTGCAAATTTGTCTACCTTTTGTAAGATACCTAAATGTTTATTACAGGTTCTGCGACACAAAGTCGATAACATCAAAAGAATGAGCGCTCATCCACTTATGCCTTTATACTTAACCGGTGGACAAGATGGATCTGTACAAATTTGGGAATGGGGACATCAACAAGCTGTATGCACTCCACGACCATCTGGTACTTTTGCTAAGGTTACAAGGTGTCGATTTTCGGAACAAGGCAACAAATACGGAATTGGTGACGGCGATGGAAATCTTAGTTTGTGGCAAGCTGGAATTGCGTCACAGAATAATAGATCATTTTTCGTAAGTAAATTGATATTGATTTTACTAACTTTAATAAAAATACGATCGAATTTTCCATATTACAATATTTTATTGTGCTTGTTTTTTATGATAATAATAATAATAATATTTATTACTATTCAATTGTAGACGTACCAATGTCACAATAAAATGTTATCTGATTTCGTGTTTCTTGGATCGTGCAGTCTTCTCGCTACAGGTAAATAAAAGGATCCAATTTAAATGCGATGTAGAGCTTTCGAACGATTAATTTATTATTATTATTGTCAATATGAGAATCACGTCCTAAAGAATCTTATATACAGTCCCACACACAACCAGCTTAATTCGAGGCTTTGAATTGCTACGGGCCTTATTTTAATTAGGCGAATGTGACTTGTGATCCCTGTACTTAGTTAATTAAGTCTGCATCCTGTCACAGCAGCAGGCAATTATTGCTCTTTCCTGTTCCTCTTGACAGAGTTTAGGTGATAATTGAACCTGCAGTGACTTGTCATTAGTTCAATGAAGAGTTTTATATCTTTTCAGCTGAGGTTCAGAGCAGCATCTACCTCCATACATCCAGGATCAATAGGGTTTCACGTCTGTTGCATATCCGATTGGATGTTACTGTTTACCCCACAGAAGGATTCTGGATGAAGCTGCTTGGGATTTTGGGTTGTTCGAGCTGTATGCCAATATCTCCCGGCCACCAGTCCGGAGCCGAATGGGGCTGGAACTGGTAGAAGCTTCTTCTACGAAATCTTACCAAAATACTTTAAATTTGGTACCACGGGTGATCAGGTTGGAATCCCTTCAACTTGATCGTTGGGAACGGCCCTTCGGGGAGGTTTTTGTGGTGGTTGTGGTAACCCAAAGAACACTCGTGTAGAGTATTCCATATCAAAGGCGTGAGGTACTCGATATGGAGTTGTATTGGAACCAGGGTGCTGACTCCTTAGATCAGAAGAGGTTTTAGTTAGGCTTCGATCCCCACCAAGGAGGGTAGCACGTTCATTCAACGTGCCCCAATTGATACCGTAGGAACCTTTCCGACTTTCCAATCCTACGGGGCGCTTATCAACGCTTTAAATTGATACATACGCTTTGTTGTATGCCGATATCGAAATAGTTAAGCGCATCAAAATCTAACGTTAGCGCTAGCTCAATTACGTCGAGCTCATGGAAGAACACTAACCACCCAAGAAGAGCTGTATTCGGAACTCACTCTCGGAAATAAGCCAAGAGGAAAGTCCCACAACCGATTTAAGAACCAAATACTGGATAACCTGACAGCGTTTGAGGGTTTTAACTGCCACCGGCGAGAAAATGAAATTGTGTATGTTCCATTCTTGGTCAGGAAATCTGCTCTTTCATTTATTTTATGCCTCTCATGTTTCGGTACCAATATTAGAGTCACAGAGTGACCCTCATTGCAAGAGTATTGACAAGTTCAAAGTATTCACAGACCAACTTGCCTGGCTGTCTGAGAGAATGCGTATGTTGGCACCACGAGTGTCATTTTTCAGTCGTGAACCTTTGCTTGAGAAATGAAATACAATTGCTTTTTGGAATCGTGAAACACGGCGAGTTCCAAACGAAATCTGAAATCGTAATGCATCTCGTTCGGTTGCCTTCTTTAAGATGGAGTAGATTAGATTGTTACGAAATTTTTACACAATTTATCACAAAGCACGTCGATCTTACTTCAATTCTTTCTTGAGGCGACTTGAACATTAATTCCTTATTGTCACAGATATAATCTTGTAAAATTTTATATATTCTTCCATTAAATATTTTCTTTCAGCTGGCCTAAGCTCGGAAAATAAAAATATTAATATTTGGGATACATTACTACCGCAGAGGAAGTCATGTGTTTCAGGTAAATATATTTTATAACTATAGAAACGTGGTGCTATATTTCTGTACTAATTCGAAAATATTTATACTTGATTTATAGCATTTACATGCCATGATCAAGGATCATCATGTCTGGTCTTTGCTCCACAACATCAAGTGCTTATTTCTTGTGGCAAAAAAGGAGACATTTGTATATTTGATTGCAGGCAGAGAACATTAAGACACCGTTTTCAGGTAGAGAGTATACCATAATTTTAAATAACAGAACATATCTTTGGTGTAATATTTTTTGATCATTATTATTTTCAGGCTCACGATCACACTATAAAATGTATTGCCCTAGATCCTCATGAAGAATTTTTTGCTACAGGTTCTATTGAGGGAGATATTAAGGTAATTATATTTACTGGCACACATGTTTATTATTTATTGCATGCATTTTTTCTTTCAGATTTGGAGTTTAAATCAGTATTCTATGATTAACACGTTTGCTGCTGAGCACTCAAAGAACAGTTTCTTTAAGCATATTGGCCAAGGCGTTAGTCAAATTCAAATCGATTCATTTGGACGATTATTTTCTTGTGGTTCTGATGGATGTATGAAAATTCGGCTGCTCGTTGAAAAAGATACTATTGTGCAATCTATGTATTGAAATAAAGTAAGTACAGAGATTAAATAAAACAGAAACAACGGCAAACTGATGAAGAGTATACGAAATTTCGAAAAAATTTAATGCTCTCACGAATCAATAATTTTTTGGTTTGCTTTTCTTCTCTGACCAATATTAATTGTGCTATTTTTATTACAATATTTAATCGATAGATTTATTTAATTTTAAAATAATAATCCAAATACATTTATATCATTTTCAGGCTTTTCACTAAATAATGTTATCAACTTAAAAGTCATAATCGATAATGATGAATTCATGTATTGTATCGTATTCCCCTATTAAAATTGTTAAATAATGCAAAATATGTAAAATGTTTTTTATTCTACAACACAAATGATATAATCGATCTGGGTAAGTGAAATTTCATACAAAATTTCATAATAATTGATTGCGAGTTCAACGCAGCGACATGGCTCTGGATATGACTCTAGCGGTACCGGTCTACATTTTACTGGAGATTGTCAAATGAAGCAACTACCTCCAACATGTTCAACCGGCAAATAAAAGATGAAAATCACGCAAATCGTGTACTTATTCATAGGAACCGCAATCGCCATGCTCACAGCGGTCTTCCCAGGTGAAGTTGTTGAAACTTAGATGACAAGGTGATACTCACTAATTTTCTCGGTGAGTGCGGAATGTGCGCAGAGTAAAAATACAAGTTGCCATTGAGTGTCAAAGTGCTGACAAATATCTTTCCCACACAACTCGTAATATAATACGATGAGACGTATTAGATGCTTGCGTCACCTTTATGCTGCAGCATACCAATTGGTCATGATTGTAAAATGATTGAAATCACTAACGTGTGAGATTGCTGACAAATCCCACAAAAATTGTATGCATGGACACATCTGATGTGGATGTATTCAAGCGTAGGACGTGAAAAAAAGATTATATATGCCACTAGAAGGTAAGGCATAAAAGTTAGTCGGTGAAATACTACGTGAAGTCTACGATCCTTACGAGACCCTCCAGTATATAATAAAAAAGTCAAGTGCGTAATTGTTTAGGAAATATTTGATCAGAAGCACAATTCATCTAGTAAGTTAAAAGTTTTTAATGGTTTAAGATCTGTTTAAAATAAAGATTAAGTAAGAAATATACTTACTTGGCCACACGCTAAGAAAGCAGCCAGATAACATCACGCGAATGTCGCTTGAGTGGAACTCGCAAGGGAGCAGAAGCCGCGAACGGCCAAGAAACACCTGGAGAAGATCAACATAAGGAGAACTAGCTGCTGCCAGCATCACATGGGAGGGCGCTAGAAGAACTGCCCAAAACCGTGTGCGATGGAGAAGCCTTGTGGAGGCCCTATGCTCCAATTAGGAGTTTAAAGGAGGGAAAAAAAAGGAATATACCAAGAGGAGTTATTGCTTCACGACGAGTATAATTCAAGCATTCTATATAGTATCCAGTATCCAGTAAAAGTGTAATCAAATTCCGGATATCGCTAACTATACCGTTAGCAGAATCCACAAGTACTTGCAGATTCTGCAGTAATGACGAAGAGTCCATGAAACACTTAATCACAATCTGTGATGTACTAGGCCACAGATGGCATAAAATCCTAGGTTCATACTTATGAGAAGATGAAAAACCTTAAATGCTACCCCCGAAGGAGCTGGTTCGATTCCTCGATATATTAAATATACTAAATATCTAAGTACGAAGGGGTGCACAATACATCAAGTTGGTCGCAGTGCATAAAGGCCTTATCCTAACCCGTGCAACCATTACCATTACCAACTCTACCATTCCTACATCATGTTTTGATAAGTCCTCAATCAATATTCCCGAAGCAAAGAATGTAATAGTAGTATTGTCCATAACAACTCAATCTTCGTTTTAATAAGTTTATTAATTTATATACTTTATTGATATAAATAGTTAAGTATAATTTCAAAAACAATTGTTCTTTTCTAACTTTTACATACATATACTAGATAATGTTGGCAAAGCTCGCAATTAAATTATAAATTCTGTTAATTCAATCATGGAAAAAGCACATAAATTATTCCAAGTCCATTGTGATTAATTATAATTACAATGTAAATATAGAGGGACAGATTCTTTTTTTTTTTACTTTTTATATCTAAAATAGACGAATTATGCAACATTTAATATGTAACTTAAGAAAAGATGGATTTGCACTTATTAACAGCATTATTTTATCTCTCTGAAAAAATATAAAAATTAAACTTTTTGTGAAAAAAGAGACAATTAAGTACCCATAAATACAATATAATAATCAATTTTAGACATTTTAATTCGATTAAAATTATTATCTATGTGGTATCCAAACTCAAATAAATATGAACGGCTCATTTGTAAAACATTTGAACATAGTTTGTAGTTCAATTTGCGTTTTTTGCCAATAGCAGTAGTACTAAGAACAAGCGGGAACAAATTGTATTAATGATTTGATTCGACGTAATAATGCCTCGTTGAAACTTTTATCCACTTCTGATCCCGATTCAGATGTTGACAGCAATTGCTTACAAAATGTTTCATTAAATACTGAGATTAAATATTTCTTCAAGTGATTCACATCATCCAAACACACTGTTCCGGTAGAAAATACACCTGTAATAAAAATGTAATTTAATTGCAATGCGATAAGAGTATATGTTGGTTATATTTAGAGTATTTTGATTTAGTTCACAAAAATCGAAACGTGTACCAAAATTTAATGAAATTTCGACCATTGGTCATTGAATTATGGTGGTTTTAAAAGCCCTGGAAATTGCAGATTTGAATAAGCCGAATTTAAAAAAATTGATTTTCGAAAAGGTAGCTGGGGAACATAGTAAACTCAAACAAATTTTTCGGTGATGCTCACACAAGATTTGGCTAAAGGTACAACTTAATATTTTCGGTTGAAACTGCTGCCCAAATATTTCATATCTACACCTTTAATAGAAGCTTCCATACAAAAGAACTGTCGTCAAAAGAACTCGTAACTGTCGAGGAAATTCCCCTAGAGCGGTGAAATGTAAAACCAACCTTGATTAATTAAACGCCTGTAACTCTTACGGGAGTCCCATACAAAGGGAACACAAAAAACTCCTGATAATCAATAAATAATTCCATAGCTGCCCAGGAATCAACCTTAGGTAGGTGAAATAAGGGCCCAGTTTCATTAATTTTCCGCACCTCGACCCTTTAAAACAGCTCTTATATAAAATAAACAAAAAACCCCACAATTGCCAGGGATGGCTCTTAGGCCAGTGAAATGTAAGGCCATAGTCCATTAATTTCTCCTCCAAACATTACTCTTATCTTCACTCCTTAAGGCCAACAAATAACCATATAGTTGCCCATTAATTTTTGCTTCCATACAAACACATGAGAACACAAATAACCTCTTTACTACACAGGAATCCCCTTAGATCATTGAAATGTATGACCAAACCTCATTTATTTTCTCTTACCAACATTTGCTACGAATACACTTACACCCTATCGCGACCCCTTAAGTATGCTTCCATATAAAATGAAATCAAAAACAGCGCAAAATAAAAGCCGACAAATGTCCCCATGCCAGCCCAAGAAAGCATCTATGCCGGGGAAATGTGTGATATGATCTCATTAACTTTCTCTCGTCTTTTCTTTTTGCTTTCTTGGGTCCGGGTTGTCAAAACTTCGTTGCATCTTTAATCTTTAATTAAATTCTATTTACCTTGATCATTATTTGTGTTGCTCAGTAAAATATTCGCATTTGTGAGGCCGGTACCAAGAGCACGTCGCATATAGAAATCTAAATGACTCCATAATAGATATAAACACTGCTCCGTTATGAATGAACAATGTGACAATTCATTCTTCTTATCATTGTGTCGTTGTGTTAATTCAAAATGTGTACTTTTTGCTAAAAAATAGAAATACAAAATTTAATCTTCATAAATGCCATATTAGCACATTGATTAATATGCTGGTCTTCTGTGTGCTGGGCTCCCGGTACAAAACCTATCTAGCACTATTTTTTTTTTAGCAAAATCAGCACTTTCTCATACTTACCATTGGAATCAAATGTTATATTGGGTAATGTTGATATTTGTCGCCGATAATTATCAACCAGAGATTTCTGCGAAATAAAATACTCCACCGAACCTTTCAATTGATTTAAAACCAGACTGATACTATGTGTTAGATTAATGGAATTCGTTTTATTATCTCCCCTGAAAATATGAAAAAAAAATCCCATTCAATCAAATATAAAATATTTAAAATATGGTAATTTTATAACCGAACCCCCCTAATTACCTTAAGACGGAATCTGTAATATTTGGTGAAAAAATAATTCCATTTGTCCGATGATCAGCACCATGATTGGCAACAGCATTACGGCAGTAAAGTGACAAATTTGATGCAATTTCCAAAAAGTATTTCACATGTAAAGCTTTGTTCGAATCGGTGGGCTCATAGTTTATTTTTTCAGTCTTTAACATCTCTTTAAATGTATTATCATTGATTATGAATCGTGTAAAGAGAGATATCATAAGACGATGGACGCGATATAAATTCACGCCACCCTCTTGGCTTAAAACTGATTCTCCAAGTGCAAATAGTTCCTGAAATGATGAAGATTATGTTATTAACATGAAGAATACCTCGAGGGTAGATGAATTAAGAATAGATTTATTTCAATTTGACTAACTCATTTCATCTGAAAGCTATTATTTTTTAATTATCTGAGCATTGCAAAGGAAGTTACCTGAAGAAACCCCCGCAAAAATATTTAAAAAAAAAAGTTTTCTGATATTAGAAAGAAATCTGAGGATGATGGTGGAAATCAGCCACGGCTTCCGACTCAGCGCCGAACTTGTCACGTGGATTTTGGGTCGCTGAATTCAAATCCGTGGTCGGATTGTCGCCATTAAGTTAGGTTAGGTTACTCTAGCTGCCCTCTCTCTGTGAGGACACACTTAGTCCAAAAAGACTCATTTTGATACCATCAACCTTCTTTTTGAATAATGTTATGTGTGTTAAATTTGACCAGCATTAAAAGGGACCAACTTATATTAGCCGGTTTCGAAATACAGAACCCTTGTGGGTTTGAACTCACTACCTACAGATCAGAAACCACTGAGCTACGGCACCCACCATTGTGGCATTACATTCAGGTTTATCTCCAACCTCAAAAACCCACGCAAAAATAGTTGAAAAACAAAGTCTTCTGATGTTAGAAAGAGAACTGCGGATAGTGGTGGAAATCAGACCACGGATTCGGGTCCAGCGGCCCAAAATTACAACTGTGGTCCGTTGGACATCCTACGTTTAGTGCTCACTATTGACGCTAACGTTGGCTCCATATTTATTTTTGAAAAATTTTGGACCAATGATGATTTCGGCATGGAAACAGTGGCCACCAAACAGTGGCAATTTATTGGGTTGATCGATGGATTGTTCTCATTCCAAATACTACAATTTTGATTGGGAATGGAAAGTTAGAAAAAGGTCTCATTACAAAAGATGACTTCACGATAAAAAAAAACCAGTTCAAATTTCAGTAGATTTTTAGACCGTTCACTGAATGTACGGGTCAAAGGGTTTCAATGGTTTCAAACCCAACACGAGTTTAATTATATAGGGACATATAGTTTAATTATATAGGTCATGATCTTTCTGCATAATCTCCCATATAGTGTATGGGCAGGGGCCTAGTTGTTGAGAACGGGCTTCTAAATTTGGATCTTCGGTCATATTTTCGTCCACAGCGGCGATGGATTTTTCGGGACGCACAATATGAGCTCATATTGGATGAGTACGAGCTGTATAAGAGTGAACAGAGATATAAATCGATCCACCTGAAGGAAGATTATATGGGCGAAGTGCTTTGTAAGTTTGGGGCATAACGCGTGAATTTTTTAAAAAGAGATTTCTACGATTTATAAACATTGTACGATTGTAAGTCTTTGCATGGTAATTTGGCAGATATATACTGACAAGAAATATCAGAGACGTAGAATACAGGCTCTATTATCACTATAAATGAATTAAAAAAAGGGTAAAAAAAAATAAATAAAACTTTACCTGATTTGTGGTTCGTGCAATGAGGTTAGTAATTGATGTTAATTCTTGCAATAATCCTAAATCTACAAATGGTGATCCATTCCTAAGCACAATCTCAACCATGTCGCCATGCGATAGAAGAAAACTCATCACTTGCGATAGAACCGAATGATTTTCGGAGCCAAGTGTTGATATCAAACAATCGCATAGATTTAGAGCAGGAAGTAAGATCTGACGAAATCGTGCATCTACTGGTGGTACAAATGCATTGATTCGATCCTTGTTGAAAAAATTATTCGACTGAATATCCGGATGGATATTATACACTTTCATATTCGATAAAATTCCCAACGTCTTGTTGGAAAGCAGCATTTCGGCACCCATATGAAAACTTGCCAGACGTAGTAGCATTGCCATTTTTGATTCGTACACATAGAGCGATTTCATATCGTCCGGCGTATTGTATAAGACTCGACAAAGGCTCTCGTCAAATTTCATTAAACTTTCAATAATATGCAATAAATAGCCGTGATTATTGATATAATATATAAAACCGGACATGTAGTCTAAATCCAAGAGTACATCAATACAAGATAATGCTGACATTTTGCAAATATTGTGCCCAGCAATTGCATCATGACATAAGGTATCAATGATCTTATCACCAAAGGATAAAAACACATCAACAAACATTCGAACGTGATTTGATTCAACATATAACATTTTATCACTTGACATTGATTTATCCAATCGCGAAACATAGCTGCAAGAAAAAAGTAAACAATAAAAATTATTACATGTATATAATCAAATAATCTGATTAATCAAAATACAAATTATTCAATTAATCAGAATTTACATTCATCAAAAGATTTTTTATTGTTCTTTCTTTGTCTTTAAATTCGTGTTTTGTTTGTAGTGGAAATTTTTGATTTTAATATTTTATCAAATAAATTTAATCTGATTAATCAAAAGTCTGATTAAACGAATAATCGACCCTCAACCCATACAAAATGTCCTCAAAAATCCCATAGCTATAAAAAAGGTCTTTAGAGCGATGAAATGTAAATATGTCAGACCCACATTAATTTTTCCTACACAACATTTCCTCCGAACATACTTGCTCCCTATCTCCATTACTTAAGGACGCTACCAAAGAAATTGAACCCCAAAACCCCCGGAAATCTAGGAAGCGTCACTAAAGTGGTGAAATATATGAGTGAAGTCCATCAATTTTCCTCCATACCATTCTCTCTGAACTATATATTATTTCCCATACAAAATTAACACGAAAATCCGGTAGCTCCACAGGAAATTGTCCTTGAACGGTGAAATGTATGTCAGACCAACATTAACTCCCTATTTCCGCTCCTTAAGGACGCTAACAACATATAGGATGAATCGCTCCTAGAGCGACTCACAATTAATTTTAACTTCCCAATAGCTAAAATTACTTTTTCATACCTTAAGAGGGCTCGCAAAGGAAAAAGTAAAAATCTGCAAATTCTTTTTGCTTTCTTGGGGAAAAATGCTTGATATTATCGAGGTGGTCAATTTGACCCACCTTCCTTAATATAAAAAGACTATAATACTTACAATTCTCTACTTTCATCGTTGGACTGATCATCGTTACATCCTTTTGACAATGATAAACAATTAAGGAGAACAGCATACAAGTTGATTCGCAATTTTTGCGAGCCGACACCACTCACTATAATCCATTCCAAAATACTTTTGAAAATGTATTTTAAACTTAACGTCTTCGTTTGTGCTGTTTGAATGCGAATATGATCGTTCTTTGAAGCTACGAAAAAAAAAAATAAAACAAAAGGATTTGCTATTATATGTTGTTACACGATCACTGGTGCTAATAATAACCCTATAGGGTGAAAAAAGTGCCAGATATCCTAATGATCCCTAGAACATACTTTGCAAATTTTATGTCAAACGGATTAAAGAAAAGGACGTGCTGAATAATTTGCTGTTATTGTCCTCTTATTGTCTCACATAGTAGTTTAAGGTTTTGCGGGTTAAGTTTAGGACATCCCTGCTTCATTTGACATCGTACGATAGAAATTTTTTGAAATGTTTTATGTACTGTTGTTAATTCCACACTTCGTTTGTTAAGACCATCGCCCATTTTTCGATTTCCTTGTGTATATATATATTTTCGTAAAGTCGAATTGTGGTCCAGATCCCGATAAGGGCTTCTCAGGGATTTATAGCATTGTCGTATGTGATTTGTGGTAGAAATATGTTTGTTTAATACTTTAATCATAGCTTGGCTGTCTGATAGTACATTCGTTTTTGATTTTATCGTATTTCTTTCCAAGATTTTTGAAGTGGTGATCATGTCACTCCTGCCCCTACGTCTTGGGGCGTTTTTGAGCCATCAGTATACCACCATTTACAGATCATCACTTTTTGCATCATTTGTATCATTTGATGCATCATTTTTTAGACACTCTAGGTTTGATTCCCAGTTCATTCTACTGGGAATTAAAATTAGAATTTTAGGTAAAAATTAGAATTTTTCCATACTCAGGGTCAGGTCTATTTGATCACTACATTCGATCATATCCATTGTAGTATTTTGAGGTACCCTCTGTGATTTACGTTCTTGTCTTCCCAAGAATGGACGGGTCTATGTCCCGGAAGCACTCGTCTACGTGGTCAACCAAGGCCCATTCACCTCATCAGAATTCGAAACCGCTTTGTACGGTAACAAAACAAAGAATTTCCGTATTTTTCATTAAAGTCTGATTTAAAGTCTCTATCGCTGCTTCGCCCTTAATTGCTCTATGCTACATGCATTGTATAGCTTGTAGCATAGAGACAATGCATTTTTATACTATTAAGATGAAATGACACAATATAACTCTAACAGTGAACAATTACCTTGTGTATTTCCAATTTTACTGTAATATTTTAAATTCACCAATAGCAGCAAAATTGTTCCAGACATTAGGATTGATAATTCGAAAATCGGTTCAACGGATACAACTTTTCTTAGAATTTTTTGTACAATCTCCAATATAAGTTCCTGTCTGACTGCAAATGACATTGCTGCATCGGGTGCGCATGTAAATAACATTTCAGTAACCTGTGGTAAATAAATTGAATTATATTAAATACACATATTCACTAAAATGTAGCCATACCTGCCCCCAGGATTCTACTAGTTTTATTGTGGCAAAATTTTTCTTTCTTTCATCATTTACTTCAAGAGCAAACACCATTACCGATTCGATTTCTTCCATAATCAATTTGCGTTGACCACCGGCAATCGTACTCTGTACGGCATGTAGCTCATCATTGAGTATTTCGTGTAATTTTGCAATATTAATCAGCTTAAATCCATGCTCGGCTTTGATTTCACATGTCTGAAATATTTGTTTTGTCAATGTATTATCGAAATAATTCCACTTTGGCACTGGCTGGGTTTTTATCTCAAACGTTAGACAATCCAACATATGGCATAGGAGTAATTTTCTTGTATTCTTTAGAGTGACTTTATTCAAAATGCCATCACCAAAATTGGTGGGCGAATGATTGTAGTAATGACTTAACTCCATCGGTATGGTATCATTATTGGTCTTAGTCGATGTACCAACTAAGAGATCGCATAAATTCTGAAAACGACTAATTTGACAATTCAATGCCGTTGTCTTCACTTCCAATGCAATACATTTCAACAAATGGCTCATTTGATTTAGCACATGTGATCGATCCATATTTTTAAATGGCAACGCTGTTAGATGACGGCATAACAAATCGTTACATGAGCGCAAGTAACGTAATATGGTATCCGATGTTTTTGGATTCGAACATAGCGAATAGAGAAGTGCATAGGCACGCTCAATAATTCGTTCAATATCCGCATCATAGATGTCCAAGCTTTTCATGGCCTATTCAAGTGGAAAAGAAAGCTTAAATTATTTACATATATTACGCAGCAACTCATGTACATCTACCTCCAAATGATTGTCCAAAAGTAAAAGCAACGATTTCGTACAATTGATAGTGTTATCGTTGATGCTAATCCTGTTATTTTGCATCATATAATTATCTTTCATTAGATCAAAGCCCAAAAGGAAATGTGTTATATTTGGTTGTGGTTGTAGCAGACAGTCTTGCAGCAACTCGATTATCTCATTCTTGATTTCCAACTCAATTTTCGAATTTCTCACTGAACCAATGCTCACATCGTAAGTGGTTGAGGACCATGATAATTCACTTTCTAAACACTCAACAAATCCCTGACGAATTTCACTTTCTGTACTATCATTTTCTGTGAACATTCCAAGGATCTGAAAAGCGATGTTTGGTAGACGTGAGACCATTTTTAAAATTTTCACAGCAGCCAACGTGTGATTAGGCAACCACGAATTATATGTGATAAATTTGGTTGTATTCAATATATGATCGGGTTTTCCACTGCGTGGATTCACATCCAATATGATCTTATTTAATCCCGAAAGTAGTATTGAACTGTTGGCAACAGAATGTGCGTCAAAAAATACATCTTGTTTCGCCAAGCCACACTCTAATATATTGAGACAGTGTTGAGCACATTCTTCTAGTATTGCCTTTCCATGGAATTTGGTGTATTCATCCATTCTATTTCGAACGTCATCAATGATCAATAAAATCAGACGCAACATGTCGGATTTGGTATGTAATTGTAACATTATATGAAATCCTGGATGAGGATTTTGATCATTATTCTCATCAAAATCAGTCGGTGTAACCTCATATGAGCGTAGCAAGTAATGCAATAGCTTCAGACACTTGTTGCCAACCTGCCATTTCTCTTCCCAATTCTTATAGACTCTATCAAAAAAACAAGAAAAATGTAAATTTAACGATAATTTCATAATTTCAATAATATTACTCACCTATTATAGAATTTTAAAAATATGCCATTCATAATAAATGTTAAATATGGATCAAAACCAGGTTTACGCAAACCACTGCCTAAATTTTTTGGTATACCCGTTGTCACTAGCGCATGGAATAGTTCCAAAATACTTTTCGAAACGGGATATACTTCATTGCGACTTTCATTTTGATCAATTTCCATTTCAAGATTACATGTATCTAAAAAAAATACGAAAGTTTTAATTTGAACTGCTTCAATAAGAGATAAAATAATCCATAATCCATACGATATGCATTGATAGTTGGTATTGTAGTAATAATTTGTGAAACTTCCAAATTATTCCATAATGGTATTGCAGTTTCCCTGGATTTTCCAAGAGCTGCCAAGGTTTTTAGTATATCCGCTTTCAATGACAATGGTACAGAACAGCAAAGTAAACCTTAAATAGCAAAAACAAATAAAATAAGTTACTAGAACAATGCTTTAGATATTACCCAGAAGAACATTAAGCGGGGCCCAGTTTGGATGTTCACATATAGCAATTCTAGCGACTTCATCATAATTTGCCACAGCTCTTATTACGCCCAATACAGCATGTAGTCCTTCTAATTCTTGTGGATTTATGCTGCGATTAAGTAGCCGATTTCTATATATCGCATCACTTGCTGTACTTTGTTCTTGTCGCAAATTACTAAATTGTCACAAAATGTTTTCAATGAGATAAAACACACACACACACACACACACATGTTTTTCACTTACGAGTAGTAGCGTGTTAATGAACCAAAGAAATGTTCCCAAGATAGAGTTGCACTACCCGAAAGTCCTGATGCCTGCTTCAAAAGATTAAATGCATTACGTGCTGACCGCTCACAACTTGTTAGTCCTGCAATCATTTTCAAGTAAGGCACAAATAACGTGCTTGGCAATAATTCGCCAGCTAATCTAATAAATTTGAATAACGACACAGATCTAGAGGTCGATTTGGAATAATTTGTTGCATCAAGAGATCCCCAGTACTCAACGCATAACGAAAGATTTGCCTTATTGTCATTGTAAAACTTTCCAATGCACAAGAGCAACATTTCAAAGCTGTGATCCAAGTTGGATGGCGGTTCTAAACCCTCTTTTGAAAAGCTCACAACAATCCGAGCAGTTTCATCAGCCCTGCCGCGCAGTTCCGTTACCTTCGAATGCATAAAATCGATGAAATCGGTAAACAATATGTGAATACGACGATAAAAGAATTCAGATCTGTAATAAGTGCAAGTAAGTAGGTAAATCTAAAAGTAAACGTTCAATGTTGGTGGTCACTTACTTGTATATAATATCTTTATCCAAAATATAATAATACATTATATCAAAAATCTTATTAGCTATGGCATCGTCCAAAAGCTGTTCATCGTGTTCTATGGTTTTCGATAGAGAGTTCTGCAGAGTTTGCGGAGCATGTCGAAGACTTGCCAGACTTAAAGCAAAAGCAAATTTAGCAATGCTGCCCAAGTAGTTGTTATGTTCAAAATAATTGTTCGATATCAATGCTTCATAGACGCTTTGAGTAAAATCATTTTCACTCATAACGGGCAAACTTTGCACTAACGTATTGTTATCTTCTTGACGTAACAAAACACTTGTATCATAAGAATAAAGTAAAGCCATAAGCAAGGTCAAAGTAACATCATCAATAGACCCCGATGCTTCAGTTGGCTGATATTTCGATAGACTTTGTATTAATTTCAACACCACCGATTTATTGAGGCCTCTTTGTGCTGACCAATTGAAAACTGCTGTAGCCAGGGCAAGTCTGATCTCTTCAAACAGCTCAAAAACTTGACTTTGATGCTTTTTCGTGCCAAGGGCTCGATTTTTTGTCAACAGTAATGTCTGCAAGATATTGTTATGTATAAATATAAAGATTTAAACATAATATTACAATTGTTTACCTCTTTTGATATATCTAATTCATCTAAAAGTTCTATAATTCTTTCCAAAATGAATGAATCATGTACAATGCTTTGTGTAAATGACGATACCGTATATGTTAGCTGCAAAGCATAAAATAATTCATAAAATATCAGATGCAACCTTTATTATGCATTATATACCTCTTTTGGAATATCTGTTATCCAAGACACACCACTAGTTACTTGAAATAAATCACGTAACGAATTTGCAATCGCCTTTTTGCCATCATAATAAAGTAAAATTGCAACCAATCCACGTGTTAGTCCTGGATGTTGAGGCATTTGACGTTGTGCCGTACAAAGTAACTCAAGTGCAATAAACTCATCCAAATTATACATGTCGGAAATAACAATGCATTCATCAACCAAATCCTTGGAAAGTAATATTGTACGACTGTGGCCAGAAAATGTAATGCCCTCAGTAATACCATTTCGTATTTGATTTCTATTGCGCTCATTTTTTGGCTAAATTAAATGCATGTGATAAAAACATCCAATCGTAGTATTTGATTTTGAACCACAATAATATTGTACATGTTTGTTACTTACAGGATTCCTTAACAGAGATGTAAATGTTTGCTTGTACTTTTTCAAGCACATTTCCAATTCGTTTATAGAACCTGCGGTCGGATTATTAAGTGTTTGTTCAATCGACCTATGCAGGTATTTGTATGGCGACCACATATCTTCAATTATTCCTGTAAGCAAATTTTATAATTCGTTATATCTATTATTATTTCAACAACAAACACCAACCCTCCATAGTTATTCGTTTTCTTTGAAAATTATTCTATTAAAATCGAATGACACAATGCCGCTAAAAACGTAATTATTTTGACATCAAGCTCTACCGGTTGCCAAATTTGTAAATCAGTGTTGACTGGCTGAGAATTTTCCCCCACTTTTTTTTCCGGAATAAATAAAGGTTATTACGAACAGAACGTATCATCTCGTTACGTATAAATTGAATTAATTTACCATATACTGCCATGCTTTTAGGCACGTGCTGCTACAATAACAACAACAGGCACTTAATTGTAGGTAATAGCCTAGACAGACGGCAGCCTAATTCCGGATTACCTAGTTAATTCGAATTAACTCGGACATTAACTGCAGCTAATCCGCATAAACTCTATGAGTTAATTCTCAAAATAAAAGAGGATTAGGGCAATTTGCGATGGCAACACTGCTGAAAATTGTCTATTGTGAATTTTTCTCCATCCATTTTACAAAATATTAGGTGTGTTCACTAACAAAAAACTTTCAACAATTGTTTGCAGTTTTCAACATGAAAAATGTTGGCGAACAAATAAATCCAGCTGTCAATTATGAACGGTGAATGTCAATTTACAAGTTTCTGATAGTTTTCAGTTCACGTACTTCTTGTAGATTTTCTCATATCGAGAGTGATAGATGACAGAAATTGATAGTGATAGTAATGTAAGTGGACAGACCTAATAAAACAGCAATCAGCCGTTTAGTTAATCCGCAATACTGCCGTCTGTCAGGTTATTATTTTATTCGAATTAAGTGCGCCGGTAATCCGGAATTAGGCTGCCGTCTGTCTAGGCTATAACAGCTTATGATTTTTATTCAGAATAATCCGTCAAGTTTTTCTTAAACCATAAAAATAGATAGAGAAAGTTAAGAATTTATTTTTTTACATCAAGAAGAAATTTTAGGCTATGCCAAACCGTATGGCCGGTAGTTTAGAATCGGTTGGATATGTCGAACTTTAATTAGGACATTAAATTGGGTTTTAGGGTGCAGAGAGACGGTAATGCAAATCTCATGTATTTAACGACAGCTAGTGATAGTAATGGGTTTGTTCGCTAATTGACAACTTTCAACAATTGTTAACAATTGTCGACAAGAAAGCGTTCGCGTAATCAATTTATGTGACAGAGAATTCAAAAATGAGAGCGTAATAATTGAAGAGAGCTGATACTTTGCGATTGTAAAATTTTTGCCATCACTTTCCGTCACCTATAGAAAAAAACTATAGAAAAAACCGGGCTGTCAATTACGTACTGTGATTGTTAATTTGCAAGTTGCTGATAGGCTTCCGTTCGCGTAGATTCTGTATATTTGCTCACATTAAGAGTGTAATTTATTTTTACTCTCTTAATGACAGAAGTGATGACATATGAAAGTACTTTTGCGGAATAGGATATACCATGTTATGGTTAGGATATCTACTAATAAATATCTCTATAGTAATGATGATGATGATTATTTTTACACATTAGGACCGTTCGCCACGTAATAGTTTTTACAAATTATTACAAATTTTTGCTATTTCTTACTGGAAATGTGTTCGAGTACCCAAAAAACCAGTAAAAAAGGGGAAATGGAGAGAGCAAATGATTTCCTCTCTGTGATAATTCTTGCTCATTTTTACTGGTAATATTTCTACTAGTAAGAATTTGTAACATAAGAAAAAAGCAACTATTTTTACTGGCAAGAGACAAAACTGAAGAAGTTTGGAAATTAATAGTAAATCTTACAAATTTTCCGTTAGCGTGTTGATAGAGAAAATTTACAAGCAAAGTGCGCGAACGCAACTAATTACACGGTGTAGCTCAATAAATAATAGCTTTCAACTGTCAAATTTCATTGAAAGCAATGGCAATGCAGCAGAGGTGGCAATCTTATATCATTGCCATTTTGAATGCCTCAAAGAATTGTTCAATTTGTATCAATAGGATGAAAAAAGGAAAAAGATTTGGGTTAATCCTTTTTTAGAGAAGCGACAACTGCACGACTTGGAAGTCGAACAACGTAAGTGATGGTTCAATTGCCAACTCTATGGTTACTACATGGAAAGCAATATGGTAAAACATAAAAGGCCAAACCATAAGCAACGAACAATCTTGAAATAATTACGAAGATTGTCAATGCAATCAATGAAATAATGCCTACGGAGACCCCCTATAACAAAAAAGCTACGATTAAATAAACTACAAAATCTTCCGCTTAACGTATTTATTCAACGCCCCGTCATGTGGAGGGCGTAAAATGTCAAAATAACCAAAGGAAAGTAGGAATGCACTTAAACAAATGAATATTTATTCATAAAAATTTCCTTGCACAATTTTAACAATAAAATACAAATTAAACTATAAATATTTTCCGAACCACTTGTGATCCACAGGCGATAACCATATATGGCATCCGCTTAAATTGTTCTGTATAACATATTTAATTGGAAACCGATTAAGGTTTTCTCGTTGCTTTTCTTGTTCATCGATTTCCATTTGATCCATCATTTCCTGCGACACGACCATTGCTTTGAACGGTAATTGATTACATACCAATTGTAAAAATGGTTTAACCTCAGAAAACTCGCACTTGCCGGCAATCTCCAATATTACGCGACCAGTTTTAATGGGAGTCACATAATGATCAATGGCTCCTTTACCACCGCCCATACGTTGCCCCTGTCCTTTTTTCGTAATAGGCTGCCATGGTGCCGGTACTCTCCACACTGCAAACATGCGATCTATGTCCATTTTGCGGCCAATAGTCAATCGCAGCATTTCAAAATGTCCCCAACGTAATCGGCCACCTCCTGTTGCTACAATTCCATATTGCTTGTGCAATAACGTATTATGCACCATTTCAGGACCTCTCATAAACTTTAATTTCTTCTGCATTTTTGGTGGTCTCAAGTTTGGAGGATATTGTGGCGTCCTCTCCATCATACGTAACTTTGGTCTCTCCGCCTTTTCGACATCTGAAGAAGAGGAAATTAAATCGTGCTACATAACCAACCTCAAAATACATTACCATAAGCAATAGGAGGAGCAAAGTATTTAAGGCCTGCATTTTGTGTCAGCCAAGTGCCTAAAAAGTTAAATATAATAAACTTAATATAAATTCCAGACTATATGAAATTGTATTTTACAGCTGACGGTTGCACATTTCCTCCCAAAGCTAAACATCTCAAAAAAATAAATGCGGTAGAGATGGACAAACTATCGATAATTTTATTTCTCCATTTACTAGCGTATATACGCTTGAGCGCTAACATGCGTATAAAAGCAATTGGTTTTTGTTGATTATTTATTTAAATATTGTTGACCGTAAAGAATTTGGACACATAAGTGTAATTGTACTGAAGGCAGGCAAACTGAAAAATTTATAACAAATAAAATAAATATGTGGCACTTAAAGCCCCAAAGGGCTCATTGGTCGAGCTTCTCTTTCATTACTGTTGTGCGTGTTAAATTTTTGGACAGTATTAGGAGGGACCTACTTATTTTAGCCGACTGAACCCTTATGACATCACTTTTTCTGAGCTTTGTCACAGTTCTTTTTAGAAGCTTTTACATGGCAAATTGTTACTTTTGGAAGAATTCCCAATTGCTTGCCAACAGGTGGGTACCGTTCGAAAGAATATCTTTTCGATATTAAATTTGTTATGCATCAGCCGGGGATTGAACCCACGACCTACAGATCAAAAGGCCAGCGCGCTAACCACTAAGATACGGCACCCACAATTTTGTATATAATTTAAAAAAAAAAACCTTTTACATATTGTTCGTTTCACTAAAAAATTTATTTTTAAAATGGAAAATTCATTAAATGATAATTAATTTTCAACATTATTTTCTTATACAAATGTGTATATATATATATATATATATATATATATATATATATATATATATATTTATATATATATATATATATATATAAATATATATATATATATATATATATATATATATATATATATATATATATATATATATATATATATATATATATATATTTTTATTTTTATTTTTTTTTATTTACACAAGCTACTTGTGCTCCCGTTAGGAATCGTATGAATAAAACAATATTGAAGTAAGAATTTAAGTTTATGAATTTTGTTTATTAATTAAAAATTGTTGTATATCATCTCGATATAGAAGATTTATTTCAGGCTTAGCACTATTCTCTTCCACTTGCATAGTATTTGTCCATTTCCATAGTAACCGTCTACTGAAACTATTCCGAAACGATGCGTATAAACTATTGTGAACTTCACTTGGCATGCAATTTTTATAATATGATGTATTTGTGGTTTTATCAAAATAATAAAGCATGTTTCTGGATTTCGACATTTTCGAAAAGAAAGTATGGCAAATCTCCGAAAAAAGTAATATACCTCCAGGTACAAAAAATTTGTGTTCTGCATTCAAAGAGAAACCAAGTCGCAGAGAATTGTCTTTTAACGTGTAGCGTCGCATTTCTCTAAAGAAAACGTTCATATCTTCTAATTTATACAGCCTTTTACTGCGAATTGGGCCGCCTTTTCCTTCTTTGTACGGTTTATTCAGACTTAGGGTGTATTTTTGACACATCTTGATTCTTTTGGGCAGCGGGTATCTACGAACATCAATACCACCAAGTATTATGGCGTCGATGATATGCAAACCATATACGCGTGTTTGCGTTCGACCTTCACCATTGTACTCATATACAATCTCTCCATAAAATAACGATTTTGGTGATATTTCAAAAATATAGTCGACTGGTTCCCATTTTCTGTTCTCTGTGTATCTCAGCAAATTGCCTTTAGATTTGCATAGAAATATACTACAGGCGTTTATGCTAGTTTCACATCGACCGATTGGAACAAAGTACCAATCATAAAGGCTTTCCACATTTCTTTGCAGGGATTCAACCGAATTCAATTCAGTTGGTACCGAGTTCAAAAATGCTTTATCTTCATACCATTTATCTAGGAATTCTTCAAGCATTTTCTCTGTTGATTTCATTTCTGGAGCCTGCCTTAATTTATCGGGAAGTTTCCATAATTCCAAGCACTTTTTGCGAAATTCGGATTGTCTTGTTTCTTTTAACTGAATGTTTTGACAAAATGCGGCTATTTTTTTCAAACCAATTATTTGATAGATTCCTATGGTATTGTTTGACTCGGTTATATACTTCATAAAAGTTTCGTTTTTCGATATCAATTCAAAATCCACTATTCCTAAAACGTCTCCGTCGTTTTTATCATTTAAAAATTTGTTAACGTAGTTCAAATATGTACATATGGTTGATGTATCAGCTTTCTTCCATTTGCATACTAAGTACCTCTCGGAGTTTGCAGGTCTACTGCTATTGGGTTTAATTATTGAAATTTGTTCGAAACAATTAAACATTAAAAATACAAGGCCAACACTAAAAGGTGTAAACAAATCAAACAGTTTACACACAAAACTGCCATTTTCACGAAGTATTTTAAGCGCCGTAAGACATTGGCAGAGATACAGTTGTTTTGAAAGGATTTCTTGAATATTCTCTTGTCCTTCGACTGAAAATCCTCCATCCGCCATTACGAAATGGACACCTTCGCAGTGCTTGAAAATATATTCTGCAAATGAGTCTTGATTGCTTTCATCAAATACGTTGCCATCATCTTTCACACCATAATATGGATCGAAAGATTCGGGTGAACCTGCGAAAAATTTGTCCAACTTAAAATCATTTGAACCTCGTAGTGTAAAACCAAAGCCTTTTGCTTCCCAAGCCTTTCTAAAAAGAATGTATTCAGAAAATCCGCCAGGACCTACGTGGGAGAAACAAAAGAAAACCAAATATTTAAATACATATCTAGATTTGAAATATGATTTAAAAATATATCTAATAATCAAGTGTATCTACTAAATTTACTGGATAGCCGTTAAATTATGCTCAAAATTATGCACTTTGTTTATATCTAACTTCATATATATTTACCTGCACATATATCAGCAAAATAAAGTAGTTCGTTATCTTTTAAAAGAGGATGTCCAAATTTATCCATAGGATTTGTAAACATGAAATCACACATTGCATCTATATTAGCCATCTTAACTGCAGCTCTGTTTAGGAATATTGAACTACGAATCGTTTCAAACGGATTACATCTAGAACGTGCACGCCTCATGTCAGTGTCATTTAAAGCATCAAAAACAGTTTTTGACTCCAATATCTTTTGCAGTATATCGGGTTCACAAAACAATGTTTCATCATCTATGGTTAGCTTTTTCGGTCCAACTTTGATCCAATCTCTCATTTCATGAATCGAAAAATCCCAAGTAGTGTCACAATTTATCCAATCGAATTTCTCAGGAAGAGTTATATTTTCACAATTTGGATCCCATTGGTCTGATGAACTTTGTACGATGTCCGGCTTCAGGCCTAAACCTCTTCGTCCATCTTGCTGCACTGCTACAACGGGCTCTAGTCTTCCTTGGTTTAACTTTCCCAGACCTTTATCAGTTTCATATCCCATTTTACGCATCATCTGCATTGCCTTATTCGAATAGCTCTTGGACCATTCTGTCTTAATCTTTTTCGGCAATACTTCATAATTTTCATCATCAGAATTTTCTTCACTCGCCATTATTATAAACAAATGTTAAAATACTTCACGAACTGTATAAACAATATAATTGGTACCTCCAAACTCATCGATTAATAAACACCAACTGATAGTTTAATCGCTTTGAGTTTAGTGACTATCGTACTTAAGGTAAAAACACAGTACGCGCTTGTGTCGTTACGAGTTATACTCGGAGAGTTTCATTCGTCCTATATAAACATCGTCTAAGTCAACTACCTGAAATATAAGAGAAAATATTTATTTTGTGATCGCGTGTATTTGTTCAAACAGGCCAAGGTAATCAGATAAGAATTTTCCTCTACTTGTTCTACCTGGTAAGTAAGTTCTACCTGCTTAAGTACTCAGATATTTACTCAAAAAATTTGAATGAGAGAGCGAAAACGAGTGCGTAAAAGGAAGAGAGAAAAAGTAGCTGCCGTTGAACGGAGCCGCGAATGTTCACTATCAAAAATAGAACTGACGTATATGAAAAAGGGCTCAAAGTGAACATCAAACTTTGACCTTCATTGGCGATGAAGGTCAAAGTTTTATTTAAATAATACATTTTATTGGTTCTCAAATGTGCCTTTCATACAAGTTACTTTTAAAGTTTTGCTCTTCTTTTTAAATTTTATATTTGTTTTATTTTTCCCTTACGTTTTAAAACATGGTCAGCGTATATATACTGTGAAAGAATAACATCATACATATATATATATATATGTATATATATACACATATATACAGTATTGTGCAAAACTTAAGCAACTGCAACAAGCTTAAGTTTTGCACAAGTTTTGCACAGATGAAATATGAGTATAATTTGTTTTTTGTTGTTTACAGTTAATTTCGTAAGAATACCGAACTTTTGTTGTTGTTGTTTTTTATGTATTTAATGAAGGAACAATTAAATATTAAAACATTCAATCTAAGCGCTTTTATTTTTTAGTAAATTTGAAATCAATGAGAGCACTATGCCAGTTGCTTAAGTTTTGCACAATACTGTATATATATATATATATATATACATATATATATATATATATATATATATATATATATATATATATATATCCAATATATATATATATATATATATATATATATATATATATATCCAATATATATATATATATATATATATATATATATATATATATATATATATATATATATATTAAATTTTTATATTTTTCAATAGTTTCTTTATACTTTCTTTGTATGCCTGTGTGCGTGCTGTATATAATTAGTGAAAATGTTAAATATGTTGTATTTTCCGTCTTCGTTTTAATCATTTTTGTCTACAACGTTTTATCAGAATTTGACAATTCCATCTAAATTAATATAGTTGTCCTTTCAGACAATTTATTGCCATCTTCTTTATTATCAGTGACATTTTACCCTTTTTAATACTTGCATAGATACACACATACATACATCGTTTTTTCACACACGACCTACAGATCAGAAGGCCAACACATTAACCGCCGGCCAAGGTTTTTATTACTTCGAGCAAAAAAAAAATAAAATAAATAAATAAAAAATAAGGAAACAACTTAAAGTAATAATTTTAGGGTTGTTTATTGTATACAGAGTGGAATGTAATTAATAATGTTAATTTCAATACTATTTTTACAAAATAATTTATTCTTAATTTTTCGAATTAGAGCAGAAGTTTTTCAACTTACTTTTCCTCGCTCACGAAGACAAAGGTCTTCAGGTACATAAATTCATCGTTACTTTAATAGTTAAAAACAAAACAACGACAAGAAGCTCGTTTCCATATGTAATATTTGTATTTTATGACAGTTTCATGATAAAATTGTATATAGTATGGCATAGTAATGCAACACTGACAGAAACGTTTAGAAGAAAAGTTAAATTTAAGATATCTTCTTGAAGGAGCTCAAAACATTTTTTGTTGTTCTTGCGATTCTCACTGAGAGAACAAATACAACAACAACAACAGGGAAGATCTGAACTCGAACGATGAAATAGATTTCAAATTAAAAGTCGATATGTTCATATCCATTAGTTAAAGTTTAACTGTAATATTTGGAATGAATGTGCTGTCGTATATCTTGATTGAAGAAACATTCAAATCAAAACGTGTATGTTAGGCTTCAATTAAAAAAATTTTTCCTGTTCAGTTGAGTTACTCTGTGTATTTCATATTATAATTTTGAATGAATTGATTAGTTGCAACACGTATGGAGGGAAGAACAAAATACACTGAACGTGATGTGACATATATGGATCTTAGAGCAAAAAGTGTTTTTAATCCTATATTGGGAGTGGCTTACATCTTTTTAACAATTGCTTCAGGATGGGCTGTAAAGAATACAACAGAGAATTCTCAGTTTTCCAAAGTGGCTTTTACTTGCATACTGTTCCATGGTATTTTGGGAGTAATACGGTATACAAGTCCTAAAGCAGGAGCAAATAAATTGCTTCATTACGTGTCGCAAAAAACTGCTGCACATTTGGAATTAATTGGAGTTCCGTTTATAATTGCTGATATTCTTTATATGATTAAGAAGCTCAGTACAACGTGGTTTTGCGTTACCGCTATTTTTGTAACGATTGTCTTGTTAACTCAGTGGTTTCAACAAGTGTTTCTTAATGTATTGGCATTTAATATAGCATTTACTTGGAATATAGTTGTATTGATTTATGTTATATTTAATCTCGAAGAAAATTATTGGACTGTCGGATTGGTGCTGCTAATGATCTTAAATCAATTCGTTTTTCGGCACTTGACTGTCTACTACGATATAACACAGAAGGAAATTGAGACGATTGGCCTTTGTTTTTTTGTGATATTTGCGCAAAATACAATAAACGAGATTGCTGTTAATTTATCATATACATATTATACAACGAGCATTTAATTGAAATTAATGTTATTAATATAAAATTTTGATAAATCATTGAAATCAGCACAATACATAAATATTTTAAAATCATGAGAAGGTAATATGTTGGGTTAATGCAAAAGCTCTTAGCACTAAAATAACGGAGTGGGAGGGTGCAAGGTCAAGTAAGGTGAATGTATCAGAATATTTTGGAAAAAAAAGAAAATTAAAAAGCATGCTCGCCAATCAGTTCGATTTCTGTCACCTTAATAATACTAGCAATGTATTGTAACCACCCAACAGATTCAAGGATTATGTAAAAAACTTGAAATTTTTTTGTCAAAACTAAGTTTCAACTTAAACATACTATTAGAGTATTAAAAGATACTTATACTAGCCGGCCCCGACCGCAGAGGCCTTGTGAAAGTTTTCCATGATGGAAGAATTGCCAATTGCTTGCTGACGAATGGGCACTGTTTGATAGAAAATTCATTTCAATATTAAACTTGTCTCGGCCGGGGATCGAATTTGCTACCTATGACTCAGAAAATAAACGCACTAAGAATTAAGCGACAACACTCACCAAATTGACACATAGCCATAGTTAAAAGGAAGGAGGAACGATTTCAGGAGAGCAATATCAATATATTACTTTTGGTAAAAAACTGGCAATGAGAGAGTAGAATAACAAATTTGAAGCATGTTTTCACAAAGAGGGAGACTTCTTCCTATGGCAATAAGGTGTTCGCCCCGGAACATACCCTGGGCATTCTAGGGCAAGGGTTACTATCCCAGCGAAAAAATGCTACACCAACAACAAACTAGTATAAAATAATATAATAAACAAATAATCGATTGTTAAGACGTTCTTATTTGATTGTTAAATACAATATAAATATTATATTTATTTTAAATTTGCTGTTAAAAACTTTGTGAAATCACCAAAATGATGACGAAACTCCACTCGTTATGTTTGAGGACTTACTGCTAGTGTTCCGATAGATGGAAGATAACGAGCAAATTGGCGGCGCCGATGAATGGCTTGTGAAGGAGCATTTGTTGTGGTTGATGTTGATGGTAATTATCGGTGATGGCAATTGCTGTTACTTGTCAGTGAGCTCTAGGTGTATGAATACTTCGCAAAAGTTCACGCAATTTATATAAGTTAAGAATGAAATAACTAGTAGATGTTGATTCAACATTTACTTGTTACTTCTAATTTGAAATATTAGTTAATGACTTTTTTTTGGTATTTATAGTATATTTGAACCGAGGGATTAAATTCCACAAGGCAGTTTCTATTGTTTGTTATGTTTTGTTTTGAGATATTCTTTAGCCAAGGGTCGGAGATATGTTTACCTGTGTACGAAGAATGATAATGCCATTATAACATCAATTTGCCGATATTACATTAGGTGTGTCTGTTCAGAAAATTCATACAAATTATCATCATTATTTGTCAAATTGTGTTTGTTTACACCAACAAATTTGCACCGAGTGAGAAAATGAGATCGTAGAGTGATAGTTCGCATTGAGAGAACTTACAAGTTTTCTTGGATATATTTTTCGCTGCTTATATATACAGTATTGTGCAAAACTTAAGCAACTGGCATAGTGCTCTCATTGATTTCAAATTTACTAAAAAATAAAAGCGCTTAGATTGAATGTTTTAATATTTAATTGTTCCTTCATTAAATACATAAAAAACAACAACAACAAAAGTTCGGTATTCTTACGAAATTAACTGTAAACAACAAAAAACAAATTATACTCATATTTCATCTGTGCAAAACTTAAGCAACTCGGAGTGCAAAGGTGTCGATATTTCTTTGTTCAGAAAATAAAGGATCTTTTTCGGAGTTTTTTCTGCTTTGTGCATTAACATTGATCTAACTCAGTACAAAAAAGTCTTTCTTAGCGCACAGTTCTTTCAAACATATTGAAATCCAAAATGCAACGTGTCCGTTAAAGTCATCTATTTAAGATGAAGGTTATATCGTTATTTAAGCAAGGAAAACCACAGAATGACATTGCAAAATCATTAAATATCAACAAATCTATGATATCAAGATGGATACGATTATTTGAAAAAACTGGTAGCGTTACAGATCGAAATTCAGGAGAAAGACCCCAAAAAATTTCTTATAGGGAAGCTATTCAAATTAAAAAATTGATTAAAAAAATCCGTTCATGTCTTCAAAAGATATAGTAAATACTCTTAATTTAAATGTCGATTCAAGCACAGTAAGAAGGCATTTGATTAAAGTTGGTTTAAAAAGCTACAAAGCGGTAAAGAAACCAATGCTTACACCAAAACATGTAAAAAAAAGGTATGTTTGGTTTAATGCCTTCAAAACAAAAACAACAACATATATTTTTTTCCAGACTTGAATTTGCTAAGAAGTACGTGGGCTGGTCCATAAAAAAGTGGTTTGGCGTACTGTTCAGTGATGAAGTTAAAATAAATTTATTTAATTCAGACGGAATAATAAGAGTTCGACATACGAAAGGTGAAGGCCTCAATCCGCGATACTGTAAAATGACTGTAAAGCATGGAGGAGGGAACGTCATGGTGTGGGCGTGTTTTTCGGGGAGTGGACTTGGTCCGTTGCATAGGATTGACCACAAAATGGACAGATTTATGTATAAGGACATCTTAGAAACTGCAATGTTGCCTTTTGCGGAATGGAATATGCCACTTCGATGGGTGTTTCAGCACGACAATGATCCGAAACACACATCGAAGTTTGTGAAGGATTGGCTACAGTCAAATAAGATTCAAGTGCTTGATTGGCCGGCACAATCGCCCGACTTGAATCCTATTGAAAATTTGTTTTCAATTTTAAAACGAGGCTTGCGCTCAAAGCGCTTTAAAAATAAAGACGAACTATTTTTAGGCCTCAAAACTGAATGGGAAAATATAAATAAATCATATTTAACGAAATTAGTAGCTTCTATGCCCAAAAGGTGTGCTGCAGTAATTAAAAATAAGGTTTACTACACAAAATATTAAAAGTTGCTTAAGTTTTGCACAGATGAAATATGAGTATAATTTGTTTTTTGTTGTTTACAGTTAATTTCGTAAGAATACCGAACTTTTGTTGTTGTTGTTTTTTATGTATTTAATGAAGGAACAATTAAATATTAAAACATTCAATCTAAGCGCTTTTATTTTTTAGTAAATTTGAAATCAATGAGAGCACTATGCCAGTTGCTTAAGTTTTGCACAATACTGTATATATATATATTTAAATTTATATTCACAATCAGCTTTTTCTGTTAACTTGCTAATTTTTGCAGATTGCTTTTTGTTCACTTTTTATTTTTATTTTTCTATTTGAATGCGAATGCTTCCTTACTCTCTAAAATTACGTTGCTGGATAATTCTTGATCAGAAAGTAAACAATCACATCTATTATAAATGTTTGCTGTCAATGTTTTTCTGTTTTTTACTATCTCATAAATGTCTTAATTTTTGTTTTATCTGATTTACTCTCTCATTAATGATATATATCGATTGCTCAATTCGTCAACAACATTTGAATCTTCTCCTTTGATATGTTCATTCCTCAATACAACAATGATTTCATTTATTTATTAATGACCATGCCTCTTGAATGAAAAACCCCAGAGAATGCGGCAACTCCTACTCACCCTTCCATTTTCCAAACATTTTTTGTTCGTCATCATTTGATATTAAAAAAGTAGTGAAATTTGGGATATTACACTATCAATATTTTGCTGTCGAATCAGTTGCAGCACAACAACAATTGCATTGGCTTAACAGCAAAGCATTGATGTCATATTTCAGCTACAGAAATTTGTCAATAACTTGGGGGTTTACACAAGACAGTTTTGCCAAGACAATAGCAATACATTCACAGTTTTTTACAAATATTTACATTCACACTTCCCTCATTGTATTCGTCACTGTCTTTGATTTTTCGAAGACAGTAAATTGGACAATTCGGTGACGTGGCAAGAATAAAACCACACTAGAGCATGAAGTTCAAATGAAATTTCACTAACGACGATAGCTGAAAAGTATATTATCTTTATAATTGCCTGGACGCCTATATTACACAAACAAATTTTTTCTTCTTTGGCAACAAACATATTTTCAATTGTCTTGTGTAAACGCAGCGTAAGTTGTCTTTATGTTCAATCAGCGAACGCGCGCCATTGTGTTCGATTACATTTGTATTGGTTGCGTTGTATTGCGTTATATCATTGTTTCAGCATTAATCGACCGCATTTTCGCATTTTAATTTTAGTGTGATTAAATATTATAGATCCCCTGTGTTATGTTTCGTTTTCAAGCATTATACTTTTCGGTCTATATTTCGGAAATCTATATATTTTCAGTGTTTACAGTTCAATAAATTAACATTGTTAGTCAATTTATGTGATATTAAATATAACTTTTGATTTATACCGAGGAGTTGTTAAATATGAGTATTGTACAGACCTTGACCGAAGTATTCTGGTCTAAGGAAGTATGGCTCCCTCCGAACACCACATGGGACGATATAGCTCCAGGTTCGCGAAAGGATATTGTATATGCTGACTACAGAGACCTAATTTGGCCATTACCGATGGCCTTAGTAGTTATGTTTTTGAGATATAATCTTGAAAGGTTAGTGTATTTGCGTATTAAGAGTTATCTAAATTGTTTAATTGTCGTACGTTTGGTATAGAAGTAAAAAAAATATGTTATGTATACATATTCGCGGAAACGCCCAATGAGTTTTCACTACATAAAACCCCAATAGGAAATTACACCAATTTATTATTGAAAGCGTGTGCCGATAATAATGATTTCGCTATAATAACGAAGATTATTGCTATTATTAACATTGGTAATATTTGTAATATTATAACAATGCAGATAAAAAATGTGTGGGCATTTGTTTTATTGCTTTATTGAGTATTAGATAAACCGTGTACTCTTAAAGTACACACTTCATAGGTACATATTGATGTAAAAGCTTGACAATGACGGTATCATATTGCAAATTTTCCGGCTCGCATTTTCTCATATTTTCAATTGTAAAAACAAAATTCAATGAAAAGAGGGTCCTGTGACAAATTTATGTCATGAGTATTCTTGCGTCTAATAGGTATAAATAAATCGGTAATACATCCTAATCATGTTCTAATTTAACATGTGCAATAAGACAGAAAGAGAAGATTGGCAAACGTTTTTTGAAACTTTTTTGTCAGAAATGATTTGTATTTTTTTTTTCTCCAAAGTGCTAGTTGATTATTTCTCAATGTGCCGTGTGTGAGTAGATAAATTTTATTTTAATTTTCCACAATTTCATAACATTTATCACGCGTGCGCTATTTTCAGATATTTTCATTTATATATGGTGTATGAGATGTTCATAAAATACATACCATGGATAGGCAGCAGCGCAGTATGCTATTAATGAATATTTTTGTATTTAGTTTAATATTATAGAAAAACAATTAGGAATTCCAAAAACAACACATATTTGCCTACATACATATTTTGTACTACGGCCTTGTGTAATTAATTGAAAACTTCTTTACAAATCTTGTGCATATTAAATTTGGGCAGGACTTGAAATAACATTTTGAATAGTATAATTCATGTGATATCACATTATTAGAATTTTTTTCTCAAACATTTTCATAGCATATAGCATAAGCATAGTAAATAATACGAATATAACTTATTTATTCTGGTCACGTGTTTATTCACGTTTAATATACTCGTATTACTTACACGTTTTCATGATAATTTGTATTCGTGTGCAGAGATGTACATTTAATGATTGCCTTGATTAAATTAATATAAAATTCATCTATCGTAATTTAAACTTAAAGAAAAAGTTTGCCGTTGGAGCATTTCCGAATGATTCAAATAAAAGTTATCCTTTGTATGATGCAGATGGGAATTTATAGTAAATTTATTGACACCCACATCATATAATATACTACAACTGCTACCCAAGAATAGACGGGTCTACGTCCCGGAAGCACTCGACCACGTGGTGTATCAACGTCCATTCACCTCATCAGAATACGGAAATGCTTTCTACGGGAACAAAACAACAACAACTATATACTATAAACTTGATGGATGTATGGTATATAAAAGCTTAAAAATATGATCAGATGGAAATTCTGTTGGGTGAGAGCTAACGTCATAAGTTCTTTTTCGAAACAGCCATTATATGACAGAAGAATGTTTAATTCAAACTTTTCTCATATGCCTTATATGTATAATATGACGAGCACCAGCGCTAACGTGTTTAATGTAGTTTGCGTTTCATTATTTTTTATTGTTATTATTTATACGCTTATATATTTTTTCGAAAAGTATATGGAAATATATTACACAATAGTACAACTTTTTATTATATGTATTTTTTTTTTTTTTAGATTTTGGATTGCACCTATTGGCAAATCTTTGGGAATAAGAAGTTCGAGACCTAAAAAAGCTCCAAAGAATCTTATTATGCAACAGGCTTACGATAAGTCTAACCGTCTGGATCACAAAATGGTAAGGTTAATAATGTTGTGTGATTTGATTTATCTATTTCATTTAATTGGCTCGCGGACATTTTTTTTTTTTACTTTTTATCACTCATGCATCTTATTTAAAAACGCAAGCTTTGCTTTGAAATTATTAATTCGCATTCTGTAATTCGTTTATTTCATATATTTAGTTTAGCTTATAGTAGCTCAACTTAATTTTTTAAAAGCATTAAAGTTGTGTTTATATGTTTTATTTGGATTTCACCGTATATTTGAGCACATTGTGTTCATAAATAAACCTAGATTCCATGTGAAATGTTCGGCTTTCTTTAAAAATTCAACAAATTTGTATGGAAGGTACCGTTACTTTTCATTGCATCATTCTGAATATTGGACAATTTAATTCTTACATCTAAATAATCTGATCCAAACAAGTTTCCATTCAAAATTTTCTGTTTTCTTTAAAAATTCAATAAAAGTGTATGGAAGCTACCGTTATTTTTCACTGCATCATTACAAAATTGTTTGAAAATTTAATTCTTACATCAAAATAATGCTCGGGTACAAATTTCAGCTCATTTCTATCATAAATAAGTATAGTTTCCATGCAAAATGTTTAGTTTTCTTACACAATTCAACATATTTCAAATTTCCAGTTTTCAGTGTAAATCTTTTTGTTTTCAGAAAGGTTGTATTCCATACAAAATTTTAACTCTTTCATTCATAAATAAACCCAGTCCTTATCCAAAATAATGTTCTTTATTTAAATAATTCAACAAATTCGTATGGAAGGAGCCATTATCAGTGCATTACTTTGAAAATACGGAAATTTTACTTTTTCGTAATCCACACATTAAGACCATTTCGTTCATAAATAATCCTAATCCTAATAATACAAAATTATCGTTATTTTAAATAATTTAGTAAGTTTGAAAACAAAATTTCCAAATTTTAATGGAATTCTTTTTTTTCACCAAGGTAATCTTCCATACCAAATTTGAGTTCATTTCGCTCATAAATAAATCTAGTCCCCATACAAAATATTCGTTTTTCTTATTTAAATTCAGCAAATTTGTACGGAAGGTACCGTTATTTTTCACTGCATCACTCTGAAATTTCAGAAATCTTATGTTTTCAACAAAATCATAATTCGCAGTAAATTTGAGATCATTTTATTTATAAATTATCCAAGACTAAATACAAAATATTGGGTTTTTTTTCAAATATTCTACAAATTTGTATGGAAGTCTTCCACACTAAATTTGGGATCGTACATACATACAAATTTTACTATAATTCATTTTAAATTATATATTTAGGTATTATCCCTAGCAAAGCAAGCAGACATGACAGAACGTCAAGTTGAACGTTGGTGGCGCCTTAGAAGAGCTCAAGATAAACCATCTACATTGGTGAAATTTTCTGAAAACACATGGAGGTGTATATATTACACATACAGTTTTATATTTGGCGTTATCGTTCTTTGGGACAAATCATGGTTTTGGGATGTAAAAAGCTGTTGGTATGACTACCCTCATCAGGTAAATTATTTCGAGCACTCTATTGTGCTAAATACTCATTTGTAATTTAATATATTTTTTATAATTTTTTATTTTATTTTAGTCAGTCTCCAATGATATTTGGTGGTATTACATGATATCGATGTCGTTTTACTGGTCATTGACTGTTACACAATTTTTTGATATTAAGCGCAAAGATTTCTGGCAAATGTTTGTACACCATGTGGTCACACTCCTTTTGATGTCTCTAAGCTGGGTGTGTAATTTACATCGGGTTGGATCGCTTGTGCTTGTGGTACATGATTGTGCTGATATATTTTTAGAGGTAAGAGGTAATGTGTATAATACACAAATTTTAATTTTCGTATCCTTTCGTTTTTCTTACAGGCTGCAAAATTAACTAAATATGCAAATTACCAAAAATTATGTGATGCAATATTTGCTGTATTTACTATTGTTTGGATAATTACAAGACTAGGATTTTATCCTCGGATTATATATAGGTACGTGGACATATTTTTTAAATACAAATACTTTGCAGTAATTTTGTGAGTTATACGGGAAAAATACTTCGACTCGTTTTGTTCGAGAGACGGAAAATGAAAATGTTAGTTTCGAAGAATTCATGATAATGCACGGTTATCTTATGAATATTATTGATTTATTTAACTCACAATGACTATGAATACATTTTCTTTATTATTTTTATTCAGCTCTACTGTGGAAGCTCCAAGAATATTACCCATGTTCCCAGCGTATTTTATATTCAACAGTCTTTTAATAATGCTTCTTTTATTGCACATCATTTGGACATATATGATATTGAAAATCATTGTTGATTCTTTGCAGAAGGGATTGGTAATAACAAACAATTATTCGTTTCGTGGTTTTCCATGTTTGATTTCATTTTAATTTTTAGATGTCAGGCGACATTAGATCAAGTGATAGTGAGGATATTTCCGACAGTTCCGAAAATAATCGTGTAACCAATGGAAACATTCCAGAAAGACCCAAAATGAATACGTCGTCAGATGTAATGAAAGCAAAATCCAAATAAATATACTTTTTTTTTAAATTGTGTTAAATTTATATAGAAGTATTTAAATTTTTTAACAAATAAAACATTATTATGAAAGTTAATTTCAATTCTTATATTGTACTATGAGAGGGAATCAGTAGGGGGGGGGGGGGGGGGGGGGGTGGTACTTTATTCATCAATTCGCTGTTTTTCTGCTTAATTATAATATGTGACTTTTAAATAAAAAATCTATAAGTAACATCCCTGTACAGTAGGAAAAATGTAAATGAAATGAACTTAGCGAGTTGTTTTGCCATACACTTTCGGAATATCTAGAGTGTCGAATAAAACATGACTAATATTAATTAATGAATTAATTGCTCATCAACGGAAATAACATATCTGGCAATGTTTGGAGGACGGCTTTTGACCTTTTTCTTTTTAATATGATATCTTAGGAACAATTCAAGTCGACCGTTGTTTAATTTTTTCATCTATTCCATAATGGTATAAAAATTATGCATCTTTTTGCTGTTTCTTTAATGTATTCAAATTATAATTAATTTGTTTTTACTATCCTTCATTCTGAGGGACAGCATGAGGGATTGTATAAACGTCCCTTAAGGCATTCAAAATATGTCGGTAGAGAAATGTCATTTATCACCATTGATTATTAAGACATATCAGTGGTACCTTATTTTACTAACAAATTTCCCACGCAGGCAAAACTAAAATTGACTTTTTCACACAACTAAACTATAGATTTCCCACTTAAAGTATTTAAATATAAAACGTCGCCTAGAAATGAGAGTCTGTCGTATGTTATGCAGAAGTTTAGAGATGACGAAAATTACATTTTCTTTCTTTTAGATTATATTTGACACAAGAACGGAAAATTCTCTCAAGCTGGCATCACTATGCAACACTCGTGTATGTAATTTCAACAGCTATATTTATTTACATCATTTTTATTGTTCAGCATGAGTTTTGTTCGAAAAATTATAAAGTATTCTCCTGTATTGCTGCAATACCAGAAAACGGCGGTGCGAAACTCATTTCTGCAAAGAGTAACATTTTGTACGGAATCACCACAAACTAAGGATTTGATGAAATGTTGCAACGGGGAAAAAATTCAGGACTCCATATTACCAAATAAGCTTGTAACGAAATTAAAATTAATTTATACCTGTAAAGTGTGCAGCTTTCGGAATGGAAACAGCATATCTAAGGTGGCGTATCAGAAAGGTGTTGTAATTGTGCGATGTGAAGGATGTGGCAATAACCATTTGATTGCAGATAATCTTAATTGGTTCACAGATTTAAATGGAAAAAGAAATATTGAAGAAATTCTCGCCGAAAAAGGAGAAACTGTCGTTAAAGTGGCGAATAATATCGCTTTAGAATTCTTAGATAATAAAGTATCATAGGTTATTTACTATTGTACTCAAACTGATGTGTATTTTTATTATTCTTGAATTGATTTTGTATAGGATTCAGGTCAATTTTTTCGACAGAAAGCAGACGTTTTTATAAAAGTAATGTTATAAATGTTCTGCAATTCGAAAACAGCCAGAGCACGTTAAATCACTTAATGCTGTTTCAAAATTCGGAATGAAGTTATGATATTTAAGACATAAAAAACTTACTGTGTTATTATCTACGAAGATATTGAAATGATATACTTTAAAAAGATGCATACAAATTTTATTTGATTACGTATTGCATTTACATACAAAAGTACAAGTATATATCTACATATATATTAAGGAATATAATATATTATTTATGCATACTGATATCGTAAAAAAATATAAAAATCTTAAAAGTACTTATGTTTATATATTTTTTTGCAAATATAAGTAGGTATAATTAAGGATTCATAATAATGACAATGAATTTATGTGTTACCAACATATCAATTATGCTTATATACAGTTGACAAATTTTAATTAGATATTTCGATCTTATGAAACAGATTCATTTCTATACTTTATGAAAAAAGAAAAAAACCAAATATGTAATAAAAATATGTAATCACAGATTATGAATCTAATATGTTCCAATGGAAATTTTTATTGCGTTATGAATACGTTTTGCTCTAACGTCTGCTATAAAATATACGTACAATAGCGTAGAATGTAATGATCAAACTCTTTTGGGCTTACTAATTATTGAGTAATTAACGCCATTATAACTACGATGATCTACTGGCAGGTTTGTGGTAGATAAGTCATTTTTTGTTATCGTAGTCGTTGCAGGTACGAATGAAGGGGTTATCGCGATATTGGAATTTAATGTCGTAGTTGTTGTGGAAGTTGGTATCATAGAGCCTGTAACTGATTTTCGAAGTACACCATATCCTAAGTGAGTGTCGTCAGCTCTTCGATATGGTTGCGTATCTGGACTAGCAATTAGTTCATAGTCATTGAGGGAGGGATTACAAAGAAAACGATTTTCTGAGTTGACGTTCACAATAGTCTTGTAGCCGCTGGAAGCTGTATTGTTCGGGCAGAGGAAGTCAAGTCGATCATATGCAGAATCACTGACGCCAAGCGAACTGTTAACAGTAGTTCCCTCTCCAATATCAATATCAATGATTTTCGTCGCTTTTGTAATTAAAACAAGCGAATCTTTATTAGCACTTCTTTCACGATGTATGGAACGTTGCCAACTTGATTCCATGTAGTCATCTTCATTTTCACAGGCAGCGATTCGTTCAGTGTGCTTGATATCATCAACTCCAAGTGTTTTCCAAGCGTCTGTAATAGTCTCAATACTCTCGTAATCGCGTTCAATCTCAGGCTTTTCTCCACCAATATAAAATGCCTTATCTGAAGTGTTATTTTGTTTCCGAATTATCTCGGGCGATGATGGCTTGAGTACAACTGTTGATCCAACAATTTTATTCGAGTCTGTAGACGAAGTTATTGAAACGGGTTCATAGTTTTGAAAATTTCTTGTTTTATCACAATTTGAAATGTGATCCGATTGAGAATGTACGGCGAAATGTTGTTTCTCCGCTGGTAATGGCAACTTACGTGGTGGTTTATTGGGAATGACTTTTACTTGAGACGATGTGGATGCACTGGCTTGATTCGTAGATAAATTATTAAGGGAATCATTTGAGGATATGAACTCACGTAGGGATACACAACTTGAAGGAGTATTTATTTCAAAGTCGCACAAATTTTGATTAAAAGAAGAAGGTGGCAGAGGACTGCGTGAACCCGCCTCCATTGATGCTGCAGCGTTTAACTGATTTTCAGCAGTATCAATGCCGCTTATATTATCTCCACTGATGAGTTTTTTCATCGATTTCATTTTAGATGACATACATCGAAAAATCTCCTGTGGACTTGTGTGATCTAATGTAAAAACGCCTTCACCTGTGGAACATTTTCTACCAGCTTCAAAAGTGAATTTCCCATCTCGGTAACCATATTTGCGAATAAATCGATATGGCCACTTTGCAATTACGGCATTCGATTCATCCGAAGATTTTAATTGTAATTCCGTTGTAGTCAAATGCAACAGGTATGCCTTCGGTTCTATATTGCAGCGAATTGAAGTCTCTGAAGGGATGAGTGTGATAATAAACATGCCATCTCCAAACGAACTGCAGTATAAGTCATTGTCTTCTTCAATGGCGTGAGAGCCATGTATAACATTCTTATTGTGGAATGCAACCAATTGTAAAGCATTTACCCATTCCTTTAAATCATCTTCTGTTAAGGTGTTTAAAGTTAATGCTCCTGTTTTCTTTACAATTTGAATTAGATTAGCCGGAGATGGTTCTTGTGTAATCTTCACACAATTCTCCAGAGTGATTATTTTGGGATTTTTATCATCTTTTGTTTCACATATTTCAAGCCGCTCAATACCATGCCGACTTGATCTGAAGAGCAGACAATACTTGTGGCAAGACTTCTGAAATCGAAATTAAATATAAATGGTTTAATACATATTACCGGAAATATATTTGTCATGCAGACACATATATTATTTATCTATGGTTACATTGAATATAGCAAAGTGAGTAGTGAGCTCTACTAGAATATCATTATCGAAACAAGTGACTAAGCTACAACTTTTTTTCTGAGAAATATTCAAACAAATACAATTATATATTGTAAATTGAACCTTTTTTGAGATGCGGTTCAGAGAAAATCCTGACTGCGACGGCACAATAAGATATCCAGTTAAAACAGGTATCTCTGCGTCCATTTTGTCACGAGTATACAAGTAATTTTCAGTTTATCGTAATTGAGCAACACAGCTAATTCATACATCTATTTAAATTTTATTATAAAATATATATTTCACATCATATTTTCACGAACCACATTTCGATCTTATTCTATGTTGTTATAAAAATGTATAAATATCTTAACAGATCACGATTCTAGAAACAATAGTTACCCGATAGATATCGATAAAAAATAAATATTCGATGGTAGTGTCCTTTGACGATAAAGTAGAAAACACATTTTACATCAACCATGTTCGTGACTAATGGTTTAGCTATGTTTACGCAAAGCATTGTGTCTGACTGCCTTACCTGGAGATGCCTTAATTTTTTCGTTGTGACCTCCGGCCAACGTTGTCCCAGCACCCTCTAGCTTGCGGTTAACTCAGCAATTGTAGTCGAAATGATCAATCGAAAATTCGGTTTATTTACTATGACTGAATGTTGGCTGATGCCAAATCTGTAACTAGCGTTTAAAATTGCTGTCTCAATCTCACATTTGTTTTTTATATACAAAAAGAAACAACAACCATTCTGTCTTCACGGAGACAAATGTTGCCAATATTACTGTATGTCCATATATGGACTAACCAAAAACAAAATTTCAGTATAGAAAATGATCCGTAGTTATAGTCAAAGTTAGAAACATTTTAAAGTAAGAATAGGATTTTTGACAGTTTTTTGAATGAGAAATATGTCAAACGAGTCCATTCGAACTTTAAGATAATTCTAATCTTGACTATATCCCAGTATAAACATATAACCTGTAGTGTTTATTAAACTCAAGTTCGAATACAAGAGAAAAGAAGAAAAATACGTTATTTGAGGTAATATTAAGACATTCAAATAGAAAAAAAAATAATAAACAAACAACAATTTGCATGTTCATGAGTGACGTTATCTAAAGCAATTGATGATAGTTACGTAGATATTGGAGTTCGAGGGAAATTTCACAAATTTTCATGTTTGTTTTCAATACAAAGTAAAAGATGAACTCTGAAATGAACTTTTACTCGCCCATCAGTTTAATTGCTAATCACTATTGGCAATACCCTATTCTCAATGGTGGCTGTCAAACTAATGAAATTGCTGTTGTGTTGAGAAACTAACTCTGAGCAAAGGATCGGTTTGAACACTTTCACTTCAAATTTGTTTGATGGTGGGGTTGCTCGGGTTGCTATATATATATATATATATATATATATATATATATATATATATATATATATATATATGTATATATATATATATATATATATATATAAATATATATATATATATATATATATATATATATACATAAATATATATGTATATATATATATATATATATATATATATATATATAAATATATATGTATATATATATATATATATATATATATATATATATATATATATATATATATATATATATCAAATGCGCTGAGAACCGATTAGCGGTAAAAGTTGGGCGCATCCTTAGTATTCTGTCATGGGTGATTTATATGACAGCAAATATTTGATCGTGAAATAGAGCATCAATCGAACATTGACGACATATTGATAATGAAATATCACCATATAGCAATCACACCAATCTTACTATATATATCTTGTAATCACCCCATAATTTAAATTGCTGACACTGAAAATTAATATCATGTTCGGTTTTCTGTCATGTGTTTTTAAAACAAACTCAAAAAGACTTCCGGTTATCAGAATTTCATTTTGAAATAGTTTTCAGATCTATGCCCCTATTGCGGTTCACAACTTTTGTAACAGTTTGGTCGCCGTCGAGAAATTCATATTGCCGTTCTCAACTCGACTGGCGGCTGATTTTTTTGATTGTGTTCATTATTTTTGTGGTATTGCCGTTTGCAACTCTGTTTCAGTTTGGTCGACAAGCACGTTAAATATACACCACTGCTCATAAGCAGTTGTGTTTGCATCACAGTTGCAGTTTACTTTAAACTAATAAAGCCAAAAATAATGGAGAGATCGTAAGTAATAATTAGCTTGGCTTCATATTGTAATTTCTCAACATTTTATACATTTTCAGAAGTTTAAGAATTACAACCAAAGCTCAATTTGAGAGGCTTGTTCAACTAATGGACCAGAATCCAAGCTAACAAAGTAGACGTGAATCTAAGAAAATAAGATTTTTTTTTTAAATAATTTAAGTTATCTTCCATTTACCAAAAAAGACTGAAATGAATTTAAAAAATAAATAAGAGATAAATTTATTGAGCTTGGAAAGAACGCATTATATTATTTCTGATACTCCTTGCAGCGTCTGTTTCGTCTCCAATACATCTAATACTTCTTTTAAAACAAGTGACATTGTAGATTGAGCCACTCCTATATTGAAGTCATTGCCGCTGCTCTTCTGGTAGCTTCCATCAGCGAAAAATCTAAGAGCAGCACACAATTTCAATATTGGTGGTATAGATACGACACGCACAGATTTCTTGAAATGGTCTTTTACGTCATCCAGCAAAAAGCAAAATGCCTTTTTGCTCAGTCGAAAATAGCTAATAAATCTATAAAAAAATTTATTATTTGCTTTTATTTATTTTGAACAATATTTATACTTTTCGCTAGGTAGTTCAAGAGGGTTAGAGTCATCACGAATTTTTCTCCGTAAGCGTAGCAAATCAATTTTCGCGTCTTCGTTTTCATCTTCATAAAACAAATCTACACTAATATCCATTTTAAATAATTTTCACAGCAAAACACAATTGTATATTTCCTTAATTTTTACTTTTAATCGACCACTTTTCTGTCATAAGTGATATTTTAAGCTGGTAACGCCATAACAATTTCAACCGAAAACAGTGGTGTACCACAATACCAAAAAATAGTTTGGTCTTGTTGAAGTCGGGTCGACTCTAAGACGACCAAACTGGGTTGAGTGGTGAACCGCAATAGGGGCACTAATCTCTCGTATTATGTGTACAATAAAACTAATAAAACTCGATAAAATCCAACATTTTTTCTGCCCTACTAAATATAAATTACCGTTTTTATTTTTACTTTTATTTTTAATTTGAAACACCTTTGTAGAGGTTCCTTTTTTTAAGAATGTTACTATTAGAAAAATGAAAATTACTTTATTAACTGGTTAGATATTGAATGTTGAATTATTTGATGGCAACATTTTTTTCGAGAAAAGAAACCCCGTAAAATTACACGCGACAGTTCTTGTATTATCCGGGACGAATATCCGATCGTCATGGAAAGATACTCTTCTTATAACACCACCTGCTAATTTCACCAAAGAAATAAAGAATAAAACAAAAAAAGACTTTTTACTGGTTTGAAATAAAACATCATATTGTAGCATCTGGCCACATTAATTAGAAGCATTGTAGTTATTATATATTTATGTTGCACATCTGTTCATAATACACATGTTTTAATATTTAAATGCACTTAATATATTTTAATTTTTCGTGTTATTTTGTAAACATTTTACTCTGCGGCCGAATATTATTTGTATAGTGTTCTATTTGTTTATTACATAATATATATAATTGGAATCGGTGGTAAATGCTTAAATGTACTTTTATTATTTGTACTTTTGTTTCGTGACTGTCTTAACTGCAAATTGTGTTCTTAAATTGGGGTTTTTGTGAAAATTGTTTTGACCAATTTTGTTTTACATCTTGTTAAATTACGAGAATTTAGTGAACAATTCGTGTCCAGTTTTGTGTAAATGCTGTGGATATAACCTGTGGAGCGTGTACCATTATTATTGTTGTTGCTGTTGTTGTAACAGCATACACCCTTATTATTGTAAATATGTTTGGTTAACTAAGGGTTGATGTATTTTAAAGAAATTCATCAAATCAGACAAATTTGGATTGATGAAGTACTAAGACACATTAGACAGAAGATATGCGTGCTTTAAAGCCGGCAAAGATAGAATATTGTGTTCATATGTGGAGGATTTTTCCATGTGTTGAATGTAGTAAGCAATAAATTGTTTACCACATCAATATTACTGCATCAGTAGTAAACAATTTTCTATAAGAGAAATTTATTCTTGCAATCAATGGATAAAATTAGGTCATTTTTGTGGACGAAATGCGTAAAGAAGCGAATGTTGAAATTAAGTGCCATATTATGTAAAACGAGATGAGACATTTTGATTTTCTTGCGTTCTTTCACAAAAGCAAAGTGGTGGCAAATCAAAGTGACCCGTCCCGTCGCGTTTTACATGATTCGGCTGTAATAGCCTAGACAGACGGCAGTCTAATTCCGGATTATCGAGTTAATTCGAATTAACTCGGGCATTAACTGCAGCTAATCCGCATAAACTCTATGAGTTAATTCTCAAAATAAAAGAGGATTAGGGCAATTTGCGATGGCAACACTGCTGAAAATTGTCTATTGTGAATTTTTCTCCATCCATTTTACAAACCATTAGGTGTGTTCGCTAACAAAAAACTCAACAACTGTTAACAGTTTTCAACATGAAAAGTGTTGGCGAACAATAAAATGTAAGTGGACAGACCTAATAAAACAGCAATCAGCCGTTTAGTTAATCCGCAATACTGCCGTCTGTCAGGTTATTATTTTATTCGGATTAAGTGCGCCAGTAATCCGGAATTAGGCTGCCGTCTATCTAGGCTATAAGATAAATATACAAAGTTTTGGAAGGAGCACCATTTCCACAGACAAACTTGAGCTCAACGCTACACGACGAATAGCATTTTCGTGACGGAAACCAATTTCGTGTTATATCATTTCGTCAAAGTTACCTATTATGGTATTAAATTCACACAATAGACCGGTTCACATTAAACCCTCTGCGCCCACTCATTTTGACTTAAGTCCACTCTATTGTTCAAACCCAAATGTTGTTAGAACATGTTGTAGAGACAAACTTTTTCACATCTCAGTTGACAGAGTACCAGTGCTACCACTCACTTTTACTTTTTCTACTGTACAGTGATGTTAATTATCGATATATATACGCCAAAAATGTTACAAAAAGAATTGTGCAATAAAATTATTTCACTATTTCTAAAACAATTTTTAAATGAAATAATTAGAAGTTATTCTATTTCAAATTTATATATAAAATAAAAAATTAGGGTTGCTATTGCGAATGACAACTCAACTTAGTTGCGTTGCTTGGATGGCAACTGCTAATGAACAGTTAGTTGTCTGTATTGTCGCGTTCTTCGGTTGTCATCGATAATACGAATTTGATGTCACAGTTTTTTCTCAGGCAACTGAACTAGGTTGACAGTTTACAGCGAGTCAATATTTAGAAATGTCTGAATTAATAAAGTAATCCTCGCGAAAGATATTGCCAATTTACATTAAAGCAATAGTTGGCAACCCGACAAAAATCAGTTGCTATTACAAAGTAACATAGTTGACGAAATACGTTATTTTTACAAACTAGGTGACCGAATGTGAATACTTGGCTACATGATTTTACTTGCAGAGAATGTCTGCGTTTTATATTATAACGGCGTTAATGCATGTAAACTTATATGAAATGTTTTTCTATTAAAATATAATAAATATACATTTTCACAAAATATATTTTAGGTTGCACTCCATGACTTTTGGGTCAACACCTTTATAATAATTAACTATAAAATAAGGAGCCGAATTTAAAAATCGTATATATCATAAGAAATTGATTAAATAAAATTTTTAAAGTATTCCTAATTTATTTTTTACTAAAGTTCCAACCAATAGTGTAACCATAATTGCGATTTTAATGTTAGAAAAGTGTTGTTATCTTTTAAGATCAAGTATGTATCTTCAATAATATTTCGGATGATTATTTATACTAATAATTTTTTGTTTTTATTTTCATATTTTTAGATTTTAATGGATACTTTTTTGTCATCTTTATCAATCAAGAAAACTTCAACAGTTGAAGACGTTACTTATCCATGTTTTAAAATAATCATGTGGTTAACGATGAACTGCGAAAGCAAGCTTGGAGTTAAACAAATAGAGGGTTTAATAAAAGGCGTAATTTATATTAATAGATGTCTTAAACTATTTGGCGATGAGCTGGAAAAGTCACTTGTGGAACAATACAAATTACATGCATCCTTCTTCGATACACATTTGCGCATGTTTAATAATTTGAATTATCTAAATACAATATGCCTACTAAATGATAATAAGCTATCAGATGAAGAAAGAAAAAGCAGCGTTATATTGAAGATGTTTCTGAATCAATTGCAAAATAAAGTAGCAGTTCTGCAAAATATTACAGAATTTCCATTAAATGCATGTATTGTTGGAGAATTATGTGAAAATCGAAAAAAAATGATCTTAATCGTTTGTCGCCTATATCGGCTGCCCGTGGATAAAATCGACACGGCATTTAATGAAATTTTGCACAATATTTCATTTAATATAATTGGCTTCATATTTTTAGAACCAAAAACCAGTCCATATTTTGATAAATGTGCCGTACTCGAACAAAAAATTTGTAATAAATTGCAATCAAGAGAAATGGCAAGTTATTTCTATTTGTCTATGTTTGTAACTATTGGCGGCTCGTTAAAGGGTTTACAATTTTATTGGAAATGTTTAGAAAATAAGTTTTTTGCCAATAGTTTAAGTTTATATTTTATTTCTTATTTATGTGATATTGGTGATGATAATGTAGAAAATCAAGAGTGTACTTTTTATAATACTTTATACCTTATTCGTTGCACTTTAATGGATTCATCACCATGCTGCGAAGATTTATATCGCATGATTCATAATTCCAAGATATCGAAATGTATTATAAATATGCTTAATAAATCAACGTTTATTTATTAAAACAATGTGTCGCTTATTGGAACACTTTCAATTGGTATTCATTTTAATACCTTTGCTACCCTACAAAGTTGTCTATGACAGTTCAAGTAATGAGAATGTGATGGAAATTTTGATTCACTTCCATGACGGCATTAAAAATAAATTACATATTAAGTTGTGATTATTAAATATTATCCCTTATTTTAATTTTTATAGAACATTTAATTCACCCAAAATTTGTTACTATTTTGAAACGAATGGATTTGTAAATATATGATTAACATTATGAAATCTAATAATCAATTGCTCAACTCAAAGTACAAGGATAAACAACTAGAACTACCTCCTTCTTCGAATACAATTTTTTCTTACAACGAATCCGATCAACCTCAGAGGTAAGAACTTGAAATCAAATATCAAACCTCTAAAAGCATATTATACTAATGTATTTATTTTAGATGGAATTATTGTTTTGGTCCTTGCTGCCTTACTGTCGTTTTTATACTGGCTTTAGTTTGTGTATTATCATTACCATTTAGAATAGAGAATATTCTCATTAAAAATTACAGTGCCTTGGTATGGTATGGTATGGACAATTGTCAGTAAGTAAATGAATAAGAACTTTCTAAAAGTTTAATCGTCTTAGATAATTCAAATGAACTTCGTGAACCCTAAAACATAGTTCAGACGGTTTTTTGCATTCTGTTCATGCATGTGTTGCCAGCTCTACTTGTTGCCATGTTAGTTATCCGGTTTATGTGCTCCATGTGCTCAACTTGTGTTTCACGTGTTCTTGTTATCATGTTTTCAACTTTATTCGATTTTTTATATTTTTATTAAACGTCACTAATTATTTTACTTTTTTGTTCTCTATAGCTTTTATATGGAACTTGAAAGATTCTGACTTCTTATCATCCTTTAACAAATAACTAGGTTAATTTCAGTGATGTCGCGACGAAGAATTCTATGAAACATGTTCATAATCTAAATGATTTACTGTCAAAGGTTAAGCGTAGTAATTATTGTTATAGCACAGTTTCTGTTGCATAGGCATTTTAAATGGATTATAAGAACAATGATTATATTGTATCAATGCATTCTTTATAAGGTTATATGTAAAAAAAAAACTAATGAAGCTATTTTAATGTTTTTTATTAACTTTCTACTCCTGCTGTTGAAATTTGCACACTTTTCATTTGTTCCTTCAGAGCCCGTCTTGTTGAAAGTATACCCGATGGTCTCAATTTTTCACAAAATAGTCCAAAATTCATGTCAACCTATGAGGCTTGGCAAATATTACTCCAATCGGCTACAAATTCGATTGACATTGGTTCATTTTATTGGACATTGCGGGGTGCTGATGTAGTAAACCATTCCACTGCTGCTGAGGGTGAAGAAATATTTAACACACTTCTTTCTAATGGACTTAATAAAAAATTGAAAATAAGCATAGCACAAAATATGCCAAAGCCAAGTGAACCGAACTATGATACAGAAATACTTGCCAAACGTGGATCGGCAGATATTAGATCTGTGAATTTTACAAGACTTCTTGGTAACGGTGTGCTACACACCAAACTATGGATTGTTGATAATAAGCATTTGTACTTGGGTAGTGCTAACATGGATTGGCGCTCCTTGACACAGGTATTGATATTTAGTGAATGCATTAGGTACATTATATGTGTAATTTCTAACCATTTGCTGTAGGTGAAGGAACTAGGTATACTTGTAGAAAATTGTCCATCGCTTATTATGGATGTTAAGAAAATTTTCAATGCATATTGGTACTTGGGACTTGACACCTCATCCGTACCAGATCAATGGCCCAATGAGTATGCAACAATTTATAATGCAAAAAATCCAATGTCAGTTAAATTCAATAATAATTTCACAATGGACGCTTTTTTTTCGGTAAATTCATTTCATATTTCATAGTGAGCATAATAACATGAACATTTTTTTGTTAGAATTCACCACCACCATTTTCAGCAAAGGGACGTACTGATGATCTCGAGGCAATACTTGGCACCATACTTGCCGCAAAATCATTTGTGAATATAGCAGTTATGGATTATATTCCATTATTGATTTACACAGAAAAAATAAGGTAATTCAAAGCTCAATTACATACATTGTCAGATGAAATTATAACAAATAAAATGTGTAAATTTATATACTAGATATTGGCCATACATTGATGATGCTATAAAGACTGCAGCTATTGAGAATGGTGTTGCCATAAAGATGTTAATTTCATGTTGGAAACATTCAAATCCATCTGAAGAATTTTTCTTAGAATCCCTAAATAGTTTGTCCCATTTGAAAGGAGTAGATATACAAATTGTAAATTTTACAAGCTTATCTCAGATTATTTTTACTAATCGGTATATTATGCATTTGTTTAGAAACGTTTTGTTGTGCCGTCTGATGATGATCAAGAAACGATTCCCTTTGCACGAGTAAATCATAACAAATATATGGTTACGGACAATACAGCTTATATTGGCACTTCAAATTGGTCTGGTGATTATTTTATAAATACTGCTGGTATCGGTTTGGTATTACGAGATAATCCCAGTAACAACAACAACAACAACACATTACGAATGGATTTGTTAAATATTTTCCAACGAGACTGGGATAGCAAATATGCATTAAATTTAATTATCGAATAAGGATTAATGTGTAGAAAGGAAAAAAAAACAATAACAACAAAATGTAATTTGGCTTGCTTTATATCTTTAATAAATATTCATTTCATAGATGTATATGTATGTATGTTTATTGTTTAACACTTTCTTCGATTTGCTTGCCAATATTTTGGAAGGTGGTAGCAGCAGTATCTAAGAGTTTTTGTGAAAGTTCCTTAACATTCTTGGCTTCTTCTGATTCTCCCAAGGTCTTCAATTTGGTGATAATTTCTTCAGCACCTTTCTTGGATTTATCAACATAGGTTTTAATGTCTTCGGCTGTGTCTGGATGGTTCAATTTGAACTCATTAAGGGCCTTATCAACAGATTCTCTCAATTCCTTGACAGCTTCGTTGTCCTTCAATGATTCAGTCTACACAAATTGAATAGTAAAAATAATACTTTTCCGCATTAGCTCAATTATTCGTAGTAATATTCATAGTATGCTAAATATTACCTCTTTCTTAATGTCTTGTGCCCACACATCTAATTGTGTGGCAAGTTGTTTTCCTTGGTCAACAACTTTCTTTTGGAGCTGTTCTGTATTTTCAACACCGAAGGCTTTTAATAATGTAGCTTCCAATTCCTTGAATTCCTTTCCGGCTACTTCAACGATTTCCGATAGGGATGTTCCTTCACCTTCTGGAGCATCACGGACTACGCGAGCAGATGCTACCTATATTTGTAGTATACAATTGGCATTTTTTACATACCTTCATAATTGCTTTTAGAATTAAACACTTACAGCGAATAGCATTAATCCCAAGACTACAAATTTCGATGCCATTTTAATTCAGATACTGCTCTTTCAAAAGTTAGACAGAGACTAATTGTCAGAAAGTTTTCTTTTGCATTTATATGTGGCACACACCAAGCGATCATCAGATAATTAAATAGCCAGATTAGTAATTAAACTCGGTCTCAGAAAACTACTTCCACATATGTAAATGGAAAAGTACATACGTATAGGTGAGTGCAAACCCCTGCGGGAATGTTAATCCTTGCATAATGTGGGGAGCCGTTACATTTATTAAGACGTGATTAGGATTCAACTAAGATTTTGAAGGGGCATGGATTGCAATTGTTCGAAATTGTTCAGTAGCCGTCAAAACGTACGATAAATATATATGTAAGTAATGCGAAAAGATGTGTACACCAGAGATGGAAAAGTAAGTGGAATTGTATATTCTTCTGACATTTTTCGTTCGTTAAGGGCACATTGGGTACCTGCATTCGATTAGTTTTAAGTATATTTCAACAAGAGCCCTATAATGTAAAAATTCGACTCGTCATCATGAATCATACTTTCGTTTTATATAAATTCACTTGTGGGCAACAAAGAGAATATTTTATATTGTATAAATAATACAAATTTTCGCCCAGGGTTTGTTTTATGTGCTACATTATTCTGTTTGTGTTGTGGGCAAATTTTTAAATTAAATTAAATTAAATTAATTGGCAGTAACGGCTGCAGCTGTTTTTACTATAAAACTGATGATTTAATAAATTTTAATTTGAAAAATAGTCAACTCAATATGATCGAGTTACACCGCATCTTAGGTTACTATTAGTTTTATTTTTTTCATATTCATTGGAGTTTTTGTTTTAGTTCTTTTATTACAATGTTATTAGTCTAATGTTCAATATATAGTATATAAAAAAATTTTCGTCAATATATTGTACAAAATAGGAGAGAAATCAAGTCTTTCTGTCGTTTTTTGTGTTGGTTGTGTTTTATTTTTGTTCTTGGCAAAATGGCTTCATGTAGATATGACATTAAGATGGTGCTCACATTTAGGTGTGACATTCAAAGTTGGTATGCAAAAAATACTAAAATTTTAATCTACCCAAATTTACACGTTTCAATAATTTTGCAAACTATGTAGCAATATTATGCGTACTTTACAATACTTTACGAAATAAAGTTTTTTTTTTAAATATTACATTTACTAATTTAATAGACTACTATTCGTGTAATTATGTACATTCCACCACTAAAGGAGGAGAGGATACTGTATAGTAATATTTTGTAAGTTATCTTACGCATTCTCCCCACTGGGTATATGCATATACGTATAAGAATGTGTGCATGCACTGGTAAATACTTATAATTTGTTTGCTCGAATTTGTACTTATATGCATAAGTACATACATATGTACATTTTTTTGATAAGAATGCCTATGCTTAACGAATAAAATATTGTAGAAAAAAATAAAAACTTATAAGTTGATAATTTTCTAGTAATGTGAAAAGGCCAATTGCTACGTATTGGAACAATTTTCGATTGTACATATTATTGTATATTAACAGGGTTGTTCGTAAGATTTTTCAACGGGGGCCAAGAGGTAATTTTGAAAAAATATTGACTTCAAATTGTTGTGATTTAATTATTGTCAGGGCCAATATTTCATCATTTTTAGACGTCAAAAAAACAAAATTAATAATAAAGTTAATGTTTTATGTAAATACTTCTGTATTATTTACATACTTTTTCAAGGCCTATTATTGCACAAATTCAATCTACAAAATTTATTTACCCCAAAAATTGTATGGATATTTTTAAGTAAAATAAAATTTTTAATAATTTTCGAAATTCTATGATCTATCCCAGAACTTTTAGTACAACGTTGAAAATCCCTACTATTATTGTAATCAAAATAATGAAATACTTATTAAAACATTGAGCAAAGGGGTATCAAATATGCATATACCCTCAAGGTGGTCGACTCTACAATGTTTATATATAATTATGCAGTCATACCTAAGGGTACCATTGTAGACTATACAATATATGGAAAGTTTTATAAAACTAATGTTGAAATAGTAAGCTGAAATTACGACAACTCTTAGATGGGGTGGAAACACAAATATGTATGTAAATGAAAATGAAATTCGATTTGTTTGCGACTCTCTTCTCTGTGAACCTTGACCCTACTATCTGTACATAAGATGATAATTCTTAAATAATCGCCGCTACCATTAGTTGAAAAATATAATTGAGAATAGTATAGGTAGCAAAAACAAAAAAAAATTGTACTTAAGTAGTTTCAAATGGTGCAGATAAGATTTAGCGAAAATTAGCAAATTTTTGCAACAAGTACCAAGGTTTTTGAATCTTTTGTTTGTTTGTTAGATTTTAGAGGAAACTATCAATATTAACTAATTGCAGACATTTTAAATTGAAGTAAAGAGGAAATTTTTATTGTTTATTGTTCTTTTAACCCCAAAATTGCCAAAAACAAAAAAATTGTGTTTTTTTGAAGTTCAAGGTTCAAGTTTTTGTGGATCGTTTCGGAGAACCACTTGCAAAAATGTTGACTTTTGGAGCATTATAATATTCACCATGCTTTTTATTAATTAATAAAGTTCTTTAGTCTTGTAGTACATATTGAATTTTGATAGAACTAGAAGGGACCTACGACAAAAATCATGTGACAGGAAGAAAACCTTGGGTATTTCTGAAAAAGTGCTGTTGTCGAGTTGATCAGAGCCAAGCCGGGGTTGGAACCTACGCTCTCGCGTATAGAACTCATTGCTAACTTAAAATATTTCCTCATTTCCACAACCATACCTTATTTATGCTATCTTTAGTATAGTGGGTGCCGTAGCTCAGTGCTTAGGGTGTTGGTCTTCTGATTTGTAGGTCGTGGGTTCAAACCCCACAACAGTAATGGAAGAGAAGCCAAAGAACCCTCCGGGGCTTTAAGTGCCGTTTATTTATTTATTTTTTTTTTAATTTTTTAGTATTGAATTATTATAAATTAGATATTTTTTGTTATCCATTTAAACAGCCTTGCAGTTGTTTTCCTAAAACCCTAAAACTATATACTTTTAGATTCATGTTATTACCTTTATCGGTCAATACAGTGACAAGAAATGGAATTATATAACTAATTTGTAAGAGTAAAATTCATAAATTCAAACCAATGTAAAGTATACTTTATATCCACTTCATTCCGATATCTCTGCACTAGGTCAAATATAATGCCAGACATACATTAGTGATAAGGGGTTAAGAGATTAAAGCTAAACATTTTCCTATGCAGGAAGTTAAATTTCATAAATGATAAGCATAAATGATGACTTAATTGTTTTTATTGCTTATATGTACATACAAATGAAAACCAAAAGTGATAACATTTGCATATTGCTTTACAAAGTTTATCGGCAAATATAATTTGTATTTCGTATAAACACGAAAATAAGGGACAGTACATCTCTAGACTTTATATAATTAACATATTAAAATATTTAAAATGGTCAAGTTGTTCACGTTCGCCATCTTAGCATTTTTAATGCTCCAAGTAATTTTTATTTAAAAACGAATTGTTGTGAATTGTTAATTGTTAATAGTAAAACTTTTAAATTTATAGCTTATTTCAGCACATCCAATCAGTAAAAGGGAAGTTAAGGAAAATGACGATGTTCAAAAAGGTTTAGAAAATGCTATTAGCGAAGTACAAAAGCTTCTGGAAAAGACATTTTCCAAGGATCAAATGGAGGTATTTGCCGATTTGAATATTAACTTATGTAAACTCTTCTATCTTTGACGTTTTTATTTTAGAAATTCGGAAATGATTTGAAGGATTTCGGTGAAAAATTTAGTGCCAAAGGAAAAGAATTATTGGAACAAGCTGAGGCAGACATTAAAAAAATGCAAGCAAAAGAATAATATATTGTAATAAATGTAATAACTTGTAGAAGTTACTTCGCAACTATCATGTTTGAAAATCAGAAAATATGTTAAAATATACAATTTTTAATCTTTAACTTTGCATGTATCATATTAAATTTATTCGTATAAAATGTGAGTAGAAATCGATATTTTATTTAATTTTAATTCATCATATATTCTTTTTAAAATGGAGAAAATCGTCATTATATAATCGTTAAATTTCCTGAATACTGTGCAAAAGAGAAGGATGAACACAATCACATTAAATGTTTTTGCTGACGAAACGAACCTTCATCACTTCAAATAAAGTGGGTTTGCTTGACAGATCCGAAAACAAGTTACAACAAATTTTTAATCGTGAAATAGAGTAAAACGCAGGAAATCTTTGATAGCACACGTTGATAATGAAATATCAGCAAAAGTATGAGAGAAGAAGTTTATGCATTACGCTCGTCCGCCATGTTGGCTTGTTTTGCTGACGTCACATGAAACATTTTTCTTTTTATCGTATCAGTTCGACATTGTATGTGTTTTATAAGTGGCCATTAGCAGAAAAGGTAATAAGCTGCTTCAATTTGTTTTGTCGTCAAAAAAACCATAAACCATAAAATAATTAAACATATGAAAAATTGTAGCCAATCTATTGTGAAAACAGAAGAACGAACCAGACCATAATACGTTACCAGTTTTTATTGTCATTCATAAAATTATACAATACTAATAGCCCAACGAGTGCGTGGTTTCAATCCTCGGTTGATGCACAACTTTAATGTCGAATAGTTTTTTTTTTTTCAAACGGAACCCACCTGTCGTCTAGCAATTGGCAATTCTTCAAAGAGTAACAATTTGTCACGAAATCGCTTAAAAGAGCTCATAAAAAGTGATAAGTAGGTCCTTTTAATACTCTCATGTGCAAATAGCCGAATTTCGCAAAACGCGAGATTTGTCTGTTTTTGTAGAAAGTCATTTATTTAAAGATACTCTTTCAATGTGGGTTTTATAACAGGTCTAGCTATCAAACTATCAAACTGTCATGGTTTTTTAGTATTATTTGACATTTCATCATGGATTTAGTTCGGCACAGCGTCTATAAATTAATCAGCTATATTACGAAAATCAGCGCTACTTGCCACCAAACCCAACCCAACTATCATTTTACCGTCGAACATTGGAACCTCAGAATGAATCATATTAGACGTAGTTACTGTCAACATTTGATAAAATTGATTTATTTATTTAAAAAAAACTTCCAAATTTATGATCCTTTATTTTTGAAAGAACAAAAACAAAATGAAGACAAACAGAAAAGGAAAGGGTTGTATTACGCCAGCAAGTTCATCAGACGAACTTAGTCCCACACCGAGCAACAGAGGGCGCTTTGTAACTTTTTTGAATTTTATATATTCTCATCTAATATATAATATAATTATATATACATAAATATAAATACCGATAGTTATAAAATAATTTTCAGACATTAATTTTGCTTAAAATGAGAATTAAACGAGATGTACGTACAAATCTATTTCATATTGTTTATATAAAATAAAATGAAAATTTATTCTACAATCGTCTATTTAATATTGATTCGGCCAATTATGAAAGTTCCCATTATTGTATTTTAAAAAGCTTCTGAAAATTTGTTGGATAATTCATGTTTGAAACTGATGGCGGTGTTGTTATTGAAGTAAGTAAACTGGTCAATTTGCCAAAAAAATTATGTAGTGGAATGTTCAAATCGATATCATCTGAATGAATATTATGCGCATCTACATGATCATAATTTGTATATATGATTTCTTCCGACTCATATTCAGATGAGGGAGTTTCAATATCAATCTCATACTCATTTGAAAAGTATCCTTCGTTTGAGTGTACAATGTAAACACCCTCTGAAATTTCTGTAATAGAAGGTTGTTGTTTTTGATCCAGCGATAACGAATTTACATCCGTTGTAAAAACATTGTTTAAAACTGGACTATCTGTTTGTACTTTGTTAGTAATTTGGCCTAAAATATTAAAATTAATTAAGTAAATTTGATTAATTCGTGTAATTCCATATGTGTTGGTATTATTACTAATATCTGTGCTTTCGCCATAATTGCCGTTTCCGGAATCAATTTTGTAAACGTCATTTGTAAAGAATTCTGTAGTTTCAGCAAAATTGCCAGAGGTTTCACCACTAAATTGCAATGATATGTGTTGCTGATTACTGCTATCCTGCATTTCCGGCTCCCTATGTTGAGTAACTGTAAATAAATTGTTTAAACAAGTTTCGCAGTGAATTGAATATTATTTATTACGTTTCTCCGAGCCCTGGTGTTTATTTGATTCAAACTCTGTTAGCATATCATTGTATCCTCCTTCAACGAAAAAGCACTAAAATTGAATAAGATCGTTATTTATTGAATTTATTGAATTTATTTTTATTTACAACGATGCATAACAAAAAGCACACACATCCAGCAATTCCTAGTTTAATCCAAATATTATTCTCAAATCTCTTACAGTAGGTCAACATTTCTGAAATGACATAAACGTACATATCACGCAAATGCTTACACCAAAACAGTTGTATGAAGAATATCCATTAGTTATGATTTAATAATATAAAGGTAAGAAATATGCTAATCTCATCAAAATATAGGTACATATGCGCATATGTTTATATAAGTATATATAAGTGAGCATAAATTTATAGAATCAGCGATTTCAATCCAGATTATATACTCAGTAGGAAAATGATAGTTGCCTGATATTATGAACACCTGTGGTTTACCGAACCTTATGCACTCGTCCACGAGGTATCGCATAACAGAGGTAAATATTTGAAACATTATTAACAAAAAGCATATAAGAATATTTCATTACTGTAAACCCTCTTATTCATAGAATTTTTGATTCAAACATTTACTAAAGATTGTTTGGCACCCAGTTATATGTTGCTTATACGTTGTAGTTACATATATACCAGCGGCCTCAAGGGCTGCTGTTGTTGACACTAGTCTAATACATATTCAGCATCATAAAGTTTATTCCAATTTACTCGCCATACTCTATCAATCCGCTTACTGCTGCTACATCAAAAATGAGTAAGTACTGCAGATGGCAATGGTAGCATCAGCAATATCAGCAGCATTAGCGGTAACAAGAGAAATAGTAATAAGCTCATCAGCAGAATCAAGTAGCCGCAAAACTAATATAAAACAAGTCTAGTTATTAAACAATGAATGGGGGTCAGTTATATTATTACCCCTTTAAGGGCACCCTCACTTTATAAAAACATACATTTTACGAGCGAACCCCTTAAGAGCTGGAGATACGGAGTAAGTATGTTCCGGAAAATATTCAAGAGAGAAAATCAATCAATTAAAATTAAATGCGAGATTTTATGGTTAAAAATAAGAAACCATTGTTTTCCCAAGTTTAAGGCTCGTGAGCGATTTTTAAAATTTCATCGAACGTATTTTGTAGTTTTTATTTTCAAATTTGTCAAATTTTTATCAATAATGTCGAACCATTGAAATCTCAATTTTTTGTTTGACATTTCAACTTTTTTTTTATATCGAAAAAGTCACTTTTCCGAAAATATTTATTGCAATGGCCTCTATGAGTATGTACGTGACGAAACATTCTATTTTGTAATTTGTTTTTTTTTTATCACATTTGTCGAATTTTAATCAATAATGTCGAACCATTGAAATCTCAATTTTTTGTTTGAGATGTTTCAATTTCTTTTTGCATTCATGTCGGAAAAGTCACTTATCCGAAAGTTTCATTGCATTAGCCCCAATACAGCGAACCAATTTGCTGTGAGTCCACGCCATAATGTTCATACTAAAACGTTATTTGAAACGCAGCAACATTTTTGGCGTTTATCAGTTGTCAGAATACGTTTTTTAATTTTTTATTTCGTGTTTTGCGCATTTCTTGCGTATTCTATGTATGTATTTTGATATTGTTACATCAAAAAATGTAACGTCAACAAATGTCAAAGTGAGTTCGTAAATTTTTAAAAGTAAAATATTCTGGCTCACATAATTTTTCTTCATTCGTCAGTGAGTCGGCGTTTTGGCGTTTATCAGTTTTGTTTTGCGCATTTCTTGTTTATTCTATGTATGTATTTTGATATTGTTACATCAAAAAATGTAACGTCAACAAATGTCAAAGTGAGTTCGTAAATTTTTAAAAGTAAAATATTCTTGCTCACATAATTTGTCTCCATTCGTCAGTGAGTCGGCTCGCTTAGCCTTATGTGAACAGGCTCGCAAAATAGAGCGAAATTATTTCCTCTTTATGCATGAGGACATTTAAGTTGTACGTCAAAATAAAACATCTGTGCTTGTTGCAAATATTAAAAACAAACAGCAATACACGTGGTTGTGAAATGGCATCATACACACACACACTCTCTCTCTCTCTGTCTAGCTAGCTGTTTCGCTTTCCTCCAATCACGTATACCAGGAGAAAATTTTTGCAGGTAATATTTATTCTACACCAACTACATCATAAAATGTTATGCCACCGAATAAAAATTGATTGCATAGCAGATTCAGAATAAAGAAAAAATAAAATTAATAAAAACAAAAAAAAACATCTGTTCTAACAACCTTCTAACCTCCTTCTTAATATTGTTTATTATTATTTTCTTAATTTAGCCCAACATTGAAAGTCATATCCACTAAACAGACGAACGACAAAAGTGCATGTGTTTGAACATACTTTATTATTAAATAACTTGGCAGCATTACTCCAATGTATACTAAACTAGGTCTGGCAACCTTTCATGACTGCAATAACTTTCTATTGTTTTGTAGCTTTGTGTTGAAAACTGATGTTTGTGATTTGGAAAAAATACATTGGATATATATTATTTTGCTAAAATTATGTGGAAATAGTAAAGCAGCTAATTTTTAAAGGTATTTTATATCTCTGAAGGAATTAACAAGTTTTATTAAGTAAAGATTTGATAGTGAGTGGAAAATTTTTCGTCTTGGAAATTTATATCTACAAGATGAAGGAATTTAATTTTTTTGCACTTTTATGACAAATATAAGTATATGTGTGCATGCATGATAAATATTCGTATATATTTTATGCATATGTTAACATGTAACTACGTATATATATATATATATATATATATATATATATATATATATATATATATATATATATAATATATATATATATATATATATATATATATATATATATATATATAATAATATATATATATATATATATATATATATATATATATATATACATATATATATATATATATATATATATATATATTGCATTTTTCCAATCCATAAATTTAGATGAAAGTTGATACTGGTAAACTTAAAAAGGGCTCTTCAGAGCTCACACCCGAGTGCCGACAATTAATAGAAGAAATATCAAAATGCCGTAGTCATAATGATTTGTTCCAGTTTCTGGATTCAGTGCGTGTTTGGGTATATGGTAAATGTGAGTTGTATCACTGGATAGAGATTCTGGATCGATTTGATAAAATTTTGGAGGAAGCAGCACACCAAGTTAATCGAAGTGAATTCGTGCTACATTGTGACACTAAATTTTCGAAAGAGGTAATTGTACTTAATAATGGTAACGATAACGGTACATGCTTATACATTTTTATATGCATAATGATTATATGCTATACAATTTAGTTTTCATTTAAAAAACAAATAAATATGCGTTTCTGCTGTTGATGGTCCTAATAATATGTGATTCCTTTTTAAATGCTTTGTTTTGTTCCCGTACAAAGCATTTCCGTATTCTGATGAGATGAGTGGACATTGGTTGACCACGTGGTCGAGTGCTTCCGGAACATAGACCCGTCCATTCTAGAGCATTTTAAACTAAAAACTCCAATGGTCTGATGCAGGAAACCATATTATCCGATTTATCTCGACTACTAAATTAGTTATATTTATTACACTTTTGCCATAGTCGTCATAAATATTTTTAAACATATTCAACCATTTACTCAACCTAATAAAATAGGTCTTTGTTGCTTTTTGGACTGCTTTTCCAATCTGTTTAAAATTACTCTAGAAGCAGACTACTTTCCAGTCTTGCTGTGCATGCTAAATTCGAACAGGACATTGCTAATGAAAATGTATTTTTCAGTTGGTGTTTGTATAACGGTTTTGACAATTATTTGCGAATATACTTAAACCACTATCTACTTATTTAAGACTTTACAAACATTTTAATTAATCGTTTATAGAAACACTTTATTAGCAATTTGTAGGATGTGGCAGAAGAAATGTTCATTAATTTTTTGCCAGTAGCAATTTAATTGTAATTCATTTTAAAAGTCATTGCTTCATTAGCAGTTTTACTCAGATAAAGTCCTAAAATTGCTTTTTGCTATAGCCTTTGACCATCTATGATATACATATACATGTGTATGTATATTTAACCGAAATTGTATTGGAAAATTTATCTAAATCTATATACACTTAACGTTTTAAAATCCATCTGAGGAATCGCCAAATTTCATATAACATTATGAAGGGGGGGGGGGGGGGGGGGGGGGGGGTAATTGACTATACGTTGCACTAAAAGAAAAAACAATGGAAATTCTATTGCTTAAAATACACGATTTCATTGTTTTCATATGGTTTTTCTAAATTTATTGTTTATCATTCAATTTTTCTTAGGATATACGACTGTTATTGCTGGTATTAAACTTTACGACGCTCCTAATTGAGCATTCATTTTCTCGGCATTTGTATAACTCTATAGAACATTTGACTCAACTGCTGTCGTCTCAAAATATGGAAATTGTATTGGCAGTCTTGAATTTACTCTATATGTTTTCAAAGCGTAGTAATTTTATTCCACGTTTGTCATTTGAGAAAAAAGAAAAACTTCTTATTAAACTGTTTAATATCGCAGAGGTAATTTGTTAAATATTGCATACTTTTTTTTATAGATTTGCTTATAGCTATTTTAAAATTTCAGCGCTGGGGAGATCCTAACTATGGCCTAGCATTAATCGATTGCTGTATGCGAAAGCCTAAATTAGAATTCCTCTATCAGCTTTTTATAGAGTATGTAGATGAAAATGGACAGGTTGCTATACTGGAGATTCCCGACATGTTGGATGTGTGCTCGAGTTCTCCACCCTCTGAGGTTGTTGAATACATCTGCAAACATATGTCAAAACCAACGGATGCAATAAAAGTAAGTTATTTTAAATTTGTCAAGGGTAAGAAGACAAAAATATAGGTAGTCACTAGAAGCCATAATCGTACCTTGCCCCATATTTTGCAAAATTTTGATCATTTTCATTTCATTTCATTTTTCTTAGATGCGCATTGCACACAGAGTCCGATTAGTATCTGGATTTAAGGATTACAAGATGCGCTTACAATTTGTTCAGGCTCGTCTCCAAGCCATATCTGTGCTTATCTACTCTAACGCCTTGCAAGACAATATCGATAAGGTTCTTTACCCAGGTTTCGGTGAAGAACTATGTGAATTAATAGACAAAGAAGATGTACATTTAGTTGAAATACGTGCAGCTGTACTTAGAACTTTAACATCAATGTTACATTTTGACAGAAATCCTAATGTTCCAAGGTGAGTATTACATATTAACTTATAGATGAATGTGAATGTGCAAATAACAATTTTTGGTCGTTTTTATCGCAGACCTGGATCTCGCCTTCCCAAAATTATACAATATACTGGAGCTGAAAGACAAGGTGGAATTCTGCCGGTATTAGTTCGCGATTGTATTGCTAGTTTGACTGGAAATGGTTCATCCGAGAAATATCCATTGATACTAGCCACATCATTGTTCAGTCTCTTGTATCATTTGGCCAGTTATGAAGCAGGAGGGCACGCTCTTGTGAAAAGTGGCATGATGCAGTCACTGTTGCGTGTTATAAACTGGAGCGGTGTTGATCTTGAGCACATAACATTTGTAACTCGAGCAGTTCGAGTTATAGATCTAATAACAAATATCGATATAGCTAAATTTCATCAAAATAATGGCTTGAACATATTTATTGATCGTCTGGAGAAGGAAGTGAAAAGTTGTCGCGAAGCTTTGAATGCGGAAAATCAATGTGAAGATGATCAAAATACGCAAGAGTGCAATGTAGCAGTGGAAGCAACATCTGAAGGTAGTATGTAGTTGTTTGAAAAAAAAAAAAATTGTGCAACAATTTCTAAAACTCGCATTGTTGTATCGCTTACAGGTGCTTCAACTAGTAGTATGGAAAATAGACAAGAAGGTGATGGTGAGTCCAATCTACTTGATGGTCCAAGTGCAAGTGATGCAAACGCACATGACTTTGGGGAACAGGATGAAAATTTAATTTTAGAAAATGACTCTTCGCAACAAAATGCAAACTCTGGATGTTCTATGAGACAACAGAGCCCAATTAATAAAGAGAATCCATCAAGCGCACAGCAGAAAAAGTGTGCATGCTTAACGCAGCGAGCTGCTCTTCTAAAATCAATGCTGAATTTCCTGAAAAAGTCCATTCAAGATCATGCTCACTTTAATGGTATGCGTAACATAATGGAAACAAGTTTGCCGTGTTCTCTACGCCACATTATATCGAATGCTGAATATTATGGACCATCATTGTTTCTGCTAGCGACGGACGTTGTTACTGTTTATGTTTTCAACGAACCATCGCTGTTGTCCTCCCTGCAGGACTCTGGAATAACAAATGTTCTATTGCAATCGCTGTTGCAGAAAGATGTGCCAGCAACGCGCGAAGTGCTCGGCTCTTTACCGAATGTATTCTCAGCCATGTGTCTAAATGAACGTGGCCTCATGGAATTTATGTCGTATGAACCATTTGATAAATTGTTGAAAGTGCTATTGTCGCCCGATTACCTCGTAGCTATGCGAAGACGGCGCTCTTCCGATCCGTTGGGCGACACAGCGACCAATTTGGGTAATGCAATGGACGATTTGATGAAACATCATCCATATCTACGAACTGATGCTACGGAGGCGATTGTCCGATTATTAAATGAATTGGTTCGCTTGGGATCCGATCCCAACTATGTATGTTGGCGTGCAAATAAAGACAGCAATAGTACTCAAAGTAATAACGCCAATAGCGGAGGAAGCGGTCTTGTTGCAAATAGTAACAATGCTACCGATCATAATAGCGCTAACCAAAATAATGTGAGCGAAGCCAGTAATGAGAATGAAAATGATAGCAGCGCAGAAGACGATGATGATGACGATGAAATGTCGTCGGCTTCTCAACAGCAGCAACAGCAACGACAAAATCGTGCTTCCATAACATCGCAGCCGCAAATGCAAATTTTTACCAGTCCACACGAACGGGAAGCCATTCCTCTTATTGACTATATACTGAATGTTATGAAATTTATCGAAGCCATATTTAGTAACAGTTCAAACGGAGACCATTGCAGAGAATTTGTGCTACACGAGGGATTAAAACCGTTGCTTCAAATACTATCGTTGCCCAATTTGCCAGTTGATTCTCCGGTCTCTACAACGGCACAAGCTGTGGCGAATGTTTGCAAATCGATTTTAAATTTGGCTCATGAAACCAAAGTTATTGATACAGCATTGCAGCAATTATCGGAAATTGTCAGTAATTTAAAACCGCTGACAAAACATTTTAGTTTTCCCGGTGGCAGTGTACTATTGTCTGAGCTACTCAGTTGTCCGAAAATCGATGATGGGTTTTCCACAGCTGAGTATACACCTCTGCTGCACAGTATGAGCTCTGTACATGGATATGTTGTTATGTTGGTTCATTTATGTCGCAATGCATCGAGCGAAATGCGATTAATTTTGTTGCGTCGTTGGGGCACCAATTGTGCAACTGGCTTGGAATTGTTGCAAAGCTTAGTTCAATTATATATATCGCTCGTATGGGAAAGTACAATTTTATTGAATTTATGTTCGGATGAATCATATGCGCAAAATCCAAATTTCAATTGGGACGAAATGATCACAGTCTCTTATGCTGGCAAAGATGATGGCAGCAAAGCGGAACGAGATGCCGACAATACAAGAAGATTCGAAAAAGCATCTACTTCGAAGCAAAAGGTATTTTTAGTGATGGTTGATTATATGTTCCACTACTTATTCATTTACTAGAAAAAAACACAAATCTCATTTACGAATGGCAGCCTTTATAGATCTCGGCCGTAAATTCTGCACTACATTCAAAAATTTCTTGCGCATTTTGTACTTTTGAACGTAAGATTTTCATCTCTCTTACCGTTCATAAGAATACAACTTTTAAATATTGTTGAATCCTGGTTGAAAAGTAGTCAAATACGTTTGTTTTTCGCAAGATTTGTTTGCCATATCGGTTTGAACATTATTACGATGTGAGTGCTGAAGCACAGTACTCGAAAAGGTGGAATAGTGAGCAATTTTTGATGAAAAGCAGTGTTTTTGTGTTTTGGGATTCAGGATTACGCGATAAATTCAAATATGAGGTCAAAATGGCAAAAAATTGAACGGCTGTCAGAAATTGGCAGATCTACTTGAGAAAAGTTGACGATACGTTCACGTTCGAGGTCAACGAACTCAAATTTATAGTCAATATTATAAAAAATTAAATGGTGGCCACAAAATGGCGGACCTACTTTGAAAAAACTGACGCTACATGCGGCCGAATTTTTTCCCGAGTTTTCCAAGGCGGGGAAATACAGATTTGAGTTCGAAACCGTACAAAATTAAATGGCCGCCACAAAATGGCGGATCTAAATTGCAGTAACTAACGTTACTTTAACTAAAAATATTCATGAATGCATTTTTGGAGTAAAGAAATACAAATTCGAGGTAAAAATCGTAAAAAATTAAATGGCCGACACAAAATGGCGGACCTACTTTGAAACATCTGACATTACGTTAACTAAAATTGATAGTTAGGGGTTTTTCGGGATCAAGAACTACAAATTTGTGGTAAAAATCGTACAAAATTAAATGGTAGTTTGGAATAACTAACGAATGTTCACGAAAATTAGTAATGGGTTGAGTTTCGAGGTGAAGAAACACAAATTTGAGGTCAACATCGTAAAATATTAGATGATTACTACAAAATGGCGGATATACTTTAAAAAAACTGACGTTAAGCTTACGAAAATTAGAAGTTAGGAGGTTTTCGTGGTCAATGAACTGAAATTTTTAATCAATATTACAAAAATGTGTGGCTACCACAAAATGACGGACCTACTTTGGAAAAACTAAGGTAACGAAAAGTAGTGGTGAGGAGGTTTACTGGGTCAAAGAATTCAAATTTGTCGTCAAAATCGTAAAAATTTAAATGACCCCCACAAAAATTCAAATTTGAGGTGAAGATTGTAAAAAATAAATGGTGGATATGCATTGGAAAAATTAAAGGTTCCCCTCAGGCAAAGTATTACTGAGGACTCTTTTTGAATAAAGAAATACAAATTTATGGTCAAAATCGTAAAAAATTAAATGGTCGCAGGTTGTCGTAGGAATCAGGGCGGCACAGTGTGTAACTTTGTTGAAATTATATTTTTGGATAAAATTTTAGTTTAAATTCCTGTCGAAACATTTTTGGTGCTCGAATTTATGGAAGAATTTACTTGCAGGTTAAACCCGAAGAACAATTGCGGTATATAAAATCACTTTTGGCGGCATCATCGCGCTTAGGTCGAGCTCTGGCTGAACTCTTTGGTACATTAGTGAAATTGTGTGTCGGCACACCACAGTACCGGCAACGACGTAATAACGAGTACGTTACAAGTATTACAAGCAGCAAATTTCCAACGACAGATGCTAAAGAAATTGCACGCGTACTCAGTTCAATATTAGTGAACGGTTTTAGTTATGAAAACATTTTACCCAAACCAGTGCCTAAACTAAAACTAACATTTCTAATTTGTTCGGTTGGATTTACGGGACCGATGCTCTTTGATGACAAACGCAGTTCGTTTCATCTAATGATCTCGCAATTTTGTGAAGAAAATGGACTGAAAGCCTTTTTCGATATGTTCTATTGGGCTTTATCGTTGGATAATTCGTCAACAACTTTTTCATTTGCAAATTGCATGAATACAGACAATATTTTAGAAGACTACCCAGACGATGCAAATGACTTCCCAGAGGGGACTGGAGAATTTCTTGATGCTTGGCTTCAGTTGCTAGAAAAAATGGTGAATCCACGAGCGATTTTGGAATCGCCTTATGCAATTTCGCCCAGAGCTCATCATATAACGGAAACAGTGCTTTTTGAGCCAATTTTTTATTTGATTCAAATACATCAGCTAGCCTTACATGCCATTAAGCGCATTTGGAAGCGAAAACCCACATCCAATTATGGAAGAATGATGACTGAAACAATGCTGGCAGTTTTAAAACATCTTATACGATCCTATTCGATGTTGAGTGAACGCTATCAAGCTCGCTTGAAAGAAATCCAAACAACAGCTCAAGCTGTAGAACACTGTAAAAGACCTTTACGGCTGCCAGATGATGGTTAGTCAAACAATAATGTAATTTTAATTTGATCTTAATTATTTTCTTCTCATTTGTAGCCAATGTAAACACTGACCATGTTAAAATGCTAACTGATATGGGATTTGCACGTCAACAAGTTCTTGAAGCTCTTCGAAATACACGTTCTCTGGAGCAGGCAACCGATTACTTATTGAATCACCCGGAATCGAGTACTTCATCGTCGGCGTCCCAATCAAGAGAAAATACAACACAAATAGATTCATCCAACTCAAACTCGATGCCGAATCAAAATAACGATATGGATATCGATGTGGAGCCCGCTCTAGAAGCGCCTAAAACATCAAAAGCCGACAATACAGCAACGAAATATAAAATTAAATTAATCCCCAATGAGGTATTTAACAAATTTTGCGAAGAAGCACTTGAGCGGACATTTGCTTTTATGGAATTCCTGCCAGATACAGTAAATACTGGTGCTGAGTTAATTTCAGTACTCTTTCGGCGTCATAATCAAGCCAATAAGCATTTCTTTGTATTGAGGCTTGTGAAAAATATCACCTCGCTAATAGAGGAAATTCTAGAGAATTTAAATGAAACTGACACCTTCGATAGAGAGAAATTCGAGGATCTCACCGTTGGCAATACGGCAACAAAATTACTAATTCGTCTGAAGGTATCCACACTATTGCTCGACGAGGCGTATGTAGATTTACGAAATGAGTTTTGTGCTACAATATCTCAGGAGCAATCCTTAAGTTGTCTACTATCGCTGATGGACAAAACCGAAAACGTACTGCGAGCAAGCATAATGAGTGGCGGAAGACCGACTACACCATGCTGGTTGCAAAATTTGATCGAATTTATTGACGCCATTGACAATATTAGCGTAATTTTGCAACGCAAAGAAAATATGCGTGCAGTCTGCAGTGATAATTGGAAATGGTATGATGCATCGACAGGCAAATGGAATTCATATTCCGAAGCAAATAACATCATTCTGAAGAATGCTTTTAATCGAGGCGAGAGATCAGTTGTGATCAATATTGGACGACAACGGTATACGATCAATTTTAACTGTATGACTCAAGTTAGTGAAGCATCTGGTAGTCATCGTCCCGTTTTGCCATCACTAAAGATTATCGATGCAATCGCAACATTATCAAATAGCGATTCAAACAATCAAATCGATAATATACTTACGCGCATTATACACTCAAAAAGTGATGGTGAAAGTGGTGAAATATATCGTGATGAAGTTTTAAATCTACGTTTATTGACAAATTTCAGTCAAGATGCTGCTAATAATGCAGAAGTGCCTCCTGCTAGTGAAGAGAATAAGGAGAAGGGCACTGCGACTGATCATACGGAATTGGCACAAGAAGTAGATGGTAAGTTATTTAAGTGGTTAGGGGCTTTTTTTTATTTAATCAGGTCTATTTTTTGATTTTTTGCACCCAATCAATCCAAAACATTTGGTAAAATTTTCTTAGTTGATTGGTTTTACTTTTGAGAAGATAATCGATCTATAAAACAGATTTGTAATCCCAAAAAATCTGTCGCCATAACTTTTTCTGCCGTTCTTTTCGTTATGGTGGTATATGATGTCGGATCCATATTTTATCAAATTGAAATTCATTGTATTTTGCTTAAAACGATCCAAACATTTGAAAGCGTTATTGGTCAATTGGGGCACCCATCTTGTTCAAAACCCTTTCATCTTTAATTCATGTTGGGATGTTACATAGGACACTCATTAAAGTCGGCTTCAGTCATGATGTATTTGACATCAGTATTTTCGCTGATGGTTTAGAAATGAATGGCAGGGCGGGTGCTGGAATCTTCTATAAACAATTGGGACTAGTATAATCTCTAAATTTGGGAAGATACGTTTTACCAGACAAATTCTTGGTTTGGATGATTGGATACTGCACTAATAACAGGGTATGCCAATTTCAGTCGTAGCCTCAGCATGTTTGAAATAATGCATCTTTTTATGATGAGAAGGGAAGTGGAAGAATTCTGCAAACGACTTCATATTGAGGGTCAAGAATTTATTGATGAACTCAAAGCGTTCACACTCATCTCCATAACTCATAAAGACATGCTTGATATAGTGCGTCATCTTATGATGAAAGAAAGCACGTGTTAAGGGACGAAGTGAAAAAACTACTGATAAGTTCTCCAGTACTTGGTCTTTCTGCGTCGTCCACCAGCGGGTTCCGAATATAACACCTCCTTAGCCGAAGCGTGTTCTCAATTCGCTCGACATGACCGAGACAGCGCAGTCGCTGTATTTTAATGCGCTTTACTATTTCGGTGCCGGCATACAGCTCATACAGCTCATGGTTGTACATTATTCGATACACGCCACCAAAGCAAATGGGTCCAAAGATCTTGCGTAGAGCTTTTATCGAAAACTCCGAGCATTCTTTTATCTGAGGTGGAAATTGTCCAAGCTTCGGTGCCATATGTAAGGACAGGCATGTTGAGAGACTTGGAGAGTGTGGTTTTCGTTTCTCGAGAGAGGGTTCGACTTCTCAATTGCTTAGTTAGCCGAAAGTAGTATTGCGAGCCAAAATATGAAATATGCACATATGCATATTTTGCCTCGCGACATATTTTCCGAAATTGTGAACTACATATTTATCCATACACATACCAACATTGCTCGAAGTTGTGATATACACAATCTATACTAATATTGCTTATAATTGTGGAATGCCAGAACATTGAGCCAACTGAGTTGCAGTTGGGTGTCAAAAGGCTGACAAAGTGGCACCTGTTTGCAACGGTGCTACTTCGCAACATCTCCAGGCTGTCGTCATTATTGGTGTTAATATTGGTTCTAAGATAAACAAAGTCCATCATTACTTCCGTCCGGACTCTTTATGTGTTGACACTAGCTACTTCGTCTTGCTCTCGTTCACCGTAAGACCCACGCGACGAGACTCTCTTTCCAACTCTGAGAATGCTGCACTGACTGCTCGCGTGTTCATGTGGATTGTGTCAATATCATACGCCAAGAGCATGACACTTTTGTTCAAGTTAGTACCATTATGTCGTAGAGCAGCAGATCGATCGTATTATTTTCTCCATAATAACATTGAAGACGTCGCGCGATAACGAATCACCTTGACTGAAACGCCGTTCGGTATTAAACGGCGGGGAGAGGTCCTTCCGGATTTTCACTGCATAACCGGAGTTATACAGTGTCAATCAGCAAAGATGAATGAGATTCTCAGAAATACCGAGAAATACCGACGCTCGATAAGACCTTGTACCCGTTGCTAAGAAGACTTGGTCCGCGGTAATTGGTGCAACTTGTGGGCTCCTTTCTTACGAATTTGACACTTTTATCCGACCATATTTTGCTTTTGAGCTGATGAACGCTGGTGAGCAACTCATCGCCTCCGGTCTAAAACAACTCGGCAGGTAGACGATCAGCAAAAAAGGAAGTAGGGTCATAAAAAAGTCGCACAATACTTAAAGGACATAAAATTTTAATTACTTTCCTGAAGAAGTCATTTTCTGTCTGACTAGAGCAACGAAAAAATAATAGATGCGTTGTTTACCTGTCCGCTGCGCAGCGGTTACGCAAAGGTTGCATTTTGAAACACGTTGCCATGTCATATTTTTTTTTTTATTGCCTTAAGGAACATGTTGCATTGTAAGAGATGCGCAACCGATGAATTATGTATGTCAGCCCATCTTTTTACTGTTGCCATACCATATCGGTATGAATTTCTCGTTTGGATAAATAAATACACAAACACTGAAGGATATTACAAATTTTCCATTTAGGACTAAGAACAAATCGATAGATAGTATTGAAATTTAACATGTATTCATCTGAAGGATTGAATTATTTGTTTGCCATTTTGAACACACATTTCTCCTTATTTTATAGATATTTTAATTCTATGTTTCATAATGTTTTACAATATTTAACCAATATTATTAATAATTTTTAGCTTCAGATGCTTCCGCTGCTGCTGCCGCTACTACTGTTAGCCCTAGTACTAGTACTAGTACTAGTGCTGTTAGTCCCAGTACACCTAATGCTACTACCAGTACTACTCCCGGCAAAAATATTAAAACAAGTGATCAGTCTAAAACAGCAACGGCAACGTCAACCACCAAAGGTAAATCGCAACAAAGTCCGAAAATGAAAAGAATTACCCTGCATGAGGAGAAAGTTGGTCTAGCCAAATATGACACTGCTGAAATAATGGTATGGCTTGTACGTATGCTACAACCAGTATTATCATTAGATTACAATACGAAATTGACAATATTGAAACTTTGTGCTCGACTAACGAAAAACTATGCAAATGCGAAAGTATTTTTGCAAAATGGTGGCGTCGATCTTTTACTAAATATGCGACAAATCTGTGAAGTGATGGGCTTTCCCACATATTCTATTGTTATAATACGTCATCTGCTGGAATCACCGCCAGTCTTACAGGAAGCCATTGAAAGAATCTTAGCGGCACGAACAAGTCCAACTGTTCCAGTTGGTCATCGTGATCTAGTATTTGTATTAACACAAGTCTCTTCGGCTGTTGCACGCGATCCGAAAGTGTTTCTCAATGCTGCTAAACAAACACTGAAAGGAGATTACTCCAACAATTTGACCTTCTCGATTGATGATTCACGATTGCTTGTGAAGTCACAGGCACCAGCAGTGAATCGAAAATCACCTAGTTCTGAGGATGATCTACAAGCGTTGCAAACATCAGTTGATGTTGTTAAAGAGCTCTTGTATGCAGTTGTTCAACCATGTGTACATTATGGTGGTTTCAAAGTTGTAGATGAATTTAATCAGAGTACTTCAGACAGTGATCTCGTATGTATTGGGTTTTGTTCAAATAAATTTCATGTTAAAAATCAAATGCCACTTTTTTTTAGGATTCACCAGTAAAATCTACGAATGGCAAGAAAATGGAAAATATTGAGCCTTGCTGCTGCAGTTGGCACGTACCATCAAATGGACATTTGCATAAGAAGCCTGTACTACCGAGATCAACGCTTCTGAAAATTCTAGCCGATGCAGTTCGATCGTATCAGTCATTAGTTCCACGTGTTATCATCGAACATGTATATACGCCGTCCGACAGTGCATTAATTAAGAATGACCAGTCTTTCCTATCGTTTATATTGGATAATTTTCTACCGATTGTACGACGACAACAAGATTCTGAAGTTAGCATGATGTCGAGAATTCTCATATCATCTTTATCCGATTGCTGTAGTCAACCGACGGTTCAAGCCAAGGTTGTCGAAGAAATACATGACGCTCTGGTGCGTGCTCTACTTCAAACCGACTCGACAGAGAAGCATACACGGTTACAGGTTCTCATTGGCCTGCTGCCGATGTTGATCGAGAGTCCAATGCTATCGAATAAGATGCACGTCCAACGAAATAATATGTATAGGATTTTGTTGCGTCAAGGCATAATGACGGATTTATCGAAAATAGCCCAATACAAAGATTTGTCCAATTCGAATGCATTAAATACGATCTATTCGATATTGCGTCCGATGGAAATTCTGCTACGTCTTACTGTGGCTCCCGGCGCGTTATCGTCCAAACGTATTCTCTTTGGCACTGCACCGCAAGGTTCCAATTCGGTTTCGATTACAAATCGACGCATGTATCCGAGAACAATAACATCGAGATCACCGGGCGCTGCATCGTCCAGTTCAATTGGCAACGATCATGTTCTACGTGATATCATACGAAACGTGTTGTCTGATCGACGTCATGCATTGGATTTTATTTTTAATGCCGACGACATTTTCATCGAATCAGAGGATGCGCTGCCGCCCACAACCATAAGGCATGACGATGACGTTGACGACGATGATGTCGAAACGAATGCTGTTTCCAATCCGTCAAATCGTCCTCAGGTAATTTTGTGCAAACTAAAATTAGTATGCAATTTATTTGACATTAAAATCGTCTTGCTGTTGCAGCTTAACTTTGAACGACTTTTGAATGACAGTCTACGACTCATAAGTGGTGACATGAACACAAATAGCGGTGCTGTTGGCAATGGTGTCGTTGCCGTAAGTGATCATCATCATCTCGGCAATAGCGATAACGCCAGCAATAATGATAATGGTGGCGGTGGTGGTGGTGGAAGTGATGGAGCTTCCACATCATCGGAGACAGCAGCCGCTGTTGTGGAAAATGCAGCATCTTTACTGGGTGAGGTCACTTCGAGTGAATCGGATTCTGATTCAAATGTATCGACAGAAAATGACGAACACAACGATGACGACGAAGAAGACGACGATGATGATGATGGTAACTACTAAATTTTATGAAATATTATTGCAATGTATTTTATTATCTATTCTCCAGATGGCAATGAAGAAGGCGTTGAAGATCGTAGCGAAACAGATGCTGACGAGGAGACACGGCAATTTATTGAAGTATTTGATCATATATATGAACCCGAATCATCGGAAACAGCATCGAATGATGCTGATGTTGATGCAGACGATGAAGCATCTGTAATGGGTGGTGGAGCAAATGCGTCCACGAATGCAGGTACGGCGGGAACTGAAACAAATTCATCGGAAGCACAAGCACCGAGCGAAGAAGAACAAAACGAACGCAATTCTTCCGACATGGCAGATCAGGCAATGGCATCGGCACCTTCTGCAGCTCTTGATCCGTTTGGTGCGACAAATCGTACTCAGTCTTCGATGGGTGAGACGGGGGCAAACGTATCGAATAGCTCGATTCGTACAACACCCACTTCGGCATGGGTGGCACCACGAATGTCGTTTGTCGGCATGGACGGTTATCCCAGAGCAAGTATCGACTTGAATGTGGTCAATGCTGTTACAACGTTCCAAAATGATCGCGGCGATAATAATGTAAATGCCGGAACGGCAGCAGAACAGCCCAATTTGACAGCTAATAATACGCATGCCACTATGAATAATGGACAGCGAAGGGAGCCGACTAGACGATTGGTATTTTTAGATCAACAATACTGTGCACCGATGCCTTCATTCAATAATCCCACAGAGGAAGGACAAATTGAGTTATTTAATCAAGATGGTAAGTCTATTTCCCTCCACAAAAGAAAAAAACATGAGCACAATATTTGATAATATTCTTCCTAGTACTTCATTGGTGGTTGGAAGAGGCAAAACATTTGGATCTAGAGTCTCAGTCGGATGCTTGTTTATATGTTGCACATCTTTTAATACCATTTTTGATCAAAGAACTGAAATTGTCGCAATCACAGAAGAAAATCGATAGTGTAAATCCAGCCGGAAGCGGGAATACAGGTTCTATAAATCGACGTAGTGCTATACCGGTTCTTATTCAACAATCAATTAATTCGGTTACAAATGTACCCGTCTTGAACAACAGCACCACATCGAACAGCAATTACGCTGATGCTGCCACTTCGGTGCATCCATTACAAGGTATGACCCTTTTCCCATAGTTATAAGAGCTTCAATTGTACAGTGCAATTAATTTGTACATAGATACTTCAGAGCTTATATTGCCTGCTACTGGTTTGGCTGCTCAATCGACCATATCACTACCACCAGAACAATCTGAAGAGTCATTGCAAAATGCTCCCAGCACACAGAGTAATATTTTTGTGGAACAACACCAACAACAACAAGAGCAAGAGCAACAAGATTCGGAAATAAATGAAGATGAAGACGACGAAGAGGACAACAACTATGAGGGTGATAATGTGGATGAAGCTGATGATGCTTTACTTAATCCCATATCAATGGAAGAAGATGAATTGAGTTATAACATTGCTCTTCCGTCAGCTGGAGCTTTACCCTTCCAGGTAGGTGGCAGTATTTTTCTTTGACAAAAAACGAGAACATTGATTATATCCTTCCCTTTGATTAGCCAACACGCCAAAGTAGTCCCCTTCGACAACTACAACAACAACAACAGCATCATCAACAGCACCAGCAGCAGCAGCAGCAGCAGCAGCTTGATGAATCGGATAGTATGTCCGAAGCGATATACGAATCAAATGATTTAATTGTAGATGGAGGCAATGTAGATGAACAACAACAAGTTGAAGGAGAAAGCGAGGTTGTAGCAAGCGGTGGCGGTGATGGCGTTGATGGCAGCGGCGACGCCGGCGAAGGAGGAGGAGAAGGTGAACGAGACGAAGAAGAAGAGGAAGATGATCTAGACACAAGTATTCCATCGGCGGCAAATACAACAATCTCAACAATAACCACAGAGTCATCATCGTCGGCTACATCGGAAAGAACTAGTGATGATGCAGATGCAACAGAAGCACGTAATACTGCAACTAACGAAACTCTAATGAGTCCAGAAGTTCGTGCAGCACTTGGTGATCTCGAAGTGCCTGAAGGTGTTGATCCATCGTTCTTGGCCGCTTTGCCGAGTGAAATGAGAGAAGAGGTTATACAGGAACATTTACGGATGCAACGCATCCGACAGAGGGCACAACAGAATGCCATTCAAGTGGCACACGACTCTCTACTCGAAGTAAATCCAGAATTTTTGGCTGCCCTTCCACCCAACATACAGTCGGAGGTTTTAATGCAGCAACGCATTGAGCAACAGCGTCAGGCCGCACAGACTGCCAATCCGGACGATCCCGTAGATACGGCAGCTTTCTTCCAAAATCTTCCAGAATCTCTTCGACAAGCAGTACGTACTACTTAATTGTCATCTTGAGCAATACTATCCGATAATCTGATAATCGTTTGATTTCACTAATTTCAGATTCTTACCGATATGGAAGAGTCTCAGATAGCCACTTTACCTCCAGATCTGGCAGCCGAAGCCCAATATTTGCGACGTGACTGGGAAAATCGTAACGGCGCACGATTAGATCCTAATCAATCTGGTATCAATCTAAGTATATTTATTGCTTTACCTATTCCTTTGGTATTATTAATATTCACGCTGATTCTTTCCCACCCCTTCCCACGTAATTTAGGTGGCTATTTGACAGCCCGATTCCCATCATCCATGCAAAATATGAACGATGAATCACGTTGGCATACAAACTCAATTTGGTACGATTCAGGTGCACCCTCACAGACGCATCATCAACACACCACCATAATACATCAACATCAATTGCATGGCAAACCAATAGCACTATTACTGATGGAAGATGAAAATAATCTGCTCGATCCAGATTCTTTAACAACATTGTTATTGTTCTTATTCATTGAGGACTCTAAAATGAATTACACACGTTTGCATCGTATTGTACGCAATCTGTGTTATCATGTGCCGACTCGGGAATGGATAATCAATGCGTTGATCAGTATAATTCAAAAGACGAATGAAGTTAAGATGAATTTTTCGGTTAAGAAGGGTGTGAAACCACAGTGGCTAAAGCTTCGAGTTGAGGCAGCATTTGGCTATAAATCGAACGTTTTTATCATCAATAAACTAAGCAATACAGACGGTGCTAATGCGGGATCAGAGTATAATATTAGTATTAATCCACAAGCAGCTCAAATGATTGTACGCAATTGTCTCGACATGTTGTTTGTGTTGGCAAAACATTTTCCACGCAGTTTCGTACCATACAATCGTGATTTGAAGGTGAGTGGATAATATTTAGAGAGGCGGAAAGGGCGGTTAAAAAGTTCACGAGTTCGCTTTATCATCTGGCATCTGGTCTAACTAATTTTTATCAGAACATATTGACAGTTCTAACTTGACCGCTAGCATTATTATCGAGTTAAAAGGAGACTGCGTTAGGTTAGGATATTGTGGCCTGCCTCTCTATGAAAGGAAACACTTAGGCCAAAAAGAACGATAACACGTGAATATTCCTACTCCGATACCTCAATGAATCAGGTGGATTTGTTTAAAAATTTTAGAAGATTATCAATTCCAATCTCTGAACGCGGGGGCTAGGTACTCAAATTAATAATGACTTAAAAATATTTTACTAAGTATTCTGCATAGTGCAGGACAGTTGCACAGCAGACGTGTGACGGATTCGAGCTCTTCGTCATCTCTGCAGTTTCCACAGAATTCATGCGTGAGGTGACCCAAATCTATTCTACCAGCGTATTTCTTCCTAAGGTCCACAAGGGTTTGAGTGCGTTTCTTACTGAGTTGGGGCCACAGCACTTTATCCGTCCGCCGCAGATTAGATTAAGAGATTAAGTCCATCTTTTTACATTTACATGTAGCAATTGGGTGCCGTAGCTCAGTGGTTACTGTGTTGGCCTTCTGATCTGTAGGTCGTGGGTTCAATCCCCGGCTGAAGCATAACAATATCGGAATATCGGAAATATTTTTCTTTCGAATGGTACCTACCTGTCGGCAAGCAATTGGCAATTCTTCTGGCAGTAACAATTTGCCTTCTAAAAGAACTCTGTGACAAAGCTCAGAAAAAGTGATGTCGCAAGAGTTCTGCCGTTCTGAACTGGCTAAAATATAAGTAGGTCCCTTCTAACACTGTCCAAAATTTAACACGCACAACAGTAATGGAAGAGAAGCTCGGCCAAAGAGCCCTACGGAGCTTATAAGTGTCACATATTTATTTATTTTATTTTTAATTGGGATTTCTAATAATCTGTTTTCCTAGCTTGGCGCTGCTTTTGTGTTCTGTCTCGCAAGCTCATATGCTCTGCAGTTTCCTTTCACATCGCTGTGTCTGGGCATCCAATACAGCAGTATGTTTTACTGTTCGGTCATCTCGTTAAGAGATCTGCGGCTGTCTATGACGGTCTTGGACATTAAGAGAAACGAGTCAATGGCTTTTATGGCTGATCTGGTTCTGATCCTGCCTGCAGGAAACATTGTTCTGCTTGATTCAAGCTAATGTAGTGTTAATTCATCGGACAGGCTAAATTTAATTTCCAGATTAAAGAGTTCTGAATAAACACCTCCGCCCACTGTTTTTTCTAGCTCAGGGTCGTCTTTAAAATAGTAGATGTAAGTCGGTAAAAACCATTCTGCCACTCAGACAGAGTAGTAAGGTTTAAGGTCAAACTGGTAAATAAATTATGATAAGTATTATCTTGAGTGCCTCTGTAATGAGAATGTTTGCCACTCTTTGTAACTTTTCAAGCGGCTTAAGGTGCGAAAATTTCGACAGTACAGTCTACCAAGATAATACGCCGTAAAGTAGTGTCGGTCTTACGACTGCCTTGTATAGCCAGCAGATTAATTTTCCCTATCGCCCTTTTACAGGCATAAAGGGCTATGGTGGCCGACATTTTTAACCCTATGAAAGGAGGCTAAGATCCGCTAAGATATTTTGTGCCGTGATTCTAAAATGACAGAAGGGGTTGGTGCTGGTGTCATGCAAACCTATGATTTAAAGTATCCCAATTGGATTTTATTTCTCTTTCGGAGGGATTGTAGAACGTTTATTGGTGTATTAACTGGGTAACCGACTATGGGCATAAAATGGGAATCACCAACATTAAATATTGCAAGGAACAAGGTTCAGAGAAAACACTAGAATATCTCCTTCCTATGCTTGTGCCCTGTCATATGTAAGACGCGTCTGACTGACTTCCTTACTGAGATTTATTCTCAACAAGCCGAATCAGTTCAACCTAACCCTCATTTATGACGCACTTATTGACCCTCTCTTACATTACATTACAGTACATTATAATTTTTTTTTTATATCTTCAACTTATTTTGTCCATCATACTTTTATAATCATTTAGCACCGAAGCAAACATGCCGAAACGGTCGGAGCAAATAATACTGCAATTGAAACCAGAGGTGGCAGTATGGCAGCCCTAGCTTTAGCGGGAAATAATTGGGAACCAGGTAATGAGGCGTTGTCACCATTCCAACGTCAAAACTCGCTTGTAGGAAATAATAATAGTGGCCGAAGATCTGCTGGTGCTGCTGCTGTTGCTGGTGGTGGCATTGGTGCTGCGGCTGCTGCTGCTGCTGCTGCTGAAACTCATTTAAGACAAACCGAATTGAAAACTGATACGAAATTGGATGAAAGTCCGTCTACATCAAAGGCAGCGGCTGTCCGAAATAAGACTAAATCGAATATCAATTGTAACAAGAGCAAGACTTCAAAAGGCCTTCAGTACAATACCAATTCGAAACATTTCTGGGACGTCCTGTTGAATATTGACACACATACGAATTATCGCTATGATAATCTGCAAGCATTCCCCATTAATTCACAACCCACATGGGAATGGGAAAATCAAACAGCCGATTTTCTGTGCTTTAATGAATCACCTTTTGCAAAATTACTAGAAATGTTGCCGTACAAAGTGATTTGTCGATCTCCGCAATTAACAGATATGCTGATTAAGTTGTTGGCTTCGCTTAGTAATGAGCTGCCTAAGGAGGATGATTCTGCAGAGCAAGGTCTGGATAGTCAGGAACCGTGCAAGTTGTGTAATCAACCCGAGAAGACGGGAGATCCCAGCGCCGATGTGGAAAAGGATAAAAAGCCAGCCGATAAAGATTCATACTCAGAAGAGAGTGAAAAATGCCCACATCAGAGTCATATTGTGAAGTGCAGAAGGAAAATATATTCAAAGAATTTTTCACATCTGCAACTTTTGATCGAAGTTCTGACGCATCAATGTGGCACTGCCGAAGGCTTGGACAATATTTCCAAACTCATCGTAAATATGAGTCAATGTTCGCAGGCTTCCAATGCGATCTTTTTGCAATATCTCATATCGGCAATTCTGGGTCTGGCGCAGGAGGTGCGTCGCGCAATTAGCGATTTACTGGATGAAATTCGTATATACAATAATTCAACAAATAACGATAAATCAAGTCCCACATCGTCCAGCTCGTTTGCGGCATCCAATAATTTTTCATCTGTGCATGGCATAATGCAGGATCGATTCACTGCTAGCAACGTCGTCATTTCAGCACCTAAAAATATTAAACCATCATGCGAACTGCAATTGCCTGCGATGAAAAAACTGCTATCCTCTCAATCCGCTCAACCATATTTTCTGCGAACTTTAAAAATATTCATGCAAGTCAGAGACTTACTGGAAGCGCAAGAAGCGAATAGTGCCAGTGAAGTTCCCGTGGTGAACAATAAGCCGACTTTGAGTCAGATCATTTGTTTGGATGATTTGTGGAATACGTTGAGCGATTGTTTGATCGCTTTGGAGCAGTCCCGAGATGAATATGCAGTTCTTGTGTTGCAACCCACGGTAGAGGCCTTCTTTCTAATTCATGCATCGCAGAAGAAAAAATCCAGCACAAGTGAAAACAGCGAATCGACTGAATATCAAAGAAATCAAAACAGTGCAAATAGTTCGCAAAATAGAGAAGAAACCAATTCGTCGAATCCATTGTCGTCTACAGCTGATGCTGAATCAAGTAATTCATCTGAATCGAATACCAGCTCATCGGCACAACGTAAGTTAATATTAAGGTAAATATTTGTAGAGAAATATTCTACATCGAATATATGATTTTTCAGAACATACTCCATCATCATCATCATCATCATCATCGAAAACTGTGTCTGCCCAAAGGACCGAGCCCACGGAGAACGCTGATCAGACCACAACAAATAGTCGAGAAATGCAAATGCAATTGGATCGAAAGAAATTCTTATCGTTTGCTGAAAAACATCGTACAGTTTTGAATCAAATCTTACGCCAGTCTCCCACTCATCTCTCGGACGGACCGTTTGCGGTTCTTGTCGATCATACTCGTATTTTAGATTTTGATGTAAAACGAAAATACTTCCAAACAGAGCTTGAACGCATCGATGAGGGTGTGCGACGCGAAGAAAATACAGTCAGTGTTCGTCGCGTCACCGTATTTGAGGATTCGTTCCGTGTCCTGTATCGTTTGAGTGCTGAGGAATGGAAAAATCGATTTTACATTGTCTTTGAAGGTTTGTATCATTCTTATAGCATGGCATTTTACAATTGAACAACAACAATTTTTTATATTTTCCCTAGACGAGGAAGGACAAGATGCTGGAGGTTTATTGCGCGAATGGTACGTCATTATATCGCGAGAGATTTTCAATCCAATGTATGCACTTTTCTGTGTCTCGCCTGGCGATCGTGTTACATATATGATAAATCCCTCAAGTCATGCTAATCCCAATCATTTAAGCTATTTTAAGTTTGTTGGACGTGTCATAGGTAAATGGACTGCATTCCATTTTTTCAATTATTGCCTATATTAAAGTTGCGATTTTTTTGCTTTGTTGGTTTGTTACAGCCAAAGCAATTCATGATAATAAATTGCTTGAATGCTATTTTACACGATCCTTCTATAAGCACATACTTGGCAAACAAGTCAAACATACCGATATGGAATCACAGGATTATGAATTTTATAAGGGATTGGACTATTTGATGAAAAACGACATATCAACATTGGGATATGAACTGACATTCTCCACAGAGGTACAAGAGTTTGGTGTCACTCAGGTGCGTGATCTCATTCCGACCGGTCGCGATATTGCGGTCAACGAAGAGAACAAATTTGAGTACGTACAGCTTGTGTGTCAATTGAAGATGAGCGGTTCGATACGTCAGCAGTAAGTAGTAGTTTGTTGTTGTTGTTTGTTCAGCTACAACCATTTGGAATTCTTTTGTTTTTTGTTGTAGATTGGATGCATTCCTTGAAGGTTTTTATGATATTATACCCAAACATTTGATATCAATATTTAATGAACAAGAATTGGAATTGCTCATATCTGGCTTACCGGACATTGACATTGAAGATCTAAAAGCAAATACAGAATATCACAAATATACCTCAAAGTCTATTCAGGTATGTGTGTGTGTGTGTAGACACACAGATTCACAATCAATATGTGTTGTACATAATTTTTATAAATACCATCCATCATATAGATTCAATGGTTTTGGCGTGCTTTGCGCAGTTTCGATCAAGCTGATCGTGCCAAGTTTTTGCAATTCGTGACTGGTACATCCAAGGTTCCATTACAAGGTTTTGGTTCGTTAGAGGGTATGAATGGCATTCAAAAATTCCAAATTCATCGTGATGATCGATCTACTGATCGTTTGCCCTGTGCTCACACCTGGTATATATTGAATTTTGTGAATGTGATACAATACTGATATTAATATTCTTGCTTTCTGTTTCACAAATTTTCAGCTTTAACCAATTGGATCTTCCAATGTATAAATCTTATGACAAACTGAGGAGTTGCCTATTAAAAGCAATACATGAATGCTCTGAAGGATTTGGATTTGCTTAAATTATTCCTAACAAAACATACAATTTTATTTTTATTTACAATACTATTCTTTCTGAAGAGCAAACAAAAACAAAAATATAAATATATATAAATCAGCTAGGTATAATATTTTGATTGAATTTTTTTTTCTTTTCTACATATAATTATTATTAACAATTCATCAATAATACATAATATTGACATATGATCATATGTATATGAACCAATGCAAATTGAAAATTATTGTAACCACAAGAAAAAAAAACACATCCAATTCCATGCTATAAATGTTGCATTTAAACATGGTTAATTGAATAAATCAAAGTACACTATCTTCGAACATTTTATATGTGCTCATCAGGTCCTGAACGGACATGATGGCTATTTTCAAGTCTACTTAAAAAGAATAGGTTTATCAAAGATCAACGCGAGACGATGTGGAAGATACTTTCTTTGTGTGCAGCAGATAGGCAAATGAAAAGATATCACTGTTCAGAAACATCAACTTACTAGAAAAAATGCTAGAAATCGATGATGTATAAATAGTTTTGGGAGAAAAGAAGAAATACCTCGGCCTAGTCACCTAAAGTCAACGAGGGAAGACGAATATAATCATCCCATAAGGAAGTGACGAAGGTAAGCAGTCCCTGGACGGACGAAATCTCTCAGTTTACAAAGGCCATTTGATTGGTAGTGCACCATCGAAAGACACAAAAGCAGTGACAAGTGAGGAAAACAGATTATTGGAGATCCCAGTTGTCCCACATGCAAAATTCAATCGGAAAGACATTATTTTCAATGCCATCCACAAAACATTGACCAAATCTCTCATCTGTAGGACGGCGAAATTGTTGTGGCTCCGTACTCACTAAGAAACGCATTCAAACTCTATTGTTGTGGCCCCTCAAAGCCATCGTGACTTTGGGAAATAAGATATCTCAACAACTGTTGGAATGGGCACACTGATCAGCCTCATAGGCTTTCATGTTGGTAGGATGGTTTTGAGCCACCTCATGCATAATTTCTGTAGAAGTTGCAGAGATTGGAAAGCGTAAAATATTCCCTAGCTGACAATGAGCCAGCTCGGTGAGATTGTGTAAGGAGTGACATTCACGTAGAAGCTAAGCTATGGAATCTGGTTCTATCTCGACGTCGCAGCTTCGGCGGTACTCAGGTGCTGTGATACTAAGTCTACTTGCATGCCTTCATATTAGGCAATTCCCCGCACGAATTTCCACTAGCATACTAACTGCGCGTTTGTTAAGCGCTAGTAGCTCTTTTGCTCGTTTTGTGTGCAGTACTGACCATATTGATCGGGTAGTTGTACAAGAATGTTTCAACTCCCATCTGGCATTCGTTTGCTATAATGCGTCCGAGGCTAGAAGAACTTTAAACCGTCGCCATTGGAATGCCAATACCACTCCCCTTATCAGAAAGAGTTTGCCACGTTGTACCCATCTTTGCTAGCTCATTCGTGATTTTTTTCCCTGGTAGGTCCCTTTGCCCTGACAACCATATAAGGTGAATATTGAACTGCTCGAACATCTCGTTTAAAGATATTCTACAGTTTCGGGGAATAAATAGATTGAAAGGTTGAAAAAATGTGTAGTTAATATGGGAAATCTGTAAAACCCTAATATTGGAATTCTAGAAAAAGAGCCAGGAAACACAGATATAGTCAGGTAAGTAATTAGCAGGCAACTACTGCCAGAAATAAGAACTACACGATCTCAACATCGTTCTGGGTGGAGAGGGACCTCGAACAACCACATGTAACGCTTACGTCGTGAAATCCAAGATAAGCGCCTATTATGCGACGGCAACTAGCATCACATCCTTGACCTCTTCAAGCACCCCAAGAACCCGACTGGTATTACCACGGTTTGCGCACTTCAATCCAACTCTGTGATATTATTAATTTAAGGATATTTGAACGGCCTGACGCTGCTACGACAATATTAGATCTTGGATCTTAGGTAGTGACCTGCGCATGCAGAACGTGTGCTTAAGGATTTCGAGGAAAATATCGTCCTTAGTACCTTTGGACCTATTAAGACTTATGGCGATTATTGAGGATAGACCCTAAGCATTCAGACAACAGACTATTGTGTCTAACACTAAAAAGCGAAATACTTTGAAGGACAATAAAGGTTTAATGGAACAGAAAATGATGCTATTCAACCATGACCTTGACAACCAACCCACCAAAAAACCTTGCTCTCACAAAATCTGGAAATTAACAGAGAAAATGCTGCACATTTTGCGATCAAGAAGATTGGCAAGTCGAGGTTTGTGATGATACCCACAGTGGTCATTTGATGACCAGCTGTGAGTGTGGCTCTGGGACAACTCTGGTCAGTAACTTTAGGCACTTTTTCCTCAATTATTGGAGAAATTTCGCCAATCTTCTGTCATCATTCACAAATCTTTTTGCCGATTTGCATGATCCGAATCCAGACCACCTCTTTTCATGGATGGAACCAATAAAGTCGTTGAAACACCGCAGAAATACCACAGAGCTGACGGTAAAAATTCGTTCTGGATGCATGGGTGTACCAAGAAAGCCCTTGTTGGTCATGTGGTCAAGTGGATTCCATATCAAATGTAGTTTCATTCATTTGGTAACGCTATTCAACTTCATCCTACATTCACTGATCATTTTAGAAAACCCGCCAGTGTTCACAGAGGTCTTTGGCCCGGAGTGACTGTTATTGCGAGTTCCGATATGCCTTCCTCATTACTTTTCCTCCATAAACCTGCACGTCACGTTGAGTATGACGAATACTTCCCAAAAGAAGACTATGCTCTGTGCGAAGAAAAAATTCTTGGTCTCATAGCTCAAGTACCACCCGAAAGCAGTATCAAGATCGTGATCTCTGGACTTAACCATTGATTCCTTTTGGGGAATATCACACCACATCTATGCTTGAAGCCTATACAGGGCACACACTCATCAATTGGCATTGGAATTGACGATCTCTGCTTGAAATCACCTATTCCCATTCGATCGGAAAATGAATACAATTTATAATAGTTTTTATTTAGTATTTATGATTAATTAAAATAATCAAAACATATTAAATAAATAAGTATAATATTAGAGTGTACACGATTTTTCTTTTTTTTTTTATTATTAATATTAATTTGTTATTTTTTTTCCTTTTTTACAATTTAAATTAGCTCTTAAATCCAATCTGGCTGATGCTATGAATGAATATTTCCTAATAGTGGTGTATTTTCAACAGCCTTTGACGTGACTATATTGTGTTTTGGAACGCCAGACGGCGATGTTGCTCCCGCTGAATTAAATAATTTCTATGGAAAAAATACGAAATGCAAAATTATCAATTAGCAACAGTTTTATATTACAAATTTGAAGCTACTTACATTTTGTTTGTGTATCTCGTGTAAATAGAGCATACTAAGGCACATTTCTGCCACTGTAATATTTGTTGGATTTTTAGCCAAATTCGGATCAAGCTCACATATACTGGAAGATGATTATTGTATTGTCAATACACTTTAACTCAGAGAGAAATTGTGATAAAACGCATCTTACCTATACAGCAGTGCTTCTGATGGTCCTTCCAAACGACCTTCAACTTTACTTACACGCATTTTGCGCATATTTTCAGATGCAGGCATTGAATTGTACATTTGCGAAGTGCTTGGCAGAGGATCAACAATTTGGTCACCACCATCACCACCTCTACGTCGATTATCCATACGATTATTGTCAATGTGATGCACATTAAATACAGAGTTTGCAATAGAAGAATACTGAAGATAGGAAGGAAGGAAGAATAAGGTTAGAACAAAATGTAAACATGAAAAATATTGAAATTCAAAATTACTTCATTTCTAACAGTTCCAAACGATGCTAAACTTTCTGTCATTGGATTTGAGACAACATTTTGTGGGAGATTTTTCGCATTGGTTAAATCCTGTAGAGCATTTTCACGGATGCCTTTAACGAATTTCTTTGCATCGTCTGGCATTTGCCATTCTGGATTTGTGAGCGTAAATCGAACTAATGAAAGTTCTGTTTTTCCATTGTCAAGCGGTTCGAATTTTGTATTATCTTCATCTGTATTTGTTGGCGCATTAACACCAGTAACTGCAATCGGCAATTGCCATTCCGGATTGCCATGTTTACGTACATCCATTTGTGCGAATGAGCATACATTACCAACACCACGGACGGTGACGGTAAAACTACGGAAAAATTTCACAATTTCCAAAGCTTTCGGTCGGAAGACAAATATCAATATTAATGGTGTAGTCAAAGGGCTGAAAATTTCATTCAGTAAATAACCCTGTGAATGGTAAAAATAAAAATCGATTTTTATATTAAAAATTTCTCAAGCAGTCAATATTTGTTCACTTCTCTTCGAATACATACAGCTTTGAACTGAAAGAAATTTCCAAATTTATTTCGAACCAATGCGGTGTGTGCTTGTTTTTTCCAATCCATTGGCAGATAATGTACATGTGCCAATATAGCTGTCATTAATTGTTCTGGACACCAAATGCGATTTTCATCTGGTATTAGAGTTCTAAAAGTAAGTATGAAAAATAAGCATTGATATACTAATATACATTAAGGTAGGTCAAATTGTGTGGAGAAATTGTTTGACTAGCTGGTTTTGTGAAAAACATAAACGTTTTATCATTTCAAGCATTTTCTCCGAAAGAAGAAAAATATATTACGCATTTGGTATAATGGTCGAAAGCATCACTTTTATAGGGGAGTATCCATAATAGCAAATGTTGGTGAGGAAAAATTAATTGGGATGTGACACACATTTTAAAGCTCTAGGGACGATTCCAAAACAATTGAGCAATTATTTTCGCATTTTACATTCATTTTGCTTGGGAGCCTCCCTAAGGAGTGAATAAAGAGAGTAAGTATATTTGGAGGAAATCTTGGTGATGGAAAATTAATGTGGGTCTGCCTTATGGACGCTCGTGGATCGATTCCTGAGCAGTTATAGGTTATTTGTCGATATTTCGCTGTTTTTTGGTGTTGTTGGGCAGCCATATATTTCACAACATTCGGGGCAATTCTTAACAATCTATGGAGTTGGTTTTAGATTTTCAGGTATTTTTATGTTCATTTTGTTTGGAAATCCCTTTGAGAGGTGAACGTAGAGAGAATGTTAAGTATGTTCGGAGGAAATGTTGGTGAGAACAAATTGATGGCAGTCTCCGCTCTAGGGACGATTCCTGGTCAGCTATGAGTTTTTTGTTTGGTAGCCACGTTAAAAGGTGGAGATAGATAGTATGTTTGGAGGAATGGGAAATGGGAAAACAAGCAAAATTGCAGTATCAATTTTGCTTGTGCAATTAACGATGAATGAGGAAGCGTGTTGTCGTGATTATGAGCTTCGTCGTACCTAAAATGTCATGGTGGTCTTAGATAACTCCCTCACTTTTACTTTGGGATCGTTGTGGATTTTTTCCACATTTTCTGATGTACTGACGGTTTTTTGTTTAGCATCAACCATTCGAACACAATAAAAATCAGAAAACCACTTTTGAATCATCTTCATCGACGGCACAAATTCCGGGTAATACTTATCTAGCCTGACTTTGGTATTGGTTATCGTTTTCTTGCGTAAATAATAGTGTTCAATCAGAACACGATTTTCCCCATAAAAAAAAAAAAACAAAATTGCTAAAATTTTGACCGACATCTAATGAAGGATGAATCTCTTATGATTATTCCAAACTTTCTGTTGGCGAGGAAAAATAATAAAACTGGGGACAAAATGATTGAAATGATAAATATTTTACATTTTTCACTGTCAGATTCTTTTGAAAATTTGACCCCCCCCCTTATGTACATACATACTGAGGTAATTTTAATCAATTAAATATTAGGAAATTTACCTGCAAATTAGTCCAATTGCAGTTAATGCTGTGATTATAGTTAAAACATGTTCAACTTGAAATACATACTCATCATATATGCCTAAAGCTAAAATTAAAACGAGAATTCCACCAGTAATGAACAGCATGTTCCTTAAATTAAAAGAAAAAATATAAGATATTATGTAAACTTGAATTTCTCAAAAAAAAAAAAAAAAAACTAACTTAGCAATAACAGTCATAAGAGGTGATGAAAATGAACTAAGATATCGATCAGCGTATTCATAGGCGCGATTAAGTCTTGCATCCAATTCATGTTCTAGCTCATTGAAATGTCTTAAATATAGACGACCATAGTTGGACCATGTACGCATTCCCAAAGCACTTGGCTCCTTTCTTAGAATCTACAACAAGTATGCACATTGTCATTAGTCAATATTTGACAACATTTACAACACCACTACATAAATACAACATACATTTGCATAGGAAAAACAAAAGTAGATTAATTGCCATAGGAATATAACTGGAGCTAAAATTAAATTAACTATTGCTATCCATAAAATTAAGTTGGACAATCGTTGAGCGAGATCAATTTGATTACTACGAACAGTATAATCATCTCGAAGTTGCCAATTATTTTGAAATGGTGAACCAGGACCACCTAATAGAAAGATTTCAAAAAAAAATTTATTAGTATTTACGGAGAATATTGATAATGCTGCACATGTGCAACTGATACTTACGAAAAAGTATAAAATCAATATTAAATAATAGACCACGACTTAGCGTAACAACTTCGCCAACGATAGGTAAGTTAAATCTTACTGGCAGTAGATCTTTGTTCATCAGTGCAACCATATAATTTTTGAATCTGAAAAAATTGAAATAATTTATATTACACTATTTACCATTGAAATCTAAAAATAAGGAAAGACATTTGATTAAAAACGAATGTGGAAAGTTACTGATATCATCGAACTTAAATTTTTTTCGCAGAATATAGAAAACTTACAAACAAATTTTTCGTCCTTAAACTCAGAAAACTCATGAAAGTTGAAATATTCATTAAAATATCATAAATTGCCCTTAGGGAGAATTGTCCGCCATTTTATTTTTTTTTCTCTTCAACAAATTTTTGAAACATAGTTGGTATTTTTCATGTTCCGCTTAAGAGTTTTTCTGCAGCAGTGTAGCAGTACGCATAATAAATTCTTATAAAAAAAACGATTACCTTAAAATTCGATGATATATATCCAGTTCTGTCAAATGCTCCTTGTCAATACACATATGATGTTCTGTTTGTACTTCTCGTATTTTCATCTTTACTTCATGCCATGTTATGTTATCAAGATCATCCTTAAATGTTAATGATTTATGTAAAGGAAAAATATGTTAAAATTGAACGAATTAAAATGTTAACTTTCTCTCTCTCTTACATCTTCAATATGTAACGCGCAATTATAAAATTTCTTAATGTCAGAGTATTGTGTTATAACGTATACCATTTTAATGAGTCGAACCATATAATAAAATGTTGCTAGGAATAAAATGAAATATGTATTTACACCAAAGTTCTCCACACATTTTCCTGTCGGTATTATCACATCATTTAATGTAACTTTGGTACGATTTTCTGGTAGTTCTATGTTGCTGTATGTAGAAAGTAGAAAAAAAAAATGAATTTAAAATCTATTAAAATGGCTAGTTTACATTTATAATCGTCTATTTTTGTTTTAATATAAATGAGAAAATAGAAATATGTATTGTTACTCTTAATGCCTCGTAATGAAAAATGTTATGTTATACTTAACATTGTTTCTTATGTTATTTAGATTCTGTTATGTTATTTATATGTATTGTAGATTTTTTGGTCCATTTTTAATAAATATGGAAACATAAATAAAGGTTTACAATTAATTAATATTACCCAAATAAAATATCATAATTAATACAGTGCACTGCAAATGTTAGCAACCAAGCAACAAATACAAGTTCGCATAATTGAAAAGTTTCATCGAGCACAATCACTGTAAATCCATGCTTCTGGTGGTAATTATACATTCGAGTAAAAAAGGAATCCAAATCTTCTATGTGATTCCAGCGAGCTAAGAATAAGAATAATATATGTATTAGTGGAATAATATTTATCAATGTATGTACTTAATGTATAGTACAAAGGTATATATTTAATATTAAAATATAAATATAAATATTAAAATATTACCTTTATTCGTCTCAGGTACTATATGAATCATAACACCACTGTTTCTAGGAGTATCTTCATTATCATTTGGCATTTCAGCGTCGGATATATCATTACTATTTCGAAATGGATTTCCAGAGCTTAATGACCTATAGTTTATGTCAGGGTTTGCCATGCTTATTTTATTTTATGCTATATTATCTGAAAGTAAATGTTATAATAAAATTAAAATTATAAACGATATTATTGAAGGACGTGAAAGGATTCGCGTTAAGAATTGTCAAACACGTTAAAATCGTCTGCACTAAGAATGATCTACTTATATTAGATATTTCCAAATTGTATAAACATTTGAATACTTGTGTTCAAGGATCAGAGTCTCGTTTTGCAAGTGTATTTATTGTAAGGAGTAGAAATAAGAAAATGTGCACATATTTAATTTGTTTATATATTAATACTTATGAATTTTGCCTGCTTGTAGTCCAACAATTTTGTTTGATGAACCACAGCGTGTTTGCGAAAATTGTCATTTCCTTTGTTTGTGCGTTTTCTTGCTCATGGTACAATCAAAATAAGTGGTTATATACATATGTATATATGTGCACATATGCCTATCTATCTATATATTAGTTTCATTTCATAGACTTAGTATATTTTTGTTTACCTAACAAACAAACATGTTATTAAAATTATTGAATAATGCTATGTGCTATGACTGGACAACTAAAAATATTTTGTTGCTTTTAATATAGCACAAATTAAACAGAACACATCTAAATTACGTAGATATGTATTTTCTTTGAAACGGATTAATTTATTTGAATAAATATTCAGGTATAAGCAATAATATTAATTTTTTATTAATATGCTTATATTAGTATTTTAGGATTGCAAAAATTTTATATTTAATTTTCGCTTCTATTACTGCATCCATATGGTTATGGTATATCTCTCCACGAGGTTTGTGGTATTACGTTTTATTAAACCATCAACAACGATATATTATGAGTGTGTATATAGAAGTCGATTGAGGAAAATCTTTGTGCAAATACTATGAATATATGAATAATACATATTTATAAATTTAGATATACGCATAGATGTATATTTCACTTTTGCGACATACTTGTAGTACCACATGTAAACAAAAAAGCGTATTGTTTATTGTTCTCAATTCCTAACTAACAATTAACTAACTGCACCTACTGTACACATACTATAAAGCACTCATTTGTACCTGCATCAGTTTTAATGAATATCCAATTTTCAGTATCTTTTCCAGCAAGAACACACTACTAGTTAATATAGGAAAACAAATACGTATTTATTATGAATTATTTTTAACTTTTGCAATTACGCACATTATGTAAAATTTTTTTTCGCATTTCTTTGAAAAATCTTCAAGACATAATTCACATTATAAACACTTTGAAATCAATCTTTTTTTTTAATGAAAAAACTCACCGATTCAAGTAAATATTTATATTAATATATTCGTCGTAAATAATCAACAGTATTCAATATCATCATCACTCACAAAATTTTGTCTTTGTGTGTATTTTCTTTAGCACTGATTTAGCAAAACATTAATAGCATCACACAGCTGACTGTAAAAAGTGATACCAAATTTATAAAAAGGATACCCAAACAAACATTTTTAAGTACACAAGTTCACTAAAGCATTTAATTATTTACGCATACGCAAGCATAGAGTAGCTGACACGATAACCATTTGCCAATCGTGCGAGAGAAAGAGAAAACTACATAATTCCCAATAGACATGAGGTAACATTTTATTTGTGTTATTAATAATTATTTTAATGCTGTTAGAGGTATACGTATCCGATGAGCAAGAATGAGAGAAAGTAAGATTGCGTATTGTGCAGATTCTTTATTTCATTTTGAATGAGTTTGACAATCAGCTGATGGGATGTGATGTCAGAAGTAGAAAACATAAGTGTGAATAAAGTGTAAAATCGACGAAGTGTATAGAATATTTTAAATATTTGAAAGAAAGGTAACATAAATTTAGAAAAATAAGGTTGCAGCAATTGGAATGAAAAAAAGAGTGACGTTGTTACAACAACAACAGTATTTTTAACCTTCAACATTTTGCTAGCACTTGTTCCATAGGCAGATGAATTTACTACTTTGATTGTCGAAAATAAGGAAAACACATCCCCAGAAAGTTTTTCAAAAATAACAAAAAGAAAACTGGTAAATGAATGTTTTCGTAAAGGATTTATTTTAGCTAAATAAACTTTTTTCTTTAGTGGTTCGTGTTTTCATTATATAAATTATTATTTTTTTTTTGCTATATTGGCGACACCGACGTGAACATATTTTCCTTAATATAAGTTAAAACGTTCTGAAACCATTTGTTGCATTGACTAATTTTTCCTATAATCGAATTGAATATTAATGTACATCGATGGACGCAATATTTCTTCGCATCATTAAAAAAATATATATTTGTAACCTGTACATAATTTCGACTAGGCATAGTTATTGTTAAGGCAAGACAAATGAATGAAGCGAAAGATGAAAAACCCCAAGAGGACTAATATAATATTTAACCAACCTTCTAATTGAACTTTCATTAAACTTAAATATGAACTTACTCTTTTGACACATTTAAATATGGTATAAGAATATCAGGTAAAGGAATTGGAAAAAGTTTTTCTTTGACTTTGGAGTATAATAACAATTACGCGTCAAAATCGTGCTTTTTTCTTTCTTTACTACTGCTTCAATCGTGAGAATATACGTAGCTTCTCTTTCGGACTTCGTTACTTGGTGTTGCTACAAAATTATTCAAATATGAGTTTGCGCCTGTTATATTTTATTCTTTGGCGTAAAAAAAGTAGTTCTTACACAAACGAGAACAACTATTAACCGGTGAAACCAGCCTTGGTCCAACAAAGCATATTTAGCTGTAATCATGATTAAAAAAGACGGTAGAGACATAGTATAACAATCAATTTCAATCAACACCGACTTTATAGCAACAGACTTGCTTAGATTAGCTACAATTCATGATCACCTCTGTGGTATGACATAGGAAGAATATGTATAGACAACTTGGCCCATAGTTATTAAGATCATCTTAAATTTAGTAACGACTATCAACAGTCTATCAAAAAGCCTATTAACAACAGAAACTCCGTAAAGTTAATCTACGGCAACTAATTATCTGTGATATCAGATTGTGTTGTAACAATAATTGCATTGGCTTGGCAGCAAATCATTGATAGTGTAATGTTTCCATATGAGAATAAGATTAGAGACCTATACTTAATAGATATACAACTATCGATATGTTGATATATCGATATTAGTTAGTTGTCACCCATCTAAATAATACAATTGAAATAACATGCCGAAGGAAAAAAAGAGGTATTTATCTTTATGGAAATATAAAGAATAATTATTTGATATTTACAAAATTTTTTGTAGGAAACACGAGCGTAAGAAGCCAAAGACAAAAAAGTCAAAACATAGAAAGATGAAAAAACGAAGTAAATATTCTTCATCATCCTCATCATCGTCGTCGTCACCTTCAAGTTCCTCTTCTGCATCATCTAAAGAAAGTCGATCGTCATTAAAATTATTAAAAACTCTAGAAGATCGCCGAGTGCAAGATTATCTAGAAAGAAAACGTTTAAAGAATGAAATGAAATCCAATGAAACACCTGAAGAGAAAAGAGCACGCCGCCTACGAGAGAAGCAAGAAAAAGAAATACGTCGGCGACAACGTATGGGATGGGACACAGAATATCAGAGCTACACTAATCAAGACAACCCGTTCGGTGACTCAAATTTAATGTCAACATTTGTATGGGGTAAGAAGCTTGAAAAGGATGGATTTAGTAATGCTCCAATGGAAGCGGTGGAAGTTCTTTCACGTCAAAAACAACTTGAGAACAAGCTTGAGTTGGAGAAGGTGAAGCGACGACGTGTTGAGCGTGAAATTGAACGGCAAGCACGGGAAGAAGAAGTGGTATTGCAGCAGCGTGCAAAAGAGGCCGCACAATTTCAAGAATGGGAGCGCCAGGAAGATCAATTTCATCTGGAGCAAGCTAAACTTCGCAGTGTAATTCGTATTCAAGACGGCCGTGCGAAACCAATAGATTTGCTTGCTCAATATATTTCTAGTTTAAATATAGAGGAAGCTATTGAAATGCAAATGCACGAACCGTATATATTATTGAATGGCTTAAATGCAAAGGATTTAGAGGATCTACTAGTGGACATTAAGGTGTATGTTGAGCTGGAAAAAGGTAAAAACAGTGAATTTTGGGATGATATGACTGTTATCGTTGAGGATGAGTTACAGAAACTTCAGAAGATGCATTCCACCGAAGATAATCCCGCCATTGTGGGTGGAAGACGAGATGGCATACATCAAAGCATAGCTAGGGATGTTTCAGAAATATTTAAAGGAAAAACGACAACAGAGTTAAATGAAATGCGTACAAGAATTGAAAATAAAATAAACTCCCGCAGTGATGGTGTCGACATTTGTTATTGGGAAAGTCTATTTTCTCAATTAAAAGCGCACATGGCACGAGCGCGGCTACGTGACCGACATCAAGAAAACTTACGGCAAAAATTGAAAATGTTGAAAAATGATCCTGATGACGATTCAAATTCAGATGAACCTTCTACATCGGCAAATGCAAGGACTAGAGAAATAGATCAAGAAGAAAATCGGCCCGCCACTGATGCCAATAGTGAACAAGATGTGACACAAATGGGCACATTGCTTGATCAGTGTTTTGCACTCTACGATGAAGGCGGATATAGTCCGCGTTATATGGAGCCTACAGAAATAGATACCTCGATTAAGGTTGTTAGTGAGTTGCAAAACGACGAAAGCATCAATAGGATGCGGTCTCAATATATGGACAAGCATAGTGAAGAAAAATTGATGTCTCAAGAAGAACTTAAAATGCGCAGCGAAGCAAGCAAGGGAATGCTGGCGGACGAAGCCGAGTTTTCAGTGGAAACACCGATAAATGCTCCCATGCAATTGAGTTCTGATAAATATCGTCCACGAAAACCAAGATATTTTAATAGGGTCCATACCGGCTTCGAATGGAATAAATACAATCAAACTCACTATGATATGGATAATCCTCCACCGAAAATTGTACAAGGATATAAATTTAACATTTTCTATCCGGATCTGATTAATAAATCAGCAACGCCGCAATATTTTTTGGTGAGTTTATATTTTGAAACATTTTAAAACTAATTTCTTAACGCTTGAATTCGTATATTACTTCATTTACAGAGTCAATGTAAAGATAACGTGGATTTCGCAGTACTTCGTTTTCATGCTGGACCGCCATATGAAGATATAGCATTTAAAATAGTACATCGGGAATGGGAATTCAGCTATAAGCGAGGATTTCGATGTCAATTTCATAACAATATATTTCAATTATGGTTCCACTTTAAGAGATATCGCTATCGTCGTTAAGTATTATGTTGGATATGGAATACAATTTTGTACAATGCTAAGAAAAATATAATAAAACTACTGCTGTAAAATAGAAGAAGACAAAAACAGATTTATTAATTAATTATAGATTATTAATTTGTTGACTGACTGGTATTGTAATACAAGGATTATTTCTATAATGACCAGTTTCAGCTTCAAATAAAATTTGTTGTATTTTCAATTTGGCAACTGAACGTGAATATGCATCCGTTATACAGCGCAATTGTGCCGCAACACTTCTGCAAAATATATCGTATTCATCTTCAATATTACTACCGGTTGTCGAATTATTGCTCGTCACTAAAATATTCGTGGCAGCAGTGGCAGCTTCAGTAGCGGTAGTAGTTAATTTGGTACTATCAATGCTAGTTGCTATGTGAGACTGATATTCGTTTTGTGTTTGCTTCGATGATGTTGTTACTTCTTCAGGCTGCGTGTTTCCTACATCCATATCATTTTGTGTAATATTTGAATCAAGATCTGCTGTCCTTAGCAATTTATATTCATAGGTAGTTGAAGTTGAATTTCCCGTCTCATCTTCTACGGCAGTTATATCTGTATGTAGATCCTCGTCGATGTTTTGTCGATGTGAAACATCCGTTATATATTCCATAGCACAAGGTTTGTACTCATCGGACTGATTCTTCTCGGAGCAGCTCTAAAAATATACGATTTATAAGTTCTTATTTCGAAACTTGAAATGAGACTTACAGCAGCTCGTCCCTTGTCCCTTGCCAATGAAACGTTCTTCAAGAAACAATTAGCACGATTAAACCAAAAGAGTTTCGGACTGTACGGTTTATTTTCTTCTTTGTGCTTAATTAATAGTCGTAATTCCTTCGTGTATGTAGTGCGAATGCTTTTAACTTTTAATTTTATGTCGTGTATTGTTAGTGAAGGTACATTTAGGTCTCGAATTATGTTCATGTATGCTTCATCTCGGGCAGATTTGTTTTTATAGCTTTCCATGGCTGGATTCCATAAACTTTCCTGTTTCTCATATGCATCCAGAAATTGAAGAACGCGAATATTTCGATTATCTCCATGTCTAGACATTTTGTAAATATATTACAATGTTTTTATATATTTACAACCGATTTAGTATGTACACACACTTCTTATTTATTTATAATGCTTGCAACACAGTTTGAGATGCAACCATAAAGGCTGTGTTACATGAAATGCGTTTTATCCGTTTTACACTGACGGATTGAAGAACTAGGGGTGACATACTACTTGCCATAGAAACTATTCAATTCTTGATGTCAAGTTTTTTTATATGTAGAACGATTTATAATGAGAGGTGTGGACATTAGATATTTGTAGTAACAATTTAATAATTAACCACATGTAATAAATTCAGATTGCAATTGTTTTTTTTTTTTATATATTTATTGGTAAAATTTTTTTTGTTATTGTTATATGGAATTGTTATCGGAGTGCCACGAAAGCCTATGCAGAATTGGCAGGAGTTTTGTAATTTGAGTGGCAGGAACGCAACAAATCACTTGCGCAATCATATGCTACTTTTATGTCAAGCAGAAATACGAAGATTTGCACAACTATTGAGTGAAAATGAAACGCTTCAAAAACTTCAAGCATTTAATGTTGAATGAGGAGGGGGTTTGGAAAAAACTAAAAGTGTCAACAATAATTATTTAATCTCTTTCTTCTCAGAGAAAATTTCACTTAATTGTGTTTTTTAATTTTTCTTAATTTTCATAAAATTTAAATCTAAAATCAAACCTAGACTAAATGTGTAGCTAAACTTAACTCGCAGTTAATAATTTCTATAGGAAATAGAATTATTAGAAAATTTGATTTTGGTTTGGAACACGAGTACCACCATTGATACGATTCAAATGTACTCTCGACCGTTCTTTTATTATACTTGTATTAATACCCATGTAATTACGAAAACACTGTTCACAAACAATAATATAGAGATACTTGCAACTATCCGTTTATAAAATCCTTTTTCTTAGTGTAATATTAATAATTTATTAGTATAGTACTTTTTCTATTTTTTTTTTTATTTTCAATATTTTAAAATTTAGAAGAAAAATTAATTTGCATTACACACTTCATGTTTGGTATACTATTAACTATACTATTAAACAATTAGATCTCCCATCTCGGCTTCCATCTTTGACGATGTAAAAAATAATTCAAGGCAAACCACCAAGGCGTTTATAATCTATTTTATCCAGCTGCACCAAAGGCTTTAATTGTTCAGCAAAAATTCTCATTTCATCTCCAATCGCATCTTGACCATTTGGTGCTAATACAGATAATTCCACAAGATAACTTTGTGATATCGATTCATTACCGATGTCCTGTTGTTTGCCAGGAATAATTTTAACTATTTTAGAAACCGTAACCTTCATTCGTCCTTTGCGAAACATAAAACCTTTAAATAAAATTCTAATTTTATTCCGAAAACCTTGAACTATCGTGCTAAAATATATTTACCTCGACTTACGTATTCAAAGTCAAGTCTGCAACCTAATTCTGTTAAAAAATCCAATACAGTAGAGGTGCATCCAACGTCGATACTAGAACGTACAAGTGTAGGCCTAGATCGATCTAATTCTGGTTGCCCAATGTATCGAAGTTGAAAAGGGACATCTCGATCGAGAGATCGACGAACACGTAGCATTAGCGGAGCTTGTTGATTAGGTTGCCGAAGGCTTAAGCAAACTTCCAAATCATGAAATGTTTCTGGAGCAGCGTCAACATTGTCACATAATCCTTTTAATCTAAAATATAATAAGTAAGCACTTTGTATACTGCAACGGAAAGCACATAAACAATGATATTCACTTTGTCGTCCTCACCTGTGCATTAAGTGATCAACAGCCGAATCTAAAACAGACCCTTGCAATAAATATTCCTGATTTGGTATTATCCGACTCTGAAGAGCTTGGGATAAAGATTCTTTTGATGATGGTACTTGGTTCATATTGCTTTTTCAGCAAAAATTACAGTCAACGATAGAATGCGTATATATGAAAGTCCTTAAATTTAATAAACAATACAATACAGTTGTCAAATACTATTTGAGATGGCCGATAAATTGTTTGATATTGTACACATATATATCGATATTTTCATAAAAATGTTTGAGTAATCCGTATATTTCATTCTCAATGTTTGCTGTCGAATTAATTAAATTGTTTTATGTTCAGAAATGAACATTGAACACATTCTGTCAAATTCACTGAGAATCGATTAGCGGTAGAAGAAGGGCGCAAACTTTGTATTCTGTAGTCCATGACTTATAGTGCGATTAGTCAACACGCATCGGTAAGTAACGAAACAGCTGATCCGTTACCTACCAATACGTGTGTATGAACTTTACTTCAGCATTCCAGATGTCATTAAGAAGGTGGTGTTATTAGAATTGGTGAGTTGACTTTTCTTGTTGGCCCTTATACTGAGTTGCATTTGATCTTGAACTGTGGTCGAAAGTGCTGATCGAATGAATTTTCATTTGGTATCATTTCGATGCAGCAACGAAAGCAAAATTCTGTTTGACAGAAAATTCGATACTCAACGAAAATTTCGACAGGGTTCCACAGCTCATAATATGAATATGACGTTCATTAATCGATCTTCGATAACTAGCGAAAATCGAATGCAACTCATAGTTGTTGTTATTGTTGTAGCAGCAAAAATACGGAAATGCTTTGTTTTGTTCCCGTACAAAGCATTTCCGTATTCTGATGAGGTGAATGGACCTTGGTCGACCACGTGGTCGAGTGCTTCTGGGACGTATTCCCGTCCATTATTGGGAAGCTGCAACTCATAGTAAGCACCGATGTTTCTTTTTAATTTTTATTAAAATATTTGTATTTTTAATTACATTTATTTTTGTTTGCAAGCAACACACGTGTATGTGGATAGTAGACAAGTAGAGTTTGACAATATTTTATACAAACATGTGTTCTAATGTTTTTGTTGCTTTCGAAGAGTTACCACCAGGAATAAATACGCCTTGAATAGCAAAGATTACAGGGCATTTCCACATGTAAACATTTTATCTTTACTATAGCTGTGTTCACGTACTCGTAAAATGTGTAACGAGAGAGCAGAAACGAGATCTTAAAAATAAGAGAGAGGGATAAAAGTATCGAAAAATTTCTACTACCATAATTTCTATTAGTAATAATTTGCAGCATATCAACATATCAAAAAACAACAAGTCTGAAAATCCATCAGTTGTCTGCATATTTAATAATTTTTAATGGTTTTATCGTTCACTTACCTTTTCTTAAAATTTTCTGTTTATAAGAATATATTTCTCTATTTTGATTTTACCTTCCCGTTGCAAGTTTTTACTGGGAAAGTACGTGAACTTAGCAAATATTATCAGTCAATACATTGCCAATGGAGGCAGCATCTTACTCATAGAATGCAATATATTGTTACGTCTTTATTTTGTGAACATTTAATTCAATTTGAATCAACCTTGTTCGATCATTGGATTCTGTCAATAATAATTGCAACACTTATTTTGTACAACTATATACAGCTACAATTTATTTAATCAACTCTATTTACAATTATTCTTTAATGTACTTGCTATTTTTCCCTCTGTTATTGTATCGATGTTTGCGCAATCACGTTCGGGTTCAATTGATTTCATTTGTCAACAACTGGCCCTATTTAGACTCTGTGGCAACACTCCAGAGTATTCCTTTATCGAGATTCTTCTCTTTCTTTCTCGTTGGCTTGTTCTGATTATCGCCTATTTCTTTTTGTTGACGTTCGTTTCGATGCTGCTAATATTCGTGTCACTCACAATAGTGTCATTCACAATAGTGATGAGTAACCAACCATTGATATTCGTTACAATATGTTAGAGCAATTATGTACCTTGATAAATATTGCCTGCCGTGATGTCAATTTTCCAATTTGAAGGTAAATTTTTAATTTCTACTAAAAGTTCGTTGTGGCAATATCTTCAAATTTAACACAAAGTTTTGGTCGGCGCCCATTTTCTATGCGTGAGTTCTTTTTCGGAGAATTAAAAACGGAAAAATACTTAAAATATCAAACACAATAGAAAAAAATTCGTTTTTTTTTCTTTTTCGCTTTTCTCCATTAACTTTTTGCATTTTTTTTTGAGCTTTTTAAGTACTTCAATGCAGCGATTATACTTGTTTGACGTCATCTTTAAAATACTTTTATCAAGACAAAAAATGTCTACATACAAAACTCGCCATTGATAAAACTTATATCTGGCACTAAAAATGACAGATAGTAGGAAATAATTTTTGCATGTGGAGAATACCCAGAAATACTCCTGCAAGTACAAGTATGACTAACTCAATGACGCTTAGTTATAGTCAAAACTAACAACATTTTAAAGATGAAATCGTTATGTCAAACAACTCGATTCTAACTTTAAGATTATCTTAACTTTGATTATAGCTACGGGTGATTAAGTTTCTCATAGTTGTATTGTACTTGAATTGGTGTTCCTGGGTCTGCTACTCAAGGCTTATTTATTCCAGGTGATAGCACTTAGACAGTAACAACAATATGATGGCACATGTTTGTACGCGATATTAAGAGTGTTCTCGTACGCAATAGTTTGTGATAATTGTTACAAACTATCACGTTTTGGCGTTCTCGTACCCAAAAAACTTGCAAAGAAGGGGAAATTGAGAGTGCGAAATGACATTTCATTTTGAGAGGAAGTTTCAAATTGTTACTGGACAAATTTATACCAGTAAAGACTTACAAGTAGGAAAAACAACTGATCATAATCTCAACCAACTGATTCCCCAACATCAGTATGGATTTAGAAAACAGCATGGCACAATAGAACAAGTCCACCGCATTATAACTCTGATAAGGAACAACTTTGAAGAAAAAAAGTATTGCTCAGCTGTCTTTCTTGATATCACTCAAGCTTTCGATAAAGTATGGTACGATGGCCTTATTTATAAGCTCAAACTATTACTGCCTGCAAATGTCTCCTCATTGCTTAGTAGCTACTTCACGAAAAGACAATTTCTCGTAAATCACAAGGATTACACAACAAATCCATTGGATATTCACGCTGGCGTTCCTCAAGGAAGCGTTTTGGGCTCCTTATAGCCTAGACAGACCGCAGCCTAATTCCGGATTACCGGCGCACTTAATCCGAATAAAATAATAACCCGACAGACGGCAGTATTGCGGATTAACTAAACGGCTGATTGCTGTTTTATTAGGTCTGTCCACTTACATTACTATCACTATCAATTTCTGTCATCTATCACTCTCGATATGAGAAAATCTACAAGAAGTACGTGAACTGAAAACTATCAGAAACTTGTAAATTGACATTCACCGTTCGTAATTGACAGCTGGATTTATTTGTTCGCCAACACTTTTCATGTTGAAGACTGTTAACAATTGTTGAAAGTTTTTTGTTGGCGAACATACCTAATATTTTGTAAAATGGATGGAGAAAAATTCACAATAGACAATTTTCCGCAGTGTTGCCATCTCAAATTGCCCTAATCCTCTTTTATTTTGAGAATTAACTCATAGAGTTTATGCGGATTAGCTGCAGTTAATGCCCGAGTTAATTCGAATTAACTCGGTAATCCGGAATTAGGCTGCCGTCTGTCTAGGCTATTACTGTATCTTTTATACACTTCAGATATGCCCAACAATAACTATACATTCATATCGACCTTTGCTGATGATACGGCAATATTGTGCTCTCGCTCTAACCCCATAGAAGCTACTAAACTCCTGCAGACTCATGTCGGTTCTCTCGAAATCTGGCTAGCAAAATGGCGTATAAAAGTCAATGAATCAAAGAGCGTACATGTAACCTTCACGCTAAGGCTAGATACATGTCCCCCACTTAAAATTAATGGCCAATCAGTTCCACAATGTTCCTCAATATAGTACTTGGGTATTCACCTCGACAGAAGGCTGACCTGGAAAAATCACATAGAGGCAAAGAAAACTCAGATCAAGCTTAAAATTAATCAGTTATGATGGCTGTTACACAAAAGATCAAAGTTGAATCTCGAATACAAAATGCTATTATATAAAGCAATCCTGAAGCCAATCTGGACTTATGGTATTCAGTTTTGGGGCACCGCATCTCCCTCAAATATCGAAAAATTGCAACGAATACAATCCAAGTGTCTGCGAATTATTGTAAACGCGCCTTGGTATATGAGGAACGTAAACATCCATCGAGATTTAAATATACCCACAATTTCTGAGGAAGTTGCAATGTCCTGCAGAAGCTACATTCAAAAATTACACAATCATCCGAATCCCCTTGCTAGGCAATTGTTGCTGAGCACGGGGCATCGTCGATTAAAAAGAAAATACACACTGTATATGCTGTGAAATTGCTATACCTCGCGACTCAACAAATTGTGATGGAACGTAGGGAATATCACATAATTTTAAGTTAGTTTGTAAGATTTGAATACTTATTGTTAGATTCTAAGTATTTTAGAAAGATTCAATAAAAAAGCTTATTAAAAAAAAAAAAAAAAAAAAATAAGCAAAAGAAACTAACAAGCAAACGAACAATTGCAATTTACTTAGTGGAATATTAGCTGTTCGTGAAACTTTTGCTGGTTTTTGCTGGTTTTGCGTTCTTGTACTTTTTGGCATATTTTTCTCTTTGTCAAATTCTCAGAAATTTGTTTACTGGATAATTGTTCTGGAAAAGTACGAAAACACACCTATTGTTAAACTGATAAAATTAAATTTGACAGCATTTTTTAATTCCAATCGAATTTTATTTGCCATATCAGCTCAAATTAAATAAGACCGTGATTGGTTGGTTGGTGACACGAACTTAATTAGCTTAATTAATTAGTCTGCCATGTGTCCAAATAATTCATATCCATTTCGTTTGGTTCAGTAAGCCATTCACATTCGTCCTGGATAGCTCTTTAAGGCTAGCGAGTGTTGGTTTGCCCAGCGCGCGTATCCTCACCCTTTACACTACTTACTTACTAATGTGGCAATTACATTCGAAAATCGATTTAGGCCGAATTTAGCGTGCTTCGCCAGCTTTTTCTGTCTTTGGCTAGAAGGCGCCAGTTACAAGCACCGGAGGTTAGGTTAGGTTTTTGTTATGTTCCAAGTTTAGGTTCCATGTTTTCGATAATCGGTTATACTGCTTTAGTGTCAACTGACATGTCACTCTAAGACACATAGGTCTCGAGTAACTGGCTCTTAATACCTTCTTAGCTAGAGCTTTTTCTTCCATTCGCTCGGAATGACTTAGCCAGTCGATGCGCTTTACTATGTCGGTGTCAGCATATAATTCATACAAGATCATGGTTGTACCTTATTCGTTAATCGCCACCAACGTAAATATGTCCAAAGATCTTCAGTAGGACTTTTCTCTCGAAAACTCGGAGCATTCTTTCATCTGAGGTGGAAATTGTCCAAGCTTCTCGCCATGTGTAAGGACGGGCATGATGAGAGACTTGTAGAGTGTGCTTATCATTTGTCAAGAGAGTACTCGACTTCTCAATTGTCAATTACTTACTTAACCCAAAGTAACATCTGTTTGCAAGAGTGGTTCGTCGCAATATCTCCAGGCTGACGTCATTACTGGTGTAATGACTGTACTGGAAATTTGCAGAGAAAATAAATCAATAGGTAATAATACAGCGATGACTTGAGGAGCCTTGAGGATCTCTCCTGGATTCTTGCATTGCAGATCTTGCTCGATTACTTCGAGGTATCTAGAAATGTTGAAGAGAGTTTACGGCTGTCCTTTAAAATATAGTAGATTAAAGTTGGGTTTGATTATAATTGGGTTTGATTATGGTGGTAGACACCATCAGTACCGTTTTACTTGGATTCATCCTTAAACCGCATCCAGTGGCCCAGGAGTTGAAGTCACAAGCGCCTTTTGCATAATCTATCTGTTGAGCCTTACCAGAATACTGCAATACTAATAATGCAAAGCTAGAGTTGTGATGAGATGACTCCGCCCTGCTGGGTTCCCGTACCAATGTTCTTAATACGAATTATGGTATCTGCATTAGTTCTATTAACCCTAGCTGTTCACTCATAAGAGTGCAGATTTATGTCATTGCATCTGTATTTGCATCTGTGAAATATTTTCAATAAATAATTCAACAAATGATGAAAAATTTGTTTATATTTTGCAATAATTCCGAATTCTCAGCTCAGGAATGGAATTTATAAATTGGAGAATCGTTGGAATAAGTGTTTGGGAGCTTCAGGGAGAGAATATACATACTGAAAAATAAACTCATACTTACAAGTTTAAATTCGGTCTTCGAGCATAATCCATATTATCGATAAATTTCCAAATTTCTTGCTATTTTACCAACAGGGTAGGAAGGTAGGTAGCAAATAAATGCCCAATTTTTAATACACTCCGTTGAAATAAAAGTCCAAAAAATATTTTCCAAAGAAAAATCAATTTCATTTATTTTCTTCTTAACACACTTTTTTTGTATATCTAATTAAAAAAATATCGTACTCATTTTGCAAACATAAGCATATACATATGTATGTATGTGGTATTTAAATGAATATTTTATTTGAAAATTTCATAGGTATGTATATATTTGCTTTTTTGATACATGTAATCAATTCAAAGGATTACATGCTTAAATATTTTGGTATCACACGCATTTCAAATATAAATATATGTATTATTCTTCTTCATAAGATAAGTGGTTGGGTTGAGGCTTCAATTTGAAAATATAGATCTACTATATTTTCAAAATATAGAAGAATATAACCTCAATGTAATGCAGCACCTATCTAATGTATAAGCGCTGTTGTTAAAAATATTCAAAGAAATTGTGTAATTACAAACAACCGAGATTTTAGAATTATACTTTCCGATGGGCATTTATATATATTGCATTTATATATGCAAGATATATGTATGTATGTATGTATGTTTAAAGCTTTCAATTACATTCATTTACAAGCTATATGTACTGTTTTTTTTTATTATAGGCATTTCATTTAAATGAAAAAATTTCAAATGTTTACATTTGTATGGAAGCATTATACAAATTTATTGGCTTATTACTTATAATTTATGCGTACATTGTACTAAACATCCGTGTGTCAGTGTCTTGTGTGTGTGTGTGTGTGTATTTTTTCCCCTCTCTTTCTCTCTAAGTTTCAAAAATTTTAATTCATAATATATTAAACTATGGCTGCGAATTTTTTACATACTAAGTATTACTATGGCCTATTTTCCGGAGTAAGTTGAACGATTTTCTTTTCACATTGTGAAATATTCTACGGCATATGTACGTAACTATCGATTTGATGATAGTGTTTTCAAACCTTCGATCCCGCCATTATTTATAATTAAAATCTACCTAAAATCGACTTTTGTAAAATGTATGCTTGTAAGTGTGTGTATGTACATATAAAAATAGAATATTTAAAATATAAAGTCTACATTTTTAATAGACCACATATTTCTTAACTATGTACGTAGTATATAGTAGCTTATAAAAATTTGTTATATAATGTAAACGACCAAAAATAAAAAATAAAAAAATGATAAGAAAATGATTGCATTATCCTCTATTTATATGTATAATGCAATGGAAGCACTTGCTGCCGGTGGGGTAGTATTTATATCATGCTCTAGCCATCTTTGAACGTGATTCTGTTGAGCAGCGACAACTAAATTGTCTTTGTAGAGTGGATGCATTTCGATATCGAAATGACAGGCTCTCTTGCTGTTTATATTGATGATGTTGTTGATGGCGTCGGCTTCACTTCGGCACTCGGATAAGTCACTGTATGTGGAGGATGAGCTCTCGTAGCCGGATACTGGGGATCCTTTGGGTGAATGGAAACTTGGCGATGGTGCAGACATTGTGGTGGGACTAAGGACACTTGGTGAAATGGATGTCTTTCTGCCGGGAAAGCAGCTATCCGCGACATGAAATGGCTGCTGCTGCTGCTGCTGCTGGTGTTTCTCCATATAAAGAGGCTGAACATTTTGCACATGACCGCCGATATGATTGCTTTCCCGACGGCTCTGCTGTTCATACTGTTCGGATACTATAATACAATCTGGATGATTACTCCAAATAACTGGTTCCAGTTGTTGTTCTCTCACATCGTTGTTTGATTGTTTTTTGTTCGACTTGTTCTCACTGCAAACATTATTTTTAACGTCGGCGTTGTTGTTGTCGTTGTTGTCGTCGTCGTCGTCGTCATCCAACAGATAAGGTTTAAACAATTTGACTGGTTTTACAGCAACAGAATTTTCTTCCACACCAACTTCAACCTCAATGTCGTCATCATCATCATCATCGTCGGTGTCTTCCACGTTGCTTTTTCGTTCCACCAATGTAATCGCTTTTGGCTCATCCGACGGCATCAACTTTGTCAACTTTTCTTGTGGTTGCTCTTCAATGAGGTGATGATTTGATGCAATAACCTTGCGTTTTCTGAAGGTCAAATCAACAACAGCATTGCTATGTGTCACAAGTTCCGTTGTTGGTTCCGTTGTTGCTGTTGCCACATCAACAGTTTTGCATGCGGTTTTCAATTCGATCGAATTAGTTGGTCGGCTGATCGAATTTGAACGTCGCGAACCAATCGAAAGGTCCATTGGTGATATGGCTGACGCCGTTGTCAATGCTGCAAACGGTTTGCATTTCATTTCATAGACATTATCGTCGCTACCATTTACAAAAACGCCGCATTCGTGCACTGTTGCGTTCTCATCGCTATATTTATTTCCTGTTGAAATTGCAGTGTTTGCTATTTTATTATTTTTTGCTATTGTGCTTTTCAGCTCACTTAAGTCATCGCTTGCGCGAATTTGCTCTTCTTGCATCGCAATGCCCTCCTCCAGAGTGGTCGTTGTGGCGACGGCTGCGGCGGCGGCGGAGGCAGCTGCGGCCGCAGCGGCAGCAACTACAGCGTCGGCAGTTGTAGACGACAGCACAGTCATAGGTAGACATGTTGACGGCATGAATGTTGACTGGTGTTGTGTTTGTGGTGGTAGTGAGTGAGCATGTGGTGACAAATTATGAAACTGGTAATGATGATGAAGGTGTTGCGGGGAGATATGGTGTGTTAGAATAGGCACTGCTGATACTGGCACACTCACAGGTGTGTGAATGTAAGGCAAGGGTGTGTAGTGGTGGTGATGATGGTGATGCTGTTGCTGCTGCTGATGTTGTTGATGTGTGTGGTGGTGGACCAAAGATGGCGACATTGTTACCTCACTATTACCACAGTTGATTACTGTGGGGCATATTGACGAGACGGCAGACGTTGTTGTTCGTGTCGACGTGTTCATAGGTGACGATGCAGAGCCCGGTGCCGCTGCTGCCAAGTTTGCTGCGGCTAATACCCCTTGCGCTGTGTTCGTGTTCGCTGTAGCTACTCCCGTGGGCACTAACGATGGCACCGATATCGAATTCACAGTGACACTTTGTGTGGCTGTGTCCAAGGGCATTTGCTGCTGCTTGTGTGACGACTGATTATGATGATGATGATGATGCTGATGCTGATGATGATTGCTTTGACTGCCATAGTGACTGCCCGTGCTATTTGCTGCAACGGCAAGTGTTATTTGGAGCTGTTGTTGTTGTTGTTGTTGATGATGATGATGATGCTGCTGCTGGTGCTGCTGCTGTTGATGATGCGGATGATGCGGATGATGAGTGATATTGTGAAAATGATGCTTGACATTGCTATGATTGATATTAGCCACTGATGAACGAAGATTCGATTCGCATTGTAACCATTTTTGGATCTGTCTTCGATGTATGTTATATTTTCTGGCAGTGGCTCGTTGATTTCCCTTGCAATCGTTGTCATTGCGATACGATTCTAAGACCTGCAATTTAAATTGCGGCGTAAATATACGTCGTGAACCCATTTTGGGACTATTATTAGCAGCTGCTGCTGCTGCTGCTGCTGTATGGACGCCTTGTGGTGCGGTGGTTTGAAAATTCTGCGACTTGGATAGGCAGGCATATTTGTGCTCGATGGTGTTGGCGTCAATCACTTCATTCTTAATCATCATTGAAGCTACCATCTCTGGTGTCGGTAGTAGAGCATTTAATGGTTGGTTGTGAGTTGTATTATTGTCGTCGTCGTCGTTGTCGGTGGCGGTGGTTGTGTAATCCTTATTGTCACACTTTATCACTGTGTTCTTTTGTTCACCATCCATAATAATAGATTTGTTGTTATGCACGACGTATTCGTATTTCATTTAATATGATGCGCGAACGTTTACATTAACTACGATTTAGGCACTTGATTATGTATTATATATATAATTTCTATTTGATTATTATTATTCACAACTCTTGCCAATGAAAACGTTTTAGAATCACTGATAAGTTTGTATTAATCAATAAGAATAGATTTAATAAATTGTATGCTTTTCAGTTGTTGTATTATGTTTTTTTTTTTTTTTGGGCTTATGACACATTCACTTGTTCATTTCGCTTAGAAAATATTTAGTATATAAAATAGTATATTTATTTTATTTAATTTTTGTTCTATTTACTTGTTTGTGTTTGTGTGTGTGTGTGTGTGTATGTATATACTTATATGTAAATGTGAATCGCGCGATGATGACGATCCGAACTATACAGAAATCAAAGCACAAGTGCGCCTCGTTCTAGATTGTTGACTTGTTCTGTGTTGCGAACTAAACAACGAGTGAGTGAATGAGTAACGATTCGAAATGTTCATACATTCATATGTGTGCACATGTATGCATACATATATGTATATCGTTCATCTATCTAGTCATTCTTCCGAAGTCAATTCTCGTTCTAATATGATTCGGCGACGGTTCCCCGATGTGTTTTGTACATATATGCATATATGTATGTATCTACAAGTGTTTGTTGGCAGATTTCGTTTGCCACAGTGTGTTTAGATGTGCGCGCGGTGATTACCGCGTAACGAACGTACATACGTCCACCTTGTAATTTCTTTTCAAACTGAACACACAACAGGCGCTATGGTGTAGTTGGCAGACATTCTGGCTCTAGCGAGTGCTGTTTGTATTAGTGTGTTCGCACCTCACCAATATATGCATTCAACAGTTGCTTGCGTGTGTGTGTTATGTTCAATACCCAGTCGGTTCGAATACGAAGCGCAATGGCTAATAAGTATTGGAAGCACTTCCGGACCCAATGTGATAAAGTTAACTTTTTATTTTGTGGGTGGGGAATGTTGAAGGCTTGTGGGTTTTTTGGATCTCTGGTGGGTTCATGTTGGCGCAAGATCATATTTTTGATATAGTTTTTCCAAAGAAATAATATTGAAGTATCTAATACTCTGGAATATAGTTGGGCATACCTAGGGGACTAGTTAAAATTCATCATTTAAGTACACTAGAAGTCTATTTACTGCGCTCTTATCTTACAATAACGAACCCATGCAATTTAAAAGTGAATTTTGAAAATTACCAGTCTTCGAGAATGCTAAACAGTCTTCGAGAATACTGAAATATGCAAATTCAGATTAAACCATTTGATTGAACAAAACAATTTTTCTATCGTAAATTTACGAACACGAAAAAATTCAGTCACAATTCAGTTATTTATGACTTTTGGCAAATTTTACGCTTTAGCACTAAGCCCTTTCCTATTTAAATAATATACTTATATAATATAATTAAGGTTTTGAAAGAAAGTTTGGGCATATGAGCACCACGAGTATGCTTTAGATGCAGTATTCATTCAGCCAATTTTTTTGTAGGTTTTTTTTTTTTAACAAATTTAATTAGCATATGTTCTTTCGTTGTTCTCCAAATTTTTCATTCCATCATATATGTTATTACACTCAATTACACAGTTACATAATAAGAAAAAGAGTATGATATCCGACGGACCAGAGTTTCTTTCCTAAGGTTACTTTCTAACCTCAAAAACATATTTTTTTTTTGGTTATTTTTGCATATATTTTTGTAAATTAAAAAGAAGCCTGACAATGTTGATGGAAGTTCAGTCGTGAATTCAGACATCCTACTACTTTTTTGCCATAACAAATCCCAGAAAATAAACGTAGAAATTCCGATGATAAAAAAAAATAAATTAAAGTAGAATGTCAGACGGCCAAGAATAGAGAAGTTCTATGAATTTTGTATAGCTGAATCCGAATTTGTAGTCATATTTTCTCATTTCGCTCTCAGCTTTCTTTCTAACCTCAAAATACATGGTTTTCGGCAATTTTGTAGCTTTACTTTGAGCTTAGAAAGAAACCAGAGTTGCGATCTAAAATTCATGGAATGTGACTACTCTCATTCTACTTAAAGAAATTTTTGTGTGTTGTTGTTATCTGTTTTTTTTTGTTTTCGTAGAAAAACAAGTGCTCATAAAATACCTATTGGGGCATAGTATACGTGTTTCATGCACACACATATCTATGTAGGTAGAACATGTTTGGTGTTGTTGTATTGGTTGAGAATCGTTGTTTATGTATAGGTGTATGGGTGTACATATATGTCGAAAAAGATGTTTATGTGTGGGAGTAAGACGAAACCGACAAACTTGTAGCGCTCGTCGTTCACAGACAGAGTTACATTTTCAAAGAGGGGTTTTCTTTTTATTATTGCTTTTTTTATTGTAGGTAGATAGGTAGGTAGATAGGTAGATTCGTAGGTATTTAAGTAAAGTCAATTCTGGGAAATGTTTGTATGCGCGCCAAAGAGTTTATTTATTGAGAATGTGTGCATATGTATATACATACTATGTGTATATGTATGGCTTTTGTTAATGGTACTCGTCAAACTTGAACACGTTAAGTGCGCCTAATATGTTAGGCTACTGTATATGACTTATACGACTGACTGACTAGGCTGCCTGCATATAGTAGGTATAACAATTGTCGAAAATATTTATGTAAATCTTTGCTATTCTCTAGCACTACTAACCATAATATTCTCTAGTGACGATATAAATGTGATGTTCTATGTTAGTATGTATGTGTAAGTATTTATATATGCATATGTACATTAATTTCGTTTCGATATAATTTGTATACCATTGTGTGCTGCTTTTTCAATCTACAATATAGAGTTAGTATGCTTGTACTCGTATGTGCATACATAACTAAGGCGAACAATGCAACACCATTTAAAATGTGCACACTCAGTAGCCGATACATATTTTGAGTACATGCATGAGTACGAGTACATGATTTGCCTACATCTGTATGTGTACCTATGGCAAATGCACCAGCTACGATTGCAACAAAACATTCTACGCAGTGCAAAGTAAAATGTTTATATACATATGTAGACATACATATGTGTATACACATCCATATGCATACAGATTCATACACATGTTTATAAGCATTCATATAAAAGGCAGAATGAAAATTGCAGAACGTACGTACGTCGTCTTTGGAAATTGAAAGAAGAGTGAGTGCATATGGTGTGTGTGTGTGTGAGTGTGTGTGTGTGTGGATTTTGTGCGGTGTGGTGTTTTACGAAAGAGCCCATTATTCTTTGAAATTATTTTATTTCATTGTTTTTGTTTTGCGTTTTTTTTTTCTTTTTGTTCCCCCTCTTATTTCATGTTTTATCTGCTTTGCTGAAAAGTCATGCTTCTTCGTTTATTTGACGACCGACAATAAATGCACACAATGCTCCTACATTATGCATAACATACATACACACACATACATATATTCCTACTCGTATACGACAATTTACAGAGAAAAATACTTGCGCGATATTAACAAAAAATTGCTGCGCGCCACTTTTCGTTTCTGATGATGACAACTCGTTTCTACATACATACGTATTATACCTATCTATACATTCATGTACGCTACATACAGCAATCGAAAACTTTTAGATCGAACCATTCGATGATCACATATATATATACATATATATATATATATATATATATATATATATATATATATATATATATATATATATATATATATATATATAAAATACATTTTTCCATCGTTGAAGGGAAATTATTGATAGTTTAGAGATTATACAAAAAGAATTGAAATGAAAACTGGTTATCTAACTATAAACTCATTGATGGTATTGATGATACGTAGGTACTTATGAGCACATAATATGTAGGGAGCATCGACTGCGACTTGAAAAATGTTCTATTTTATATTTCACCATATGCCAGTCACAGAATTGTATACTACACATAAGTAGCAGCAATAAATATAAAGTTATTTTTATTTCACACACACACATACACACATGTATACGCCTCAACACGCTTGCATGGGTGTATGTATGTGCTATACGTATGAACAGTTCACAACACCAAGAAGCACGCCTACATGCACAATACACAATACGTACCCAATATTCTCATTTGATATTTTCTGTGACAAACAAGTTTGATAACCAAGTGTATGCGTGTGCATGTGTGTGTGTGTGTGAAAATGCTATGTTGTCGATTTTTGTTCAAATTGAAGAATGATACATCGCTACTAGAAGAACTAATAATATTTATTTGTGTTCAATGTATTGCTCATATGTTCGCCTAGCAATTGTTTTTCACTGCTGATAGCTGTGAGTTATAAGAATATATTCTAATATATATATTATATATGTAGATGTACAATTGTTAGTGTATATATATAAATATGTATATATATTATATAAAGTCAAATAACAAATTATAAAAATAAAAACCTTTCTGTTTTCTTTAGCTTCACTAGCAAACGAAAGAATTCAACATCGTTGCTCGTCATCATTTTATTTTCTGATGTTTTTTTTTTTTTTTATTTATTCATTTCATTTCGTTTATCTTTCTTTTCTTTGCTTCTTTGCCTTTATTATTTATTGTTTTTGTGTTTTTGTGTATAAGTTCAAGCTATCTGGTTGTATGTTTACTAGTATTGAAGACTGAAGAGTTATGTATAGTATGCATGGATGTGTATGTGTATGTGTGTATGTTGTTGTGTGGTTATTTTATAGCTGTGAGGCTGAAAAACGAACGCAAATGTGGCAACAATGCACTGATCAAGGCAGACAGAATGTCGCCAGTACGTGAGATTATACCAGACACCATGTCGACGGTGTTGTATTCTTATTATGTATTTGATTTTGTTGCTGTTGTAGCTGCCGTACATGCTGGTATTTACTGGATACCATAGCATATTATACATGTACTTATCTACAAAGAAAAACATATACCCATAAATATATACATTGCTATGTAACTATTTATATATATTATATAGTAGGTAGCTAGTATGTACTGGGTGCTTCATTTAACTTTGGTACATTTTAGTGCAACAGCAAAATCAAATTTCAGAGCATTGGGTTTAAAAATATGCAAATTTTAGGTGCCAGAAAATTATTATAACAAATTTATGTACATGCACATGGGTGTTCATATGCACATTTTAATTTTGTTATTTCATTATCTGTATATTCTATATACTTATCTATAGATATGCATATATGTACATATAAATGGCAAGAAAGGGGGGGCCCTCGTCATTTATCAGCTCAATATTGATACGAATGATTGTACTTAGGTTTGATATGAAGCTATCGTCTCTTTGACAAATATCAATGTTGCTACGAAATCGCATAAAAGGAAGTGTGAATTGGCCATTTAATCCAAATGAAGAATATTGAATGTCTATAGAATCATCGAAGATGCAATCTTGAGTGATATTATAGAGGGACTATTTTTTAGAGGGTTAGATCTTTAAAGATATAATTAAAACAAATACAAAAATAATATTTTTTTAAAACTTGATTTTATGCCATTATCGTTTAAATACCGAAGTTCCTGCAATTTGTCAGCTCAATTTTGTCCAACATTTTCGAGTAAAGCCGGTCTTCGGCAATTGTCAGTTTGCGTTAGCGAATATCAATAGCAAATAGTAATCCAGCGATGTTAAATTACACGAAATGTAGCTCCAACAATTGTCTGGATCCATGTTTCACCGTGCTTAAAAAAAAACTCATTTCGGAAATGGCAAACTGTAGGTGTAATGAATCAAAATGGCTACCTCTCCAAAAAAGTATTTTGATTTTGTTCGATTTTGGTTCATTGCTAGCTGGCGTCAGTTATAAATTACAAGCGCTATTACGTTCTTCAGTACTTGGTTCTGGCAATGGAGGTTGAGTCTTCCTCTTCGACTTTGTCGTTTTGTGGTTTCCGAAGAAAACCATGTTCATGATGGAGCACTGGCTCCATCATGAACATGTTGTTCATGATGGAGCCAGTGCAGCCGCTTAATTTTGATTCGCTTAACTCTGACAATATCGGCATACTCTTGAAAGGCAACCCAAGCAACCTTAGAGTCATCCGAAGTGTAAAATATGTAGGCTTCTAAAGGGGGGTTTTTTTAGTGGTTTCCTTTTCGGATAACGATTAACACAAGCCACAAGTGTAAAATATGTAGGCTTCTAAAGGGAGTTTTTTTTTAGTGGTTTCCTTTTCGGATAACGATTAACACAAGCCACAAGTTGGTCAGATCTGGAAGCCCTACTTTCAATGGTGCTCAATTTGGTGTGTGTGCATCCACTTCATAAAAAATTTGATGTAAACACCTCGGCCTATGACTTTATAAGATGCGAATGGTGTAGAAATTAAAGCAGAATGACCATCATTCGCATCGTACGTTCGATAAATGGGGGCAAATCAACTGGAAGTCAACCCACTGTTTTGTTGCAATATTTTGTTCAGTGATAGGTTCATTTTTAGTTCAATGGTCATGTCAACAATAAAAATTGCTGGATTTGAAGTGAAGAGAATCCACGAGAGATACACGAAGCGCCGTTATATGATATCTACATAAACTCGCTGTATGGTGTACTTTATGCGACGGTGGAGCCGTTGGATCTGACTTTTTTAAAAATGAGAATCGTGAGAGCGTTGTCGTCAACGGCAAACGCTTTGGAACCATGATTGTCGATCATTTCGTTACCAAATGGAATGTAAAAATTACCTTTCTAATAAAGTAAATTTTCAATGTAATATAGTGTAATCTTATTATTTCACTTCAATTTAAAGTTCTACACCTAAAGAACACCCTGTGTCTGATATTTGTAAGAAGAGGCATGATTTGAGACTTGTAGATTGCGATTTTCGATCTTCGAGACAAGGTTTGACTTCTCAATTGTTTATTTAGCCCAGAGTAACACCACTTCATAATTTCATAATTGTTGTTTATGCTGGTTCCGAGATAGACAAAGGCGTTTACTACCTCGAAAGTACAATTGTCAACAATAACGTGTTTTCTAAGGTGCCACGACTCTTTGTTTGTTGACCCTAGGTACTCTGTCGTACTCTCGCTTACGTAATACTCATTAGACACGGTACTCTTTCCTATTTAAAGAACGCTATACTGATTGCTGGCTTATTTATGATGATTAGGTCAATATCGACGGCACTGATCGTCAACACTATACTTTTGTTGATGATAATACGATTGTCTCGTCAATCAGTAGTTCATAAAATGCCCTAGATAAATCGAAGAGTGAAGACAATTTGACTTAGTATCCTTATAAAATACATTTATCATTTTACGTAGTGCGATAAGTAGTCATTTCTTGTGTCAACAACGAGTCAAAATTTCACATAAATTTTGTTCGTGTACATTACTATCACTTTCTGTCATTAAGAGAGTAAAAACAAATTACACTCTCAATATGAGAAAATATAGAGAAAGTACCCGAACGGAAACCTATCAGAAATTTGCAAATCGACAATCGCAGCTGCATTTTTTTTCTATAGGTGATGGAAAGTGATGGCAAACATTTTACTATCACAAATTATTAGCTCTCTTCAATTTTGACGCTCTCACTTTTGCATTCTCTGTCACTTAAATCGAGTACACGAACGCTTTCCTGTCGACAATTGTCAACAATTATTGAAAGTTGTCAGTTAGCGAACAAACCTATCAACTAGTTCGTTATTTTGGTTTTATTAACGGTTTAAAATAAGGAAATGTGCGTTTTTACTATCCAGTACTTATATTCCTGTATGGAAAGGCATACGGGGAACATATTACAACCCATTATAGGGACCTTTCACTTTGGATAACTACTGTCAGATATGGTTTCAATGAATTTAAGCAGTGCCTCACATCTATTTTCGATAAATGACGTCCAGTTTGTAAAAATTAGTGTGATTGTGTATGCAATGATCAGCAATATCCATGATGACGAATGAAGATCAGAGGTGGAGTATGTGCCCTCTATTTTATTACTTGGACTTGAAACCCTGCTTTGGGATTCCATTGTTCTTGATCAACTCAGTTTTTAAGGATTGAGCTAAAAATATTTGGAAATCCTAATAAAATAGAATCGCAGACTTACTCAGGTACACTAAAGAGATTACCAGAACAAACACAACTGCACTCCCATAATTTTGAATCAGTTTTATTTAAGATTGCTGAAGTATTAAATAAAGCTTAAGTATTATATTCATAAAATAGGTTTATTTAAAGAGATGATTAGTCGTATTTACCTGAAAGACGATGAAACGACTCGGTATATTTTTTTGCTACTGCCTAGCATTAGAGAATAATATTTTGTTTCAATATTGGTTATTTATTTAGACCATAAAAATCTTATTTATATGCCTGAATAATATTTTACATAAACAATAGCAAGCTGCATGCCACGTTTGTTGTTGTTGTTGTAGCAACAAGAATACAGAAATGCTTTGTTTTGTTCCCGCACAAAGCATTTCCGTATTCTACTGTGTTGAATGGACCTTGGTCGACCACATTGTTAAGTGCTTCTGGGGCGTGGACCCGTCCATTTTTGTGAAGCCCATTCTTGGGAGAGAAATGCATGCGAAAGATTCCGCATTCATCATATTCTCTAGATTTGATGATATTTGAAAGATTAGCAGCAAATTTCAAAATCATTCCCGATGTAAAGATTTATTTTGAGGAGTTCAACAAAATTTCTTGCTTCAAACGGGGTTTTATCAATCGCCCGTCGCATATAATATGGCCATCCAGAAAAGATGGCGGGTGTAAAAAATATAAGTACCTACAATTAAATAAAAATAAAAATTGGTTGTAACTTTGAATTATGGTCAAATTTGAAATATTTACATATTCATCGTTAAAATGTGGGTCAATCAAAAGCCATACAATATATTTTAGTTAATAAATATATGCTTAAAAAGCACAAATATTTATTTCATACATATATGTAAAATAAAAATTTCGCTAATAGCATAACACGCATATTATATGTGAATAGCTATGTACATTTACGCACATATGAGCTTTACAGCAATATCGCCAAGTTTGGTATACCTTTTGAGCAATAATTACGTGATTAATTACACGCATCAAATTATACCAATTAATTCGATTAATTAGGTGCAAATGTAACTTATTTCAAATGTATGCGCTAAAAATGCGGAATTCCAAAGAGTAGAGATGAAGCTGTTCATGAAAACAAGAGCCTCAGAAAGAATTCAGTGACAAAATTTGGTACAGTGTTCGTTGTGACTCACTTCATTAAGGCCACAAAGAAAATAACTTTGAATATCAAAACAGCTGTACGTTACGTACGTAACATTATCAGGTTGTCAATTAGTTTTTTTTTTAGTAATGTGTTTTTGAAATAATTCTGAAATAGCGATTTGTCATAACAGTTACGCAGCCTAAAATAGGAATCATATGTCTTCTTCTTACAATGTTCTCCATAGTGTTTAGCTTTGGAGAGTCAACATTTTCGCAACAGTGAATTGCCAAACAACAAACACTCTCTGAAGATCATGAAGTTGGCCCAAATGTGTTGTCAAGCACGAAATTGCAGTTTAACTTTTGTCATATTGCGTTTTACTCCACATTTTATAAAAGTTATGAAATTGGCAACATTCATTAAAATATCTCGAATCGTCTTTAAAAGGTTGAAATACAAAACCGAACTCTATATACTTTTCTCGAGATGCTCCCCAACGATATCGACAAGATAAGCATTTCTATACGTATTTAGGGTCTATGAATTCGAATCCAGAGTTGATTTGAATTGGCCAGGTCCCATTTCGTTCCTAACCTCCCAAAAATGATGAAAATTGAAACATTTTTTAAAACACCCAGAAATACAAACCCGACCCACAATCAATTTCCCAAAAAATAGTTACTTCTTCTCCACCACTTAGAGAGGAGAGAGCTACAAATAAAATTGAAGATTTTATAAAATATGTTACCACTGCTCTCAGGTTAAAGGGGTAAAATATATGACCCCACCCTAATTCATTATATTTCTAGATTCTATCCTTGCATCTTAGCCAGACTTCCTAATGAGTAACGAACTTTATTCTGCCCGTACAAAGATTTGCCGAATAATGTCGTAATGTGGAAATCGTTTGAGAAACCAACCGAGTATATTTTTAAGCAAATGATTACAACATCTGAAAATATGATGCTAAAATGATAGTTGACGAAGCCATTTTATGGTATTGGAAGGGTTCAATGTAATTTGATCTATCACCATGTGACTAATACTTACGAGAGTGGAATGGTAGACCAATTGAATTAAACGAAAAGTTATTTATTTTTCATCGTAGCCTCCTTTTAGTTCCAATGGGCCATTGGTACACATGCGGAGAAAATGGGTATCCCGCACAACGACCATTGCAGAAGCTGCAACGACATAACCGCTAAGGAGACGGTAGAGCATTTCTTGTGCAAATGCCCGGCCTTATCCAGAAACCGATTAACATCCTTAGGTAGCCCTTTCTTTGATAACCTAGGACAGGTATCTAAAATAGAGATCTCTCATATCCTTCAGTTCATAAACAACTCCGGCATATCCTTCAACACTCAGTAGGTCTTAGCGAGATTTATGGCTCAAAACGGCATTTTGTTTGCTACTTGAGCGACCAGGGTCGCAGCCATTCTACCTACCTACCTACCCTCCTTTTAGGTCGATTCACTTGGTATAATGAATGATGCTTATACCTTTTTAAGCCTTCCGGATAGAACGATTTACGAAATACTCCAAATAGAACTCTGTATCAGTAATGACCTCTTTATTGGATTCAAAATGTTTCACATCTGTGGCATTTTTTTAATCTTTGAAAATAGCAATATTTCCAAAGTTCGAAAAATATTTTTTGGGAATAGTGCGGAACTGGCATTATCGTATTGTCAAAGCATACATCTCGCCGATCGCTCTCTCATGACCAAAATTTCATGTGTGATTTTGCCTACATATTTACCATGTCAAATATTTTGCTCAACGTCGTCGACGGTCTTCTAACACGATGAGGCGAATTTTATTGAATAGTTCTTCGGCGATGATCTCATTTGGACATTCTGAGGGTTCATTTGTTATCGTCGACATTAAAAAAATTTGTTAAATCACTTCTGAATAATTCCATACATTATCACGGGCTTATCCTCGTATGCTAGGAAATTCTGACACTGTAAAATGCCATTGAGTAGGTCGCAATAGAATTATAAGGTGGATCTCATGATACATGAAAGAACAACACATTAATCATGACAAGAAAAGTTCAATAATTTCAAATTGTTTGGCTTCATAGTGGTTAGTGTGTTCGCCTTCTGATCTGTAGGTCGTGGTTCAATTCCCGGCTGATGCATAACAAATTTAATGTCGATAAGATTTTTCTTTCGAATGATACCCACCTGTCGGCAAGCAATTGGCAATTCTTCCGACAGTAACAACTTGCCATGAAAAAGCTTCTAAAAGAACTCTGTGGCAAAGCTCAGAAAAAGTGATGTCACAAGTGTTCTGCCCTTCGGAACCGGCTAAAATAAGTAGGTCCCTTCTAATACTGTCTAAATTTAAGACGCACAACAGTAATGGAAGAGAAGCTCGGCCAATGAGCCCTTTGGGGCTTTAAGTGCCACATATTTATTTATTTTTTTTTTTTGGCTTCATAGGGACTCGATATTTGGGTGCACACTTAAAACTGGAACCATCGAAATATGATCCGATCCCTCGAAGGTAGAGTTATAAGTATATCTCTAGATTCGATTAATATTATCATTAGTTGCATTTGATGTTATGGCACGACCTCCACTCTAGACAAACATACGCCATAAAAAAAAATGCCTTATTAGTACCTACTTCTTATATAATATGAATGTGTGTATGTTTATACTTACATATTAGAAAATTGTATGGGTTATATGTAGATATACATATGTATACTTCTATGGAATACGAAAATCATCTACAACACATTGTTTAATGAAGCATATACAGAAAACATCGAATACCTGCCAGACAGTCTGTCGCCAGCCAACGGTCAAATATATGTATATTCTTTCATTTGTGTTGTACGAGTACGACTATGTACTTTGTTGAGGAATGTTCTTACAGAATACAGAACTCGTTCGAAAAGCAAATGCATATATTGTATATACATTGTAGGTATATGGGGCAAAGGGAGGAATAATTCCAAGACAAGCATTCACATATACACATATACTCGTATATAGACGAATGTACCCATATCTATAAAAATACATTCGTTCGACGTCGGGTAGCAACCATGCAAGCAAATACATATGCAATCGGTTTTTGTTCATGCGCCTGTGTATGCGTGTGTGTTTATATAAAGTGAAACTGCATTACAAACGACTGTACTAAAGCCACTAGTAGATTGAAAAAGCAGCATGAAATCCAACACTGAATGTGCTGAATGAACAAATGAACAATAAAAAAAAAAAATTAAAAATTAAAAAAAAAAAAACAACCGACCACAATTCACACGAAGCATACTATACGTATACAAAAAAAGCAAAGGCGGACATGGATGGCGGGGTAAGGTAAGGAAAGAAGTCAATCTCGCTCATATTCTTTTCATCGAAACCAATGAGTTCTTTGAAAATTCAACAAGTTATTGCTTTTGAACTCACGTTTTACGTGAGTTGTAATATAAACACCATGGCATCCACTCGAGCAACATTGCAACCAACTATGTTATGTACATATGTACGAGTATGTATGTATGAACGTTCAACGTCAAATTTGAGATATCAGAAATCCTTACCCGCTGCACACGCATATATGTATGTAAGTATGTGTATATGAGCATATTCCCAATTGGAAACAATTAAATCCCATAGCCTATATGGGTACTTACATATTCAATTAATAAACGCCGCCAAATCTATTTTATAAATATTTGAATTTGTTTGGAACATATTACTTTTTTGTTTGTTTTTACAATTTTAATCCATCGCACAGTAGTACTAATTAGCCTCAGTCCTTAAGCTAAGCTTCACGGTAATTTATGTCATTACATATTTCGATTCAACTTTCATATACATATATGTGGCACTAAGAGCTCAGTGGACCTAAGGACTAAGGACTACTCTTGCAGTCTTCTACTACTACTACTACTACTACTACTACTACTACTACTACTACTAATAATACTATTATTAGAGAAATTCCCTTCTGGGTACAATGTTGGTGACAACTTTCTGTTCTATAGTATTTACGATGCATATAAGGAATATATGTAGCATGTATATATTTTGAGAATAGCTTACACATACGAATACAAAAAAAAAAAAACAAAAACATATGAGAATGGCGCATGCACGGCACTCTGAAATGGCTTCGTAGTTGAATAATGAATGCATTTCTACTTATAGCGCATTAAGAAGACAGTCAACTAGTAAGTATTATACTTGCTAATCTAAATTATATACGGATAGCATCTATTCGAAATACGATCCAAAAATACCGCCAACTTAAGAATTACAATAATATCATTTTACTCGTTCTGGATGGAGATATGGGTTTTAGAGCTCCAGCTGCGACATGTTTATTCTCGTTCTTTCTCTCCCTCTCTTTCTATTCATGTTTATTCTTCTAATAATATTGTAGATTTCAAATTAAAATTTAAGATTTTAAAAAATTTTACCAATTTCGTTCACTTTTCATATAAAGTTGGCAATCCTTGAACTGGAAAGACCAGGACGAAGACCCGATTGCCGTGGGAACATCGTATGCCGGTGTACTATGATCTTAAAGCTTTAACTCTTGTTTCAGCTGGATTTTGTAAATCATTGTGCCAAAATCTTTTAAGCAATCAAGTTGTAGGTAACAATATTGATCTGGCCGGGTGCCGTTTGAGTTTTCTACATGAGCCGTGATGCTCAAATTTATCATATGATATATGGTCCCAAGCTAAATTGATAACTACATCATCCTCTAGGCCAGAACTAGTTAGTAGTATTGCCTGATTTTACAATCAAATCGATCAAATCTCTCCATGCTCTAGAAATAAATCTTCTAAAGAGGCCTCATTGTTACAATTTCTGACGCGATTCTAAATTTCAATTGGCGCTTTCTTATTTTTATTTGATGGTTTCTCATTTACAATTAATGCTATCACAACTTCATTGGATAATTCTCATTTTCAAAGGTCGCTTTCTCATTTTAAACTGAAAATGATGTAGATGGGATATGACAGATACATTTCGTAAACTAATTTGCTCTATAGAGCGGTTTCATCCTATCCATATTATTTTGAAATTTAAAACGAAATATCGTTAGATTACAACAAAACGTGCAATATTTTTTAATTCTTCAAAATCACCTAAAATATCATCAATTTACCGAACTTTTGTTAGTCCCTGAGTATTTACTAATTAATAGAAGAGTTTGAAATTGGACAGATTCAGCTTAAGCAGACGCCTATATCCTTTACAAAATTATATGTCCGTACGATTGCTTTAATATTTAACGAACGAAAAGACAAACCGATGGAACGTCGAAAAAGAGCAGAATCGGATGAAAACTACTACTATCTCTAGTATAAAAGTATGGTTTTTCGCAAGTATGTCTGTCCATCTGTTATATTGTACCGCTGTTATGAATGTACTAGTTTTAGCCACCAGTCTGGGGCTAAATGGTAGCTTAACTAGTAACAGCTTCGGCTACGAAGTCCAACCGGAGACTTTAATACGGTACTGGAATCAGGAGCCCTTAGAGTTCGCTTCAACTTGATCGTTGGGAACGGCCCTTCGGAAAGCTTCGTGGTGGCTATGGTTTAATCCCACAGGCACGCGGGTAGGGCATGTTGCTCGGTGTGAAGTTGCATTTCAACCGGGTGCTGGGACCCATAGACCAACAGAACTTTAAGATTCATTTACCGCGAATTAGTGCGGCAGAGCTAGAAGTCTTTTGTCGCCTAGTCCTGCGGGGCACATATCAACGTTTAATTTGATCCGCTGTGCTTTGAGCGCCGTGAGATAGGCCTTCTAGGCAGGTACTCACGTAAAACTTTCTCCTTCTTCTGTCATATTGTAGTCTATCGAAGTTTTGAAATAAAATTTAAATTTAATATTTAATTTTCTAATTAAATTCTTACAATAAGTAAATTATGTAAGAAACTAAAGTCAAATTTTGTCGCAGAATAAAAAAACACTACTATACTCAACAACGGTGATATTCTCTTCTCCACGCACTAGGGTGTATGAGACTTGAAATCTATCCGCGGTCCGTTAAATCCACTTTACATTATATCTACTTTCAATGACAGAATTACGATTCTATATTTATTTTTACGTTTAATGCCCATTGTAAAGTATCGGGCATGTGTTGGAAATAATGCGATTTTTATTTAATTTTAAATTGAAGATTTGGGTTTAAATGAGCGTTTTTATTCTCTTCGTATATTTAATGCATCAAAACAACAAGAAAAATTATGAGTAAGTTGCGAGACGTCTTCGTCTTTGGCGCATGCCAGATCGTTGCGATTTGATATTCGAAGTTCGGTGGCAATTTCATGCGAAAACGAATTGTCGTCAATTTGCAGAAAAATTATGCAGAATTTCATATTAAATTTCTATACAAAAAGGAAAAAGGTAGTAAAATATAATCATCCAAGACTCGAATTTTCCACAAATAATGCTGAATCAATGAATTGTCTTTATAACGCATGTTGAAATATTATTTTATTGTATTCTTTTTACATAGTATATATTGATGCATATCTTTTTTTTTTTAAATCTTAATACAAATTGTTGGTGGATATAATATTTTACATCATACGAGTATAATTAAAACATTACAATACTTGTTGTACTTATATATGAATATGTATTATTATTAATTATTTACGTATACTACATGTAGGTGAAGAAAATTATCTGGATAACTTAAGTGCTCGGACATCCATTGTAGCTGTGTTTCGTTATGAATTTCAATGCCATGAGTTCGAAATCGTACTGAAAATAAAATTGGGGGGGAAAAAAAGAATGAATTTAATACGTGTGCATTAACCAAATATGAATATGTCGTATTCAAAATAAGAGTTAGATTTATAAAATAATATTTAATTGACAATTTGATCATTATTTTGATCATAACTCATACATTTCTTTTATTATTGTGAGCACAGGTGTTCAACCAAGTGTATGCATACTTCTATATAAGGGAAAAAACTGTTAACAATGATATATTATATGTAGGTATCTAGATAGGTATGCAGAACGAATTTTAATTAAAAAGAAAAACAAAAATGCAAAACCTTACAAAAATCTTCAATCTCAAATAATACTCGTCAAGTATCAAAAAGGTCTCGATTACCGGATATGGAGAATTGTTTTATTTTTGTCCGGAATTCAACAAATGGAGTGACTAAATGAATTCATTTAGTTGAAAATTACATAATAAATATTATGTAAATATGCTCGCATCTAAATGACAATAGAAGCGCTTTTGCCTCTACATAGTATCTTTTTCCGGAAGCATGTGGACACGTCAATAAGTGGAATATTTTGTACGAGTATGTACCTTTATTATTTATATTAAATCTATAAAATATTTAATTGAATTCAAAATTATGAGAAAACGACTGTTAATTTGTAATACACCAAATAGCGGCTTCATCCTTGCAGAGTCGATAGGCTAATAATTTTTGTGGCTTCTTTTGAGTTTCGAGGCCATCATGAGGATGATTTCTTTAATTAATGTCTTCTTCCATTCGCTCGATATGACTTAGCCAACGCAGCCGCTGGATTTTGATTCGCCTGACTTTGTCAATATTAGCATACAGCTCATACTGCTCATCGTTGTGACTTATTCGATACTCGTCATCAATGCAAATAGGCCCGAAGATCCTGCGCAGAACTTTTCGCTCGAAAACTCCAAGCATTCTCTCATCCGTGGTGGAAATTGTCCAGGCTTCTGCACCATATGTTAGGACAGGAATAATGAGGGACTTGTAGAGTGTGATTTTCGATCTTCGAGAGAGGGTTCGACTACTCAATTGCTTACTCAGCCCAAAGTAACACCTGTTAGCAAGAGTTATCCTACGCATGATCTCCAGGCTGACGTCATTACAGTTGTTAATGCTGGTTCCAAGATAGACGAAGTCCTTCACCACCTCGAAAGTGTAATTTGATTCCTCTACTTCTGCTTTCAAAACCTCTATACTAACGTGTAGTTGCACCAAATATATATATTATGTTTCTCATAATTCCAAGTAATGAGTGAATGAATGAATGAATATGCCGAAGGGCCGAAGGGCTCTTTGGCTGCTCTTCCAGTACTATTGTGCGTATTAAATTTTGGACAATATTAGAAGGGACCTACTTATTTTAGCCGATGCTAAGTAATGCAGTGAGTAATTTAAAAAAAAAACTATGTTCCACTTTCCACGTGCGTCTTTTACTGTTAGTAATGAAACATTAGTTACAACAATTTTTACAGAATTCTTAACAAAAAAAATCTATGTAAAGAAATTCGGGTACTTAAAGATCTATGTAATACGTAAGGTTGAATTCAATGCGACGCGTTTGCGTGCGGAACCGTTAGACAGTTATGCTGAACTACATGCTTTTGTCTGAAATATTACTATATTGAGGTGGATTGTAGTCTTGAAATATACAGTGCAATTCTAGCTAAGACAGTTCAAAGTCTTTTGCAAGACATTTGTGAGATAGTTGGCAAGATAGTTTGAAAGACTTTTGTTATTCTAGCACAAAAATCTTACAAAAAAAGCTATCTCACTCACAATTCATGGTGAAAAGGTTTTCTGACAGGAGACAAATAAAATTGTTCTGACAATTGCAAAAATTAAAGAAGAAAGCAAGAAACAAACGTAAGTTTTATTTATTTTACATTTATAATGTTATTAAAAAATATTAACAATATTATGAATATCAATAATATATTTATAAAAATATAACACTGAAATTTATAAATTTCAGCAAAAGAAAGGCAGAACGAACTTCACCTGATCAATTGAAGTTGTTTGTGGAGTTTTGTGCTTGAGTAAAACATATTTCATTTCCTTTACGTTGTACCAATAACCTAGAAATGGAATCAATGTTCCGTGAAATTAACGATTGTCTCATTGCAGTTTCAAATGAGTTTCCAACACATTGCTGATCAGAACCATGGCCAAAAAAATGCAACACTGCAAAGAAGCGCATCTTAAATGGTACCCTCGATTGCTGTATATCATAAGGCAGTCTATAATTTCTTCTAAATGACTTCTCTGTCAAAGCAAAACGGTCGTTTTCTGATCGCATTTTTTCCAGTAAGCGCCGTCGGTTTAAAATACGCCGTTTTCTAGTGCCACGTGAAATTATATTATATAAAAAGATCTGTTCCATTATAAAAACAGTTTTTTTTTTCTCAAATTGTATTTAAAAATTCAATCAAAACAAACTACTGACATCACTAAAATCTCCTCGCTATCAGATCTTTCAATTAATCTTTCGAAAGATAGAAAAGAGCTTTCAAGATAGTTGCCAGTTGTCTTCTAATAGCTTTTTATATATCGTAAGACTGTGGTGAGTTGGAAGACAGTTGCTAGAATTGTCCTGTAAGTATCTTTAGGAGATTTTTGACAGAAATTTCAATGGAAAATTTGTCAAACAATATCGATACAAAAATTCTATTAAAACTTAATTTTGATTATAAATTCCAGCCAATCAATAAAATAATAGCATAGAAAATATCATATTGAAAAATTTCCCGTGGAATAATATGAAATAAGGAATATCACAAAAATTCCTTCTATGTCGCGTAAATTTACTTTCAGAGTTATAGCATTTTCAAGTTGTCCTTCAACAATAAATCATCCGCTCTATTTACGAGTATTACAGTGATCTGAAATTGTTCTTCAAATCCCGTCAATATTTTCCTTCCTATCTGAGATGCCATTGCGAATAGACAAATCTATAAGGACCGTCCGTCTGTGCTGATGATGTTATTTGCACAGGTGGTGATTTGTATTGCCTAACAAATACCTGTAGTTAGGCTACCATTTCCTGTAGAGTGTGAAAATAACAGTCGTGCAAATATCATAGTTGGAGAAGGTAAACACCAGCAGTTATGTGAATTATCGAAATTATATGATTTGAAAAGTATAATTCTCGATGCGAATAATGAGTTCAAGTACTTGGGTATTATATTATTTTCATTGCGAATTCGAACAACAAATCTATTGTTTAATAATAAAAGTACGTATTTTGTAAGCATCAATGAAAGCATCATTGACGCATTCAAGCACATTAATACAATGAAAAATATGGCACATGCATGTGGCATTCTTCCCTAAGAAAAAAAGCAAATAAATATCTTCAAGTAAATTGGAAATTTTGTTAATAATCATATCTCACTACAATTAAATTCTCAACTAATAATAAGTTGATTATACTTGATTACGCACGTTTCTTCATCATACACATCATATACGTAGACCCTCCAACACGATCATGAATAAATATGATATCATACTTAACAAAATAGAATCGCATACGTCAGAAACAACAAAAAAAAAAGGTAACACATCATACTTAATACAATATTATAATTTTATTACTATTATATAGTCCATCAAATATAATTACTTATTTATTTTAACACCATTTTGTTGAACCTTACACCTATTTATTTGACTATCACAGTGTTATGAGTATCCGTTTTGGTTTTTTTTTTTTTTAATTAAATTTACATTTCTTTGATGTTTATTCACAGAAAATTCCTTCACACCATTATTATACATTTCCTGTTAAAAATACACTCACACACACACACAAGTACACCTTAATATGAAATCCTCAAAAATAAAATTTAATTCCCTTCGCCTTAGTAAATAAATATTTATATTTATATGTTTAAGTTGAATAATATGAATAATATTTGTAGGTATGAAAGTGAATTAGAATTAATTTTATTCATTTCAAATTCTAACATCGGACAAATTAGAATCATCTAAGAATCCAACAATTTTTAGTATTTTTTTTTTTTTTTAATTATTACAAAATGTTAGCAAAAACATCATTTGCTGACGTAGAGGTGTATAAAAAGTGAGCGGACCGCGCCCATACATTTTTTTTTTTTGCAGTAAACCGGTTTTAGTACATTTTCAACCGCAAAAATGTATGACAGTCTCATCTTTGTTTTTTAAGAGCGACATAATTAAGCACATTTTTGCCGAAATTATTAAGTAAGCTATAGCGATTTAAAGTTTAAAATATTTTGGTGATTTTGTATGGAAGCTACATTAAATAGCGGACGCGGCACATTTTTACGTAATTCTTTTTTCGAGCATGAATACAGGAACGTTACTTTATGGAGTTGTTGTTGTTGTTGTTGTTGTTGTAACAGACAACGATTTCGCAATCACGAATAGGTATGTGTGTCAGTTAATTGAGTTGTTGTTGTTGTTCACATAGACCAGCTCCAGGAAGACGGCAGCCTCCAGGGGATGCGTCCACAGTGCAGAGGGTGCCAAACTGGTAGACGTTCTAAGGCAGGCGAAAAGATAACAGGTGTCGTGCGAGCTTTGTTGGCACCGCGAGCATGGGTCTGGAATTGTATCAGCTAGCCGGTGCATGTAGCAGTTCAGATAGACGCTCCACCCATAATCTTAGCTGCGCCAAAGTGGCTCGAGGGGATCGGGAGAGCTGTTGAAAATGTATACTTACTTACTTATGTGGCCATAACAACCGAATATCGATTTAGGCCGAACATCAAATGCTTCGCCAGCAATCTCTGTTCTTCGCTAGCTGGTGCCAGTTAGAAATTCCAAGCGCCGTCAAGTTCTCCAGTATTTGGTCTTTCCGCCGGAGGTTAGGTCTTCCTTTTCTCCGTCGTCCTCCAGCGGGTTCCGAATGTAACATCTTCTTAGCTGGAACGTGTTCTTCCATTCGCTCGACATGACCTAGACAGCGCAGCTGCTGGATTTTGATGCGCTTTACTATTTCAATATCGGCACACAGTTCGTACAGCTCATGGTTGTACCTTATCTCGGTACTCGTCACCAACGCAAATAGGTCCAAAGACCTTGTTTTTTTTTTTTTTTTTTTTCTAACAAGCTTTTTTTATTGGATTTTTCTAAATTACTTAGAAATTAACAATAAGTATTCAAATCTTACAAACTAACTAAAATTATGTGATATTCCTTACGTTCCATCACAATTTGTTGAGTCGCGAGGTATAGCAATTTCACAGCATATTCAGTATGTATTTTGTTTTTAATCAACGATGCCCCGTGCCCAGCAACAATTTCCTAGCAAGGGTAATTTTTGAATGTAGCCTCTGCAGGACAGTGCAACTTCCTCAGAAATTGTGGGTACATTTAAATCTCGATGGATGTTAACGTTCCTCATATACCAAGGCGCGTTTACAATAATTCGCAGACACTTGGATTGTATTCGCTGCAATTTTTCGATATTTGAGGAAGATGCGATGCCCCAAAACTGATTACCATAAGTCCAGATTGGCTTCAGGATTGCTTTATATAATAGCACTTTGTATTCGAGATTCAACTTTGATCTTTGAACCAAGATCTTGCGTAGGACTTTTCTATCGAAAACTTTAAGCATTCGCTCATCCGAGGTGGAAATTGTCCAGCAGGCTTCAGCGCCATATGTAAGGACATGCATGATAAATGTATAGAGTTGTTGAAATCTGATACTGGTAATTACTGTTTCATACTGCGGCGATCAAATGAGGCTGATCGATTATGAGCCTCATTCGATCGTTCTCGGAAGTGTTCTAGTGGTGGATGAATTTTCCGACAATTGCCGACCTGAGTGTTAAAGTCGCCAAGCACGATTTTGATATTGTGGTGGGGGCAGTGATCATAAGTTTCTTCGAGACGCTGAAAGAACCTTTCTCGGGTCGCATCGTCCTTCGCATCCGTTGTGGGCGTGGGCTCATATTAGGCTGATGTTAAAAAATGTTTTAATGCGTATTGTTGCCAGGCCTTCCGTCACAGGTATTAACTATGAGACAAGATGTCACAGTCTCAAAATATCACAATATTTCTTTAAGCAAACGTACGATCAAGAAAATATACAGTCAAATAGAGGAAAATTCAAGAGAATTACACGATTCTTTTGCGTTCAAATTCTTAATAACTAATTTATGTATTTATGATATTTTCAATTTCAATTTTAAAAATATACATACAAATGTTATTGTTAAAATTTCTAACTTGTATGAATGGTAGGTAGCTAAGTACGAACATGTGTGCAAAAATCTTAAATACCTACTTTTCGATCGATTGGGAATTCCCAAATTTAACAAAATAAATCGTACATGAATATGGATTTGAAAGTATCACACCTGAAATTGTTGTTGGGGAAAATACGATAACCTGTCCCGGCGATTCTGGTAAAGAGAAATTTTGTAGTACACTGCATATGTCATGCGCTTGTTGGTCTGTGTGTTTCCAATAGATTTTCAAACACTAGATGTGTATGGAAGTTCATCGAAAAGAAAAATGCGTAATCATAAATCTTCAAATGCAGGTAGATAGAGGGTACGCATGCCCACGGGTTTTCCCAAAATCATTATTGTGCACACATACACACACACACACACACACTGTATAGTTGGTGCAATAAAAGGCGCCGCAGGTTCAATTCTCAAATAATACCTCACAGTATGCATTTTCAAACCAAGCAGCATTTGGTTGCTGCAATGGCAGCATATTGACATATGGATGTGCTATAGTACTTACTATTCGTACAATAGTCATGTATGTATGGATGTTCATAAGAATATGTATAGCCTCTGTCAAACAATAGACCAACAATTTTAAGTATACCATAGGTACTGGCTTTGATAAATCGGAGAATTAGTAACCAGCAATCAGTTTTGTATTCAATAGAAATCACACTAGACTGACTGGCATATTTTTATAATGAATGCCATTTAGGGTCGATTTTTTAAATGTATGTCTTTTGTTTTTGTTCCTTTTTTTTTTGTTTTTTTAGTTATTGAGCTAATCAACGAGCAACAACAACAAATATCTACAACATACACTTGGATGAAATTGAACTGAAATTTTTAACACTTACCCGCATTTCGAACAGGTGTGGATAATCCTTCAAGAATATCATTGAGAGTCTTCTTTTGGCCCGTCTCTGTCAATGGTGAAATTAGTTTTTGTGTATATGTTGTATCCTAATGCAAAAACAAACAAACAAACAAATATAGATTAAATTAAATTAAGATTCTATTTAAGGTGTGGTGGCGCAATTAAATGAAGTGAGCGAAATATTTTTATGTTTCTTGGAATTTCATTCATTCTGGTACAGTTATTATCACTATGACAAATAAATCTGCTATAATTATTAGGGATGTGCGATTAATCGTTTAATCAAACAATTTGATTAATAAAATTGTTGATAAATTAAAATTTTAATTAATGAAACATCAAAGTTAATCGCATAATCGTGATTGTAACTAAGAAAATAGAAGTTATTTCAAGAATATATTTCATATATTAATCAGAATCAAATTATTACAAAGCATATTAACAAAGTTGTCAGAAGAATTACTATTAATTCAAATAATTCATTTCGAATATACACGAATAAAACGAATAATGGTGAATATAATGGAGTGAGCAAGAATAAACAAGACGAATGCCAAGTCAATGATCAAAACGAAATAATAAGAAATAAAAAAGAACGATGATGATACGATAAAAGAAGAGTCTAGAGCATTGGCACTGAGTATAACATGGGCATCATTAATTGCGTATGGTGATTCTCGTCGGGAAACAAGCGATCTACCCTACCCGATTGCCGAACAATTTGTATAATTCAAAATTGATTGACTAAAATAAAATCAGCTGTAACTAAAACATTTAATTTATAATTTATATGAGATTATTTTTTAATTCTGATCCTAATACTATGCTCTTTTTATATTTTTCATATAGTGAAACACTGAAAGCGGTTTCTACTGGCCTCTGAGGAATGAGTGGTGTGATCAGGAGTGTCGCGACGCTACCGAACGCACACAGAAAAACCCTGAGTGTAGGTGCTACTGGAGCTGTTAAGGTATGGAGAGGGGAGGAGTGCGGAGAGACGTAATTTCAGGCGCAAGAAAGCAAGAAAGTGTAGAGACAGGAATCAGATTCGAAAATTCTTTGAGATCAAGCGCCCGAGTGGCGGTATAAATGCCAGAGCCTCTTCCTCATGACAAAAATGCGAATCTGGTTGCAGATATTCAGAGTGCACTGAAGTTATGGACGAAACATTTCTCTACGTTATTGAATGGCGACGTTTCGAACAATTTCGCCAGTGGAAGAGATTATCGAACTCTCCTATCACGGATTAGGGTGTAAATGTTCACCACCCGATCATGACGATGTCAAAAAGGCCATTTCTGGGTTGCAAAACAATAAAGCTACAGGTGCTGATGGCCTGACGATGAGCTGCTCGCCAGCATGCACTAGCTATAAGCAGAATATGGTCGGATGAAAGCATGCCCGATGATTGTAGGCTCAGTGTTCTCTGTTGCATATATAAGAAGGTTAGATAAGGTTATTATGGCTGCCCTCTCACTGAGAGGACACACTTAGGTCAGAAAGGCCCATTGTAATACCACCAAGCTTCTCTTTCAAAACTGTTGTGCGTGTTAAATTTGGACAGCAATAGAAGGGACCTACTTATATTAGCCGGTTACGAACGGCAGAACGCTAGTGACACGACTTTAACATAGCTTTGTCACAGAGGCCTTTGAAGAAGCATTTTTGGCAAATTTTTATGGCCGATTACTTGCCGACAGGTGGGTACCGTTCGAAAGAAAAATCTTTTCGATACCAAATTTTATGTTTCAACCGGGGATTGGACCCACTACTTACAGATCAGAAGGCTAATGCACTAACCACTGAGCTACGGCACCCACCGTATATAAGAAATGAGATCCCACAATTTGTGCCAATTACCGTGGAATAAGTTTTCTTAGCATCACACACAAGGTCCTATCGAGCGTATTGTATGAAAGATTGATGCCTATGGTTAACAACTTGATTGTACCTTATCAGTGTGCCTTCAGGCTTGGTAAATCTAACATCGACCAGATTTTCAAACTGCGCCAAATGCTGAAGAAGACCAAATAGAAACAGATCGACGCACATCATCTGTTGTTCGCTTTCAACAGTCCGGTAAGGGATTACCTCTACGCAATAATGTCTGAGTTCGGTATTTCTGCAAAATCCACTCGTCTTTGCAGAATGACACTGTATAACTCTCGTTCTGCAGTGAAAATATATTTCACGTTTAATTCCGAACGGGTTTTCAGATAAGGTGATCTTTTATCGTATTACTTCTTCAATCTTATTATGTAGAAAATAATACGAGGTGCTGATCTACGACATAATGGCACTTTATGGCTGTCAGCAATGTCGTCGCCCTGGAGAAGCACCACTCTTGCGAACAGGTGCTACTTCGGGCTAAATAAGCAATTGAGAAGTCGAGCCCTCTCTCCAGGAATGAAATCCACACTCTACAAATATCTCATCATGCCTGTCCTTATCGAACCTTGGATAATTTCCACCTCAGACGAGTGAATGCTTGTAGTTTTCGAGAGAAAAGTCCTATGGTAGATCTTTACACATCTGTGCGTTGGTGGTGATTATCGAATAAGGTACAACCATGAGTTTTGTGAACAGTATGCCGATGCCGACATAGCTAGGCCATGTCGAGCGAATGGAACCCGCTGGTGAACAGCACAGAAGAAGCAGACCTAATCTCCGATGGAGATTAGGTCTGCAAGTATTGGCAAACATGACGGGACTTGGAATTTCTAACTGCCGCCAGCTAGCGAAGAAATATAACTGCGAAGCATGCTAAATTTGGCCTAAATCGATTTTCGGTTGTAATGACCACATAAGTAAGTATAACATTTCAATTAAACGAAACTCAAAGAATCAACATAAATACAAAATAGTGTTTTCATAAGTTATATAAGATGTAAAATTCAAGTATACTTTCCTCATCATAAAAACGAATGGGTATATGTTTGAATGCATCCTGGTCACCACTGCATTCCATCAGTCTTCTATTTACTGCCCAGAATTGGTCGAATTTATTGTTAATAAGTCCAAGCCAAAGTTGGTTATGATCTTTTTTCTGCATTGTAGATATAACTTGACCACGATGCTTCAAAACATCTGCTTCCTTTAGGCATGACATGAAATATGATTCAAGGATATCTCTGAAAATGATAAAATTTTAATATGTTTTATAATTTTTTAGATATCAGATAATTTTAAATACTTTGTTCCAAATTTAATGAGAACATCTTCTGGAAATTTTGAAAAATGGATTGTTAAAGACCAAGGAACACTATCCTCCTCGGGACATAAGAGATCATGCAAAACACCTGCAATTTTGAAATGCACGTAAATTCATATCCATGTATTTTAAGCATAAACGCAATATCATATACGCGCTATTGTTTCACTAACCAATCGGGTAATGTAATTTTAAAGGAGTCCCATTATAATCGAACCAAATATATCCATCTTGTTGTTCATTAGTTATAAATCGACTGAAATATTTCTTTACCTGAAATACAAAGCAAATAAAAACAAAAGATTAGTATAAATGCGAAACATATACATAAAACATGCCAACCTTATCAGTGACCAATGGTAAGTAGCTCAAACGAGATACCATTAAATAAAAATTTTCCGGCTGCTGTAAACCCACGATTTCTTCAGGATCTGCCTGGAAAGATATTGCAATTTGTCCTTCCCATATCATTCGTAAAACTTCTCGATCTGCAGCCATTTCTTTAAATAATTACACCAAATAATAAATTGCACTAAGTTATATTCAGTTTGTTGTGCTAAATAATATGCGGCAACTGTCAAAATTGCTGTTTAGTATATATGGTGTTGCCAATATCAAAAATCGTACACTTAGAAAAATGTATGCGAAATATTTGAATATGTTATAAAATAAGGTAATTGAATTCATGAATGCGGATAACCCGGATGGATAATCAAATTTGTAAAATAAAATTCATACATCCCAAATTGAATTCCACAAAGTGGACATTGATTATACTGGTTGTAAGTCTAAGTTCTAAATAAGTTTTTATTGAATAAAATTGATATTTATTGAAATAATATATTTGTTATAGCTTCTTTCTTACACTATCCATTTTTCAGTTTACTACGTTTTATTAATTAAATAATATGTATCATAATTGAAAAATGATAACCACTGCATAATTACACAATTTGTTTAAAACAATTTTGAAGGAAGACAATTGATTACAAACATTTTTTAAATTGTTATAATGATTGTAACAATTAGAAAAATATCTACAAGTTAAATTTACAACAACAACAACAAAATAATAAATATGTGGCATTTAGAGACCCAAAGGGTCTTTTGAGCGAGCTTGTGTGTGTTAAATTTTGGACAATATTCTATCAAACGGCAAAACTCTTGTGCATCATTTTTTCTGAGCTTTCTCGCAGAGCTTTTTTAAAAGCGTTTTCATAAGAACTACAATTGCTTATTACAACTACAATGAAACTTGAGTTAATCAGAATCAAATAATATACAAACGCATTTGAAACGTTTGAGATATGAGATTGCTCTACCATATATTTTAGAATCCCATGATAACCACTAAAGTAAGAATTGAATGTCAATAGTTGAATAGAACAGAAAACAGCTATTTAAACAGTCCGGTAAAAAGTACATAATACAGCTGTTTTTCATTGATAATTTTTTCATTGTATTTATTGAGTTTTTTTCCAATATTACTAACATAAAATGTTGACATTGTGCAGGGCACTGAGATGTGTTAGTTTTTCGCGGCAACAATGTCATCGAATTAATTTCAGTTCTGCGGGTAAGCCAGTAACTATGTCTTTTGATGTTGTTGAAACAGCGAGTCAAAGTTCCGCTCCATTAATAATCATGCACGGTCTTTTTGGTTCCAAGCAAAACTGGCGAGGGATTAGCCGTGCTTTGGAATCCAAATTGAAAAAAACTGTGAGTTCAATTATTATGTGTGTTGTAAAATATTTGTCTATTTGCATATCATGTCGTACTATATCAAGGTATTTGCTGTTGATGCACGAAATCACGGTGATAGCCCTCATACAGCAGATCACAGCTCGGAACATATGGCTGAGGATGTTGTTGATTTTATTAGAACGAAGGGTTTCAATAAAGCTTGTGTCATGGGGCATAGTATGGGCGGTCGAACTATGATGTATATGGCTTTAAAGTATGTAAGTGTAATTTTTCGTTGTGCTTTAATCTCATATATCTCTCTGCTATAAAATCTAAAACAAAACTTTTACATTCTATTTAACAAATTTTAGCCAGAGCTCGTCCATTGTGCCATAATTGTCGATATCTCACCTATTTCTTTGCCTAGAGATTTTACACAAATGAATCAAATATTCACTGCTATGAAAAATGTGAACATTCCAAGTGATATGTCTATGGCACAAGGTCGTGTTTTAGCAGAGCAGCAAATGAAAGAAGCGGTGAAAGATAAGGACACCATCAACTTCATAATGTTGAACTTAAGAAAGCGAAATACTGGCGAGTACGTATCATATATTTCGAAAGATTTGTTCGTTTTACGTAACCATATGTATTTTAAGATTTTACTGGACACATAACGTCGATGGTCTTCAAATTAATTTGACATCATTTTCCGGTTTTACGGAACACATTGCACATTTGCCGCCATTTAAAGGTCCTATAATGTTTATATGTGGAAGTCGATCAAATTTCATGAAGTAAGTAAAATGATTTACATTAGTTTAGGCCTGCGTATATATAATACATATGTATAAAGTGTTTGAATAAAAAAAAATTTTATAAAGTGTTTGATTCATTCCGGAAGACTAATTTTTTATTTATTTCTCTTACCTAAAATATCAATTATAATTTGAAGGTTTATAATTTCAAAATTGAACAAACCATTTATAAGAAAATTTTTCGAATATTCGTTCACCAAATAATGTGCAATTTTGATTTTATGAATTTCTTAATTTATTGTCATTTGATATTTTTTTTACAATATTTTAACATTAAGCTATCTAAAAATACTTTTGATTTATAATTTTTAATAGCATAATTTTTCGTTTAATTTGTTTAAGTATTTCCTTGTGCACTGTACTTAGCGCAAATGTCATATTCAATAATAAAGCAGTAAATGTTAATTTTCTATCAAAATGTATGCAAACACTTTGATATTTTTCAAATTCAATAATTGCTAAGCAACTGCAAGCAAATATTAAAACGTAAACATTTCAAAATGACTTTATTGACTTTATTAACATTCTTTTAGACCGGAGCATTGGCCTCAAATACAAAAAATATTTCCAAACTCTGAAATACATTGGTTAGATGCTGGACATTTGGTGCATTTTGAGAAACCCGCAGAATTTATTGACTTGATATTGAAATTTATAGCAAAAAATGAGTAGCTTATGCGATATTCTAAAACACAGTGCCACAATTTATGAACCAAATATAGAATTGAGTGATGCAGCAATGCTCATGTTAGTTATCTAATTTTATTTAGTTGCTAATATAAATAATTATGTACTAAGTACTTAGTGAAATTGAAAATAATCTGATTATAGAAAGAAGAGAATTGAAAGAATGAAGTATTTTTGCAAG